>JBAIAA010000314.1:600000-1009347 GCA_037893245.1 Crossaster papposus
GCGGCCTCCCGCAACTTTCGTGGCCGCACCGACATAAATACGGCCAGCCCACGTTCTTCCCAACCCCACGCCGGACTACAGCATTCCCAGTCGGTGTGTGGTTTCCTGGCGCCCGCTCTCCGGTACACCCGGGGCGTGGCGCAAGTGACTTTGTTGTCTCCGAGCGGCCTCCCGTCGACGAACACGTTCACGAGGACTCACTCCACGCTCTCAAAATGGATCAAGTAGTCCGACCAGGATGCAACCCCATCAAAACTATCCGGGAGCATCATCGGACTCCAGCCACCCGTCCCCATTGGTCCCGGTCCTGTGGTGACTCCAGTTGCCGTCGGCATAGGCGCAGCTCCCCCAACGCCCGACACGCCGTGTCTCCCCCATAGGGGGTCTTGCCCGGGTCCACTGGGGGGCACCGAGTGGTGACTTCCCCCAGCGTCTTCCCACTAGGGCGGCCCCTCGCCGAACACTTGGGCCAGCATCACTTTGTCCGCTTGCGTGCGGAACATCCCCGCTCCATTGGCTTGTGTGTGGAGCAGCATTGACGGCTCCGCTCCATTGACTCCTGTGCGGAGCAGTCCTGATGGCTCCGCTCCATTGCCTCGTGTGAGGAGCAACTCCAGTTGCTCCGCTCCATTGGCCTGTGTGCAGAGCAGCTCCGCTCCGTTGATTCCCATGCGGAGCAGCGCTGACGGCTCCGCTCCATTGGCTTGTGTGCGGAGCAGTGCTGACAGCTCCCCTCCAATAGCTCGTGTGAGGAGCAACTCCAGTTGCTCCGCTCCATTGGCCTGTGTGCAGAGCAGCTCCGCTCTGTTGACTCCCGTGCGGATCTGTCCTAGTGGCTCCGCTCAATTGCCTCGTGTGAGGCTCCATCGGCCTGTGTGCGGAGCAGTTCCACTCCGTTGACTCCCGTGCGGAGAAGCGCAGACGGCTTCGCTCCATTGGCTTGTGTGAAGAGCAACTTTGTGTGTGGGGCAGCCTCGTCCCGTTGCTCCCTGTTAGGAGCAACTCCAGCGGCTCCGCTCCATTGGCCTGTGTGAGGAGCAATCTCGACGGCTCCGTTTCACTGCCTTGTGTGCGGAGCAACTTCGCCCTGTTGGCTTGCAGGAAGAGCCGTTGCCCCGGGGCGGCCTCCTGTCTCCCTGCCGGCCTTGAGCAATGACTCCATGTGTAGTCCACCGCTCCCTGGGAGGGCGCTGTTCTGGTGACCTGTGACCCAGACGCCCCCCCCCCTCCCCCGGACTGAAAACCCACTCGGCTCATATAGGGACTGTGTGTGTCTCGGCGAGGCCCTGCCCCCGCTGATCTGATGATCACGGCTCAGAATCGTTCCGAGTAGAGCGACACGTCTGCCGCGCCGTCGTCTGCAGCATTGGGTGCCCCCCCAAACCCCCTGGACTGGGAACGCACTGGGGTAGCTTAGTTAACGCTGAGAGTGTCCTACGAGGCCCCGCCCCCGCCGCATCGACGGCTACAGCTCAGGATTGTTGTCTGGAACAAACCGTCTGACGCGCCGCCGTCTACAGCACAGGCCGGCCACCTCCTGACTCGGTAGCGACCCCGGACAATTTATCGGGGAGGGCGCCCTCACTCTGAATCAGAGTGGACGCATGTCCCAAAAGTCCCAAAATTTGTCAACTCCTCCCCCAGGAAACACCCTGACCCCAAGGACCTCATAATCCCCCCATAATCCCCTGAACATCCTTAAAGAAGGCCTCTAAATCCTCCGGCGTGATGCACGGAATGACCGACGCTTCTCTAGACTGGGCTCCGCTCCGCATGCCCGTACTCGGCCTGTATGACAACTGCTGCCACCAATGTAACATAGACCGTTTATGGGATCGACACACACACAGGAAGCTCGGAAACTCAAGACAGGTATTTTGTGGTTTCCGGTGATTCTCAGCCCGTTTATTTGCACAACTTCTCTGGTCAAAACACTGACATGAAGCTAATGTTATCACTGGAACTGGTTTAAACCGGTTCGGTGTATGGCGATCCAGGACGGGTTTCCGGGGCGCACCAGCGGGACCACTAGGGTGACTCCACCGTGGAATCGCTCTAGTGCCCTCTACCGGCCAACTGGCACAGACGTTACAGTTAATTAGGCAAAAATCAAACAGGGGCCAAGCAAAGGTGGCCAGCTTAGCCAAGTGGCCGCTGTAGTAAGGTGGCCACAATATCAGGTTTGACTGATTATTCAAAACCATTCAAAATTAACTAATTTAAAATAATTTAAAGACTAACACAAATTTAAACTGATTTTTAAATTAAGTAATACATATAATTCATATAAATTTGTATAATAACATAATCATGGCGTCACCTCAACTGCCGTCTTAAACATATAACTAAAATTAACATGCCAAGTTTGAACCTAATCGGGTTTTACAGTTCTCTAGATATACGGTAGGACCATGAAATATGCACCTTCGAGATAACGTACATGTAACATGCCATATGATGACATCATCATGACCATACAATTTGTTAAGGTGGGGTTTAAAGGTCTTCATTGTAAATTTTGGTCTGGTGACGTCAATCTTTCTCTCTTTTAACTTGTTCTTAGCTTGAAACTGATTACATCAATTATTAATTGGCAATTATTAATTGAATTCAGCAAAATTAGCCCCCAAAATCAAATCATTATTATTGTAACGGAAAGTGTATTGACTTATAGCCAGTCTAGCCTGATGAAGCTGGGGTCCCGACCTGGTCGGGCCAGCCATGGTAGAACCGGTGGAAGGTGGTGGTGACCTAGCCAAGAAAGGCTTGGTGTTGGCCAGATCTCTGGTTGAGACTAAAGCCGATGTTGTTCCGCTTCAGTCTTTAACCCTGGAGGGGAAAAAGAAGTTGCCTATGAGGGAACAACAGCGGGAGTGATCTCCCAGGTTGAGGTCAGTTCAATTCATGATGAGTTTGATGTGGTGGCAAACACAGGGAAGGAGTTGCCCCTGTATTTGTAAGATGTATATGAGAGGGGTACAGCCAATGTAGATGCTAAGTACCATGGTGATGTCCGGAAATGTCCGATAGACTTTTAGGGCGTGTTGTTCAAGGGTGACCATGACATCGGTTGCACAAACGTGGTCAAGCATCAGATAAACACTGGTGATGCTAGGCCGATGAAAGAGCAGCGGCGATCTGGAGACTCGGGGAGTAATAGAACCCTCTGATAGTCCCTGGGCAGCAAATGTTGTCCTAGTTAACAAGAGAGATGGCACAAAGCGCTTCTGTGTTGACTACAGAAAGCTATTAAATTCAGTCACTGTTAAAAACGCATACCCTGTCCCGCGCATTTATGAAGCATTCGATGCATTGGAAAAGGCAAAGTGGTTTTGTACACTCGACTTAGAGTCAGGGTACTGGCAAGTCGCTCTTGATAAGGACGCCAGCCAGAAGTCAACACTGTTGTAAGGAATGGGTTGTACCGGTGGAAGTGCATGCCCTTTGGGCTTTGAAACGCCTCGGCGAGCTTTGAGCGGCTCATAGAAAAAGTCATGGCCGGCTTGCAGTGGGAAATCCTACTGATATACTTGGATGACATCATCATGCTCGGTGGAACAGTGACGGAGACCCTAGAGCGTCTTCAAGCGTCACGCCGGGCTGAAGTTGAAGCCCAGCAAGTTCCATTTGTTTTAAAAGTCAGTGGCTTACCTTGGTCACATAGTGTCCTCAGAAGGCGTGGTCACAGATCCCCAAAAAGTTGAAGCAGTGGCAAATTGGCCAGTTCCAAGGTGTGTACGGGATGTGAGAAGTTTGTTGGGTCTCGCCTCGTACTACCAGAAGTTCATTCAGGGATTTGCAGAAAGAGCTAGTCCACTCCATGCCCTGACCGAAAAGTCAAAGGTGTTTGTATGGACTGAGAGTTCTCAACAGGCCTTTGACGAGCTGAAGAGCAGGCTTCCGGCCACACCAGTTCTGCCATACCCAGTGCCTAAAATCGACTTTATCTTGGACTCTGATGCCAGTGGTGACGGTATCGGGGCGGTGCTGTCTCAGGTCCAAGAAGGTGACGAAAAGGTGCTTGCTTATGCGAGCTGGAAGCTCAGCAGAACTGAGTAAAACTACTGTGTCACTCGCAGAGAGTTGTTGGTTGTAGTGGTATATTTGAAGCATTTTAAACAATACCTGTATGGCCGGAAGGTGACCGTCAGAACTGATCATGCCGCATTGCGGTGGGTGCTAAATTCTAAAAACCCTGAGGGTCAGCTGGCAAGGTGGATGGAGGTCCTGTCTCAATACGACTTATATTAAATTATAAAGCCAAGGTTAAGGAATTGCCACTTTCCTTTTTAGTTTTACACCGCCTGGCTCCGGCCTGTGTAACGAAAAGTGTATTGACTTATAGCCAGTCTAGCTGAATGTACAGAGTGTACTGCGTTGGTAACTGGACACGTACGAACGACACTGAGAGAGTAAGACTGGCACAGTGGCAGCGCAGCGATGGTGGGTAAAATTGCATTGAAATCCTTAAAATCAGTAAAATTGCATTGAATAAGTAATTTTATTATTTGCAAACTGTACCATCAATGATCTATCAGTGTAAAGAATGGCAGGACTACGTTTGTTACTGTTAGACAGATTTGTAGACGGGAATTGTTAGGCCAAAACATTATTTTCGATTCCACTTGTTGATCAGCATGTAATAATATGCCCAGTGGGTTTTGTTTGTTTCCATAATCCTATACTGGAATCACTATAATTATGTCAGCTCGTCCAGGGTACTCTTTACATATAATTGAATTCCACAATAAAGAGTATTTTCACACCAATTTTGTACCCAATTCCACGAAGACTCTTCAGTTGACTTACAGTTCATGATGGTAACTTAAAGTTCATGAACTGTTTGATGTTCAAGTCAACAGGAAAGTCGTTGTTGAATGGGTAAGAAATTGATCTTAATACATTTTAGTGTGGAATTCAATCAGATGCATTAAAAGGATCTTTTAGACCAACTGGTATATGGGGCCTAGAGTGATATTCATATTCCAATTTAATGTACTGTAGAAATATCTTAAAAGATATAGTTTTTCTCTCAAGTCTGGAGCAAGTTCAATCGCGCACTATAGTTCGACCAATAGTCAATCTCTGTTTACCAATGCACATGCGCAAATAGAGTTCGCTACAATGGATCTAGTTGAACTATTGTTGAAAAGATGGCGACCGCTTTGTTTATGTGGGAATGGGTTATAGAATGATTAGGTGGGCTCGAGACTGGCTGAAAGTTGGGTTGGAACGGTTATAAGTCCAGCATGAGGCAGGCAGCGGTTTTATTGACAATAACAAACATACGACAAAAGGAGAAAAAGAAAAGGAAAATCCAAAATTTATTACAAAATTAACTGGAAATTACAGTAAAATTAAGATTACATGAAATATGCTGCCGCACACTAGTACTAGTACTCCACCTAAATGGACGTAGATATGTCACAATCTAGGCCAAACTATAGTGGCTGGTAAATACATGTAATAATTTGACATAAACTCTAGCAGGACTAGGAGTAAAGTCTAATATAGGAACAACTGATTCAGCTTAATTATACTAAGGTGCATCATCTCAGTCTCAATAAAATAGTAAATCAACCTACATCCAACTAGACATACTTTAAAATACAACATAGTTGGCTAAAATGCATAGTATTGTCGTTTGCAACAAGTGAGGGCGCCCTTTACTTATCACAAAGTTTGACATAGTCTAAAAACACAAGTTTGACTTAATTTTACAAATGATACTTTGCGAACATAATACGTAATTATGCGAGTCCTACTTTGACACACCACATGGGAATCAATTTCGTACACGAGTGCATAATATAAATCTATGTACATGTATCCATATCCATCCTGACCGAAAACAGCATTAATAAATGGGCGGCGCCATGTTGGATAACATGTTGGATAACAAACAAACCCGCTTATTACTAAATTCTAGACTGGTTTCACATAACCTAGCATACGTGGGGAACCTATACAATTAGGCCCTTTAAGTTTAGATGACACTAACACTATTCAAAAACACCGAAAATCTCGTACCTGAAAGTTGGGTTGGAACGTTTAAGTCCAACATGAGGCAGGCAGGCAGTGTTTGCCACCGGCTGCATGGTGGCGCTATAACCGCTCCAACGGACGGACTTCCAAGCGATGCCTTACCGATTCTACATCTTCTCCCAAAGTAAAACGTCGTCGCCCCGACGACAAAAAGGCCGAAAGCAGCAAAAACTTGGCAAAAGTTGTTATGCACAAACTGCAACCTCTTAAAAACATCAATTACAAACACCAGAACAGGTGCACCTGGCCTACACTACACTCGGTGGGAAGCGAGTTTCTGTGTCTCCTTTACGAAAACTCTGCTCGTGTACAGACAGCCTTAGTCTAAACAGTCTGTTACATTTGATTAGCTTGCTGCTGTGCAGATATAGCTTTCAAAAATTAATGGTCCGAGTCGCTGTCGGAGCAAGAGTCGTACTCGGTCTCTGTTCGAGTAGCTAGTCTTCTCACCTGGTCAAGTAGACGGATGACACTGCTGAACTGGTACCTGCTGGGTGGCTTTCCCTTGGTCACTCGTCTCGATCGGCGTGGCCTCGTCCCTCCACGGTCCTCGGCACGGTCCCTCCTGGAATCCCTGCTGTGGCCTTGGGCTGGAGTGTAACTGGTTCTGCTCATCCAGTCCCCCTGGTCATGACTGCTTCAGCTGGCTCTGCAACAAATACCTTTGGGGCAACAAACTTACGCAGTCGTTCTTCTTGTCGGTAAGACCCGGATCAGCCATACCAAGTATTTTACCCCAATTAGCGCTGCTTTCGCTGCTGGATGTTAGGCTCGTAGAAGAAGTGTCCGGTGTCGCTAACTCATCGATGGCCTTATCTGCTGGCTGGGGCTTGACCTCCCACGGACAATGCTTTACTTCACTCCGATGAAGAACCTTTTTACTTCCAGTTGAATTGCGCACTTCATAGATTGGCTGTCCCTCGAAGGGTCTTCCAACTACCAAGTATGGTGATTCCTCCCAAAAATCCTGGATTTTAGACCTTTCCTGGTGTTTACGGTCCCTGACCAAAAAGTAATCTCTAATTTCCAATGGTTGCTGGTACACATCGTTTGCTTGAGCCATAGTCCTGCTTTCCACTGTCTGGGCCAGGTTTGAAGCAGCTAGCTTGCGGACAGTGTCCAACTGTGACAAGTAGTGACGTGGTGTCTCTCCATCTAGTTGGGGGTGGTCTACACCCAGGACAAGGTGTTGGGGTAGGTGTGCTGATATCCCGAAGAGTGAAAAGAAAGGCTCATAGCCCGTACAGCTATGTACGGTGTGGTTGTAGGTGGCAACAAACTGCGGTAGGTAGTAAGCCTATCTTGACTTCTTCTGTGTAGGCAGTACTTTGAGAGGTTATGCAGGGTGCAATTGAAACGCTCGCATTGCCTATTCATTTATTTATTTATTTATCCCATTTCTTTACCCAGGGTGTGCCCAGACAGTTTAAAACGGGTTTTCACTGGGGCCCTGCATACATCATCAAATACGATAACAGTACATATATGAGACGTACAAGGATATTGACAGGAATCCAAAACAATATTACTAATTCTGATTTACGAGATTGGCAAAAACCCGCCCAAAAAAAATTGGGGGGAAAAAAGACCCCGGGAAATTCTCATCTGGCTCCACATTATAGTGGCAACCAAGTTATAACTCCGTAGATCAGCGCAATTGGCATAATATCTAACGGATGACATGTCGGAGCTCCGATTCAAATTGTTTGGGCAGATTATTCCAAATATTTGCACCACTCACAGGGAAACTTGTGGCGTAGCATTCTTTTTTGGCGAAAGGAACCTTCAGTGCCGTGTGGGTTGATTGCCTTGTTTCGCGAATAACTGTAAGTGGTTTGAAAATATTTGTCATGTACAAAGGAGTCATTTTGTTGAGACTTTTGAAGACAAGAATAGCCTTTTTGGACTTGACTCTTTTTGAAAAAGGAACCCTGGTTTTTAAGACGAGCAAATATATCATCTGAAGGGGTAAGGAAGGTACATTTAGGGATTATCCGTGCGGCTCATTTGAGACATTTGTTTAACATATTATCGTGAGATATGTACCTTCCTCACCTTATGTACCTTACGCACCAGTTGTGAAAACTAGCAAGAGCTGTATTTAAGCTACTTTCTATTATATTAATGTTGGAGGAGCTACACGTTAATGTGGAGTCATCAGCATACATTAATAAGTTGCAGTTTGGGGCAATACAAAATGAAAGATCACTAGTATAAACAATGAATAAAAGTGGACCTAGTATCGACCCCTGCTGAACACCAGTGTTTACGGAAACGACCTTTGATATGGTGCCGCCAATATTCACAGACTGACTACCATCACTTAGGTACGACTTAAACCAATTAATTACAGAAGATGACATGTTCATCTTTTCTAGTTTCTTTAGTAAGATTCCATGATCAGCACAATTAAATGCTTTACTGAGGTCTATAAACAAACTGCCTGTAACTTGTCCATTCTCCATGGCCGCAAAACACTTGTTTGTTAAGTCATGTAGGGTGCTTTCAGTTGAGTGCAGGGGTCTAAACCAGATTGTTTTCATCAAGATATCTATATACCGATGAGTGCACCCATCTTTCTAAAATCTTAGAGATAATTGGCAGTATTAGAAATAGGCTGATAGTTACCTGTACTACATTTATCTCCTCCCTTGTGAATTGTTGTTACTAAAGCATGTTTCCATTTTTTAGGATATCGCTCACATCTTATAGACAGGGTAAAAATATGAGTTAAAGATTTAATCATATAAGGTGAAGCAATTTTAATCATTTTAACACTAATTTTATCCGGACCTGTTGCTTTCCCAACCGACATGGATGATGTTTGCTTTCGAACAAACTCTTCTGTAATATTAGGCACTACGCAATCTTTATCAAGAGAATCAAAGATGGAGGCGTCAGTATTGTCATCTATTTCAAGTTCACGCAAAGGGTAATTTCCAGCAGTACGCTTGCCGATTGTTGAAAAGTGTTCATTTAATATATCAGGAATATTCGTCAATATTTTCCCCATTTGGAAAAGTAATCGAATTTGGTACAGTTTTTTGTTTCTTAGAGAGTACCTCTCTTTCAGAGTTTTCCACAGCATAGATGAATTGCTTTTATTTTTTTCTATGGCGGATGTGTAGTATTTACTCTTTTACTGCGGATTTTATTAGTTACATTTCCGCAGGTTTTTGTATGAATCCCAACAGATTTGTAAGCCTGGGTGTCATCGGATGCTGTTTGATTGGATCTACGGGATTTAAGTGAAAAAACGGTACTTAGCTTTTTTGACGAGTCGCCCGTTTCGTCGCCATCTTGTACGTCTTCACGGTACTTTTCCATCACAGCCTCAAAAATCACAATCCTCGCTTTTAACAACTCATCAATGGTAAAATCACTACTTAGCACTGACCGCAATAGCATAGGCGGCGACACTTGAAATTTAGACACGATATTCTGTATCTTAGTGTCGAGTTTTGATAGGAAACTGGGAGAGCTGATACGACACGCGTCTTGTCCGTTGGCTGCCATCTCCTTGGAGATGCTACGGAGTTTTATGCGAGCGCCCAATACCGTACAGCTGGAGTTCCTGAATGAGTTCGGCTATAAAGCAATTCCCATTATCGGGTGTTATCAGGTGTTTGACTAGGGTACGAGCCACTGTTTCGTGGGAATGGCACTCGCGAACTTAGTGAATACACCAGTGAGGATCAACACGTTCTCGTGGCCACTTGATGACGGCTTGAGCACCGTGAAGTCCATTGCTACTACTTCCGAAAGGGCGGTAGCCCTGAGAGTTCCTATTGGATGTGCGATGGTTAGGTTGCTTGCTGACACCACACCTGACACAATGCCGACACCAAGCTCTGACTGAACTCTCCAAGTTTTGCCAGAAAAAGGAGGACAGGATCAACCTGAGGGTTCGCGTTACCCCAAAGTGGCCAAGTCCTCATGGAAGGACTTTTGTACTACCTCCTGCAGTCGGGCTGGCACCACCAGGCGCTCACAATTCTTTCCCCATGAAAGGTTGACTGCCGGTACAACACCCCCATCTCTCAGCTGAAGCTGATCCCAGTGTTTTAGTACTGCAGCTACTGCTGGAGGATCCTCATGTCTCTCTTGACGGGTCGGTCGGTAGCCTCTCCCAAAGTAAGTCCCGACTTTCTGGAGTACGAAATCACCATTTTGAAGGGATCCGAGTTCTGCTGCAGTATACCCCGATAAGCAGCGACTTCCGTCTTGCTGGTTCACTATTATCTGATGAAGTAGAACTGGCGGCACCGCTGAACTAGAGTCAGTGGGACCGCATGTGGCACGTACTGCACCAGAGGAGACTTCCAACTCAGGACCTAGATAGAGGGGCTTTGGAGCACTATCATCCTTCTGAGAAAGCCTAGACAGAGCATCAGGAGCATGGTTACGCTTCCCAGGTCGATACTCTAACTTGTAGTCGAACGCAGACAACTGCTGAACCCATCTGAGCTCTGGGGCACTGAGAGTACTTCAGTGGATTATGATATGTGTAGATTGTGAATTGGTTCCCCAACTTTCGAGACTGGCTGAAAGTTGGGTTGGAACGGTTAAGTCCAACATGATGCAGGCAGGCAGCGTTTGCCGCCGGCCGCATGGTGGCGCTATAACCGCTCCAACGGACGGACTTCCGTGTGATGCCTTACGTAGTCCTGACATTCCTTACTGCGGTGATTAATGAAATTTCACTTTTTGAAATACAAGGTTAGCCAAAAAAGGTTTTAAATAGCATCAGGTTGCAACATTCTGTCCTTGGCATTTTTGTGTGTACCTGTTTATTTTCTTTTGTACACTACAGCTCTTTGATTTACCCAATAGTCCAGGCAAAATACATAATTTTGTTTTGTTGACCTCAAACAAATTGCAACAATTTTTTGTTCACCACAGTGCACTTCTATAAGGTCCCTAGAATTACATACTAAAAGTCTACAAAAATCCAAGTGTTGGAAATATGTTTAATTTGCATAAATGTGACCCGCTCCATCGTAATCAGGAATAAGTTGCTCAGGCTGTTTTACGCAATCGGCCGTTGAAGTGAACGCATGGGTGAAAATCGTGACCAAGTCGATTTTCTGAACATTGTATTTTTAGGAAGTGTAGTTATCACAGATTATTGTCATTAATGTTTTGTATGTAAAAATGATCAATAAAGATGAAAATAAAGAGGATTCTGATTTTGGTCAATTTTTTTATTTCAAAGCAGTTTTTCTCGGAATGTGGATTCGGCAAATAAATATACACCTGTCATCTTCATCAGACCATAACTCGTTAACCTAAACAGATACACACTTGTGGTGGGTATCATTAGAAAGCTTATGAAATTCCCTTTCTCACCATGTGCATATCTCAAAAAGTCATGTTGCGACTTATTCCTGATTTCGATGGAGCGGGTCACAAATCGTTAATCCATGCCGTGTAATATGTTATTCCCATATTTGGGTATATATATATATATATATAGAAAATGTGAAAATATAAATATAACAGTGCTCACCGGAAATGAAACCGAGCTTTCGGTGCGAATGCACCTTCTTCAGGGAGAATTATGACTTGTTGTGAAAGAAGGTGCATTCGCACCGAAAGCTCGGTTTCATTTCCGGTGAGCACTGTTATATTTATATTTTCACATTTTCTATGCTCTTCAGTGCTACGCAGCATCCCAATTTTTATATATATATATATATATATACGTGTTTGTAAACCGATTCAACTTCGGAGAGTGCTCTACTTTATAAAAGGAGCGATATAAAATCAATCACAAAAACTAGGATAGGTTTTTGTTCACCATTATTTTATTCCGACAAATTTGTTTCGTGGATATACCTCCACTCGTCAGGGAATATTATTTTAATGGCATTCTCGAAACGTTCTACCTGTGCATCAAGTTATAGGGGGGCGCGCGAACGCAATAACGCGCGCTTGGATTGCGGGCGTATGTGGGCAACTTGACGCGGGCGTGGGGAAATTATATGGCCGCGCCCGAACTACCCGGCCACGGCTTGACATCGCACACGAGTCCATGGGAAGTGGCTGCAGTAACTACCATAGGCCCGCGTGTAACTTGAAGCCGCAGCCAAACAATTCGGACACGGCCTAACGTTACACTCTGGGCGTGGTTTTGGCGTGCTTTATCAGTTTGAATTTAGCCGCGTGCCGGCATGCGCTAGTTAGCTCAGATCTTTTGTTTAGAGTAGCCTTTTCTGGGTGGCAGATGATATAGAATTTCTCCATAGTGCACAAGTTGCATTGTTTACTGATGTTAGAGTACGGTTGAGCATTGCTCAAGATTTTCCACTTGGTTGTGAATTCAGTGTTTTTGTCTTTTAGCGTCCATACATGTTTTGATAGTTCTGTCTAAACAAAAGATCTGATCTGAGCTGATCTGAGCTAACTAGCGCATGCCGGCACGCGGCTAAATTCAAACTGATAAAGCACGCCAAAACCACGCCCAGAGTGTAACGTTAGGCCGTGTCCGAATTGTTTGGCTGCGGCTTCAAGTTACACGCGGGCCTATGGTAGTTACTGCAGCCACTTCCCATGGACTCGTGTGCGATGTCAAGCCGTGGCCGGGTAGTTCGGGCGCGGCCATATAATTTCCCCACGCCCGCGTCAAGTTGCCCACATACGCCCGCAATCCAAGCGCGCGTTATTGCGTTCGCGCGCCCCCCTATAACTTGATGCACAGGTAGAACGTTTCGAGAATGCCATTAAAATAATATTCCCTGACGAGTGGAGGTATATCCACGAAACAAATTTGTCGGAATAAAATAATGGTGAACAAAAACCTATCCTAGTTTTTGTGATTGATTTTATATATATATATATATATTTTTGAAAAGTTTATTTTGGCGATTATACTTAAACATCCTTACTTCAATAACATTTTCTAAAGCGTACATGTAAGTGTATAAATAACTATGAAAATATAGTAATGTTCCAAGATGACTACAATTATACCCTATCATTTGCACGCATTTATCGTGTCTACAGGTATCATCAAGTAGTCAGTATTGACGAGCTTCAAATTCACCAAGTTGCTTACTGGCACAGTTATCCTTAGTTAAAACCTTATGGAAAATCATAAGAACAATGATAACATTGTGATATTTAGCCCAGCAAACAAAAACTGGGGGAAAATGGTGTGGCCCTAAATTGGGTTAACAAGTAGGTGAAGGGTGGCCTAACAATAATCCTATCTACGTTAAAATGTATTTTGGGGATTTCCTTGAACTTGTTCAAGTCTTCCATGTTAGGCAACCCTTTAACTACTTTTTAGCCCAATTGATAGACACACCAATTCCCCCCAGTTTTTGTTTGCTGGGCTAAATATCACAATGTTATTATTGTTTATATGATTTTTCATAAGGTTTTAATATGATAACTGTGCCAGTAAGCAACTTGGTGAATTTGAAGCTCACCAATACTGACTAATGATATCCGGAGACAGTGTAATGTGCGCACATTTATAGGGTCACAAAGTTGTCATTTTGGATAATTACTATGTTCTCATAATTATTAAGTCACTTTCTTTAACAAATGTTATTGAAATAAGGATATGTAAGAATCACCAAAATAAACTTTAACAAAAATAACAATAAAATATATACCCAAATATGGGAATAAACATATTACATGGCAGGGATTAACGATTTATGCAAATTAGACATATTTCCACCACTTGGATTTTTGTTGACTTTTAGTATGTAATTCTAGGGACCTTATAGCAGTGCATTGTGGTGAAAAACAATTTGTTGCAATTTGTTTGAGGTCAAAACTAATTTTTCCTGGACTACAAGTCCACATGCTACTAAAATGTCAGGCTGCACAGCTTAGTATAATACGGCTGCACAGGTCAAACGGCGAACTGCGCTCATTATGACAGCGGAATAACAGATGGCAGCTTCTGCTGGTGTTAAAGCGAATGTCAAAACTTATTATGTTTAACCAGCTATCTCAGTGTTCTACATTCCTTGGATGTAGCCTACTGTAAATATATCTTCGAATTCTTCCTCTTGACACTTCATGTTTCAACAATACAGTATAATGTTTTGTATTATCGTAACAGTCACAAACATATCTTAATCAAATAAGTTAAGAGGGCCTAATATTTCGATCTTAACAAGATCTTCTTCAGAGACTAAATGACTGTGTACAAGAAACAAACATATATAGGGCAATATACAGCATGATGCACATCATGGACACTGAAAAAACACAAAAGAAACAAAGCACAGAGTTCAATGGAACAAACAACAAAAGGAGGATTAGGCTGAGGGATTAAAGGGTGAGGTCAGTGTGGGTAGGATCAAAGGTGGGGTAGGAACAAAAACAGAAGGGGTAAAGCCACAAGGAAAGGGGTCCAGGGTGGAGATCAAAGGGAAGAACTAACAAATAAGTATGAATAGGAGTAATGAGGAGGGGGGGGGGGTTTGAGGAAAACCAGAGAAGTGAGAACAAACAAAAACAAAATTCTGGCAAGGAATGAATCTGAAACAGATGACAAATGGAAAAAAAAAATAGAAGTTAATCATTTCCTAGTTGGATGTTAAGCCCATGTGGTTGAATAGTCCGAAGACGATTCATCCAGACTTTCTCCCGGCTGAGGCGGACTGAGTCTTTCCGATGGCCAAGTGATTCTATGCCCTGAAGAATCATATCAGAAATGCAATGGTTAGGCTGGTTAAAGTGATGTCCTACAGGGGTATCCAGTTTCTTGGTGTTGACAGTCGATCGATGACCGTAGAAACGCTTTTTTAGGGCATTTTTGGTCTCTCCGACATACTGAACTCCACAAAACCTGCAAGAGATGAGATATATGACATTAGATGTACTGCAAGTGATGTTACCAATAATTCTATGAGTAGTACCAGAAGAGTGGCCAGAAAAGGAGTCAGACTCCTGAATGTGGATCTGGCAGACCACACATCTAGAGCTGCACTTGAAAGTTCCGTGCTGGATGGGGGGAGATGCATCCAAGCTGGGAACTTTGGCTCGAACAATGAGGTCTCGTAGATTTTGAGGGCGTCTATAGGCCAATACAGGGCTGTCGGGGATGGCCCGGACAAGGCGATCTGAAGTGTGGAGAATGTGATGGCTGTCGTTGGTGATTTTGCGAAGGGAAGGGAGACTGGGGTGAAAGGTAGTCACCAGGGGGATCATGGGTTTGGCATTAGCCTGGGGGGCCTTTACCTTTAGAGCCAAATTTCTGGGTACGGCTTTGGCTCTGGCAATGGCACGTTGAACTTGGCGGGAACTGTGACCCCTGGCAACCAAGTTGTTCTTCAGTATCTGTGAATGGCGGGAGAAATCATAGTCGTTAGAACAAATCCTTTTGAGTCTGAGGGCTTGACTAAATGCTATACCAGTCTTACAATGCCTAGGGTGACAGCTGGAGGAGTGGAGATACTGGTGTGTGTCTGTGGGTTTAGAATACAGATCAGTGGTTATTAAGTTGTCCTCCTTGCGGATGGTGACATCCAGGAAGTGGGCCTGATGATGTGAGTACTCTGATGTGAACTTGATGGTCCTGTGGAAGGAATTCATGTGATTAGTGAAAGTCAGCAGACTGTCCTCATCACTGGTCCATATGAAAAATACATCATCAATGTATCTCCACCAGATCCAGGGACGGCACGGTGCTAAGGCAAGCATGCGTTCCTCGAGGTCACACAAAAAGAGGCATGCAAAGGAGGGTGCCATGCGAGTACCCATTGCAGTGCCATGTACCTGTAGATAGTGCTTATCTAGGAAGGAAAAATTATTCTTCGTTAGTACAAGTTTCATGAGGGCGCGAATGTCACTTATGGGAGGGGTCGTGTGTCCTGCCCTAGCTAGGGTTATGGAACAAGCACGAATACCTTCTTCGTGTGGTATGTTAGTGTACAAGGATGAGACGTCAAAGGTCCCAATGATGGCCGTTCTGGGAATCTGGTCCTTGATTCCTTCGAGCTTGCGCAGGAAGTCCGGGGTGTCATGGATGTATGATGGAATCCTATGGACAAGGGGTTTAAGAAAACTGTCAATAAACATGGAGATGTGTTCCGTGGGTGAGCCATTACCCGAGACGATAGGCCTACCAGGGTTACCAGTCTTGGTAACATGAAAACATACATCAGATTTTTTTAGGCGTCCGTATAGTGAGCATGTGTTTCAGGAAAAATTGACAAATCTTGTTAAAATGTAATTGTTATTCAAAGCAAATTATACAGATGTTAAAAAGATACGGATTGACCCAGTCAGGGTTCTCCACAAACATTGTTAGGGGCCGTCCAAAGTTGTCAACATTTTTAAGGTCGTACAGAGCGTACTACTTTTCAAGACCCCCCTCCCTTCCCCCCAAAGTAGTACTTTTCAACATTTTATTTTTAAAATGTTGATGCACATGTTTTATCATCATTTTACATGTGTGCTGCACTGAGTATTACTATTAGCAATGTTATTCATGTTGCTGATGATCAATGCAAGTTAAAAAAAAAATCAGATGAACATTTAATTTTGTCAAAAACAATGCCACATACATGTACTACTTGCTGTATAAAAGCATGGCTGGTCTCTGGACTGCAACAATCGGACTGCAACAAGTGCGACGCCATGATCATTGGCAGTGACAACCTCGTCCCAAGTGTACAAACTCCAAACACCGGTGGAGCGCGCTGGGGCATGGCGTGCACCATGTCCATGCACAGCTGTGGGAACGATTCGCAGTACAGTCGCGTCAAAGGTTTATTCATTTACGCTTGGCACATTCGCGCTCTATATTCAGGGTATGCATGTACACACTTGCGGGATTCGTCCATGCGCGCATACCTCATGGTTAACGTTGCGCAGCGCTATACGAACTCGGACACTGCGGCGGGATTTCGGGCGGCGTCAAAAGTATCCCATCCTCGCCAGCTACGCTAGGGACACATCGGGGTTTTTTCTCGGAGTTGCACAATAGCTGTAAACAAGGTATACCTGCCGAAGCAATCCTTTTGGAACAGCGGACTTTGTATCGCTTCTGATTAAAAAAACAAAAACCTCAAATTATATAATTTTCCTTTGCTGATTGTACGGTACAAAATCAACATTTTATTCACCATTTAAAGTTGTACGCGGCCTCCAACCCCCCTCCCCCTGGCGTACGCTTTGTACGACCATTAAAGAGTTGACAACTTTGGACGGCCCCTTAGCAGGGTGGCCCACCTGAACATTTTATGCCGCCCTGTTAAAATGTTATGCCGCAATGTCAAATTTTGCTTTTCATTCATGGTTTTTACCTCGCTTTCTTACATGTAACGAAACTTGTGGTGTACACATCTATTACACGCGTGTATCTTACAATTATCTAGTAACATGCAAACTCTCACAGTTCACATTCGTACAGGGGCCCTATTAAAATTTGGCCTGTGAAGAACACATGTATCTTTGCATAGTATGAACAATTTGCATTCTAAAATGATATTGCCAGGTATTTTTAGTTTCAAATTCATAGAAAATCAGGTGTTTTTTTTCCATTTGTTTTTATAAATGTAGACACCACTGCACAATACACAATAAGCATATTATTACCATGGCAGCAGTCAGGGCCTACAGTATGTTTTTGTAAATGCACAATAAAATTAAATCCATTGTCAGTGTGACAACATGTATGACTGGTATTTTTAATTGTGATTCATTTCAATTTTCTGAAGTCCTTTAGTTCAAGCTCAGACCACATTATTCGCTTTGTTATGGAAGCTAAGGTTTTCCCTGAAAAGAATTACACGTCCAAACACCAATAATGTTATTCTCAAACACACTTGGAACTTTCATATTCTTTTTATTATGAAACTGGCATTTTTCTTGTCTGGATATGAAATTAAACCTAATTGTTTGGGAATTCTTTACACACACAAAATTGAAAAAGAAGTGAAATTAGAAATGTTGAAATTTCTTGTTCGACATAATATCCGATAGACTTTGCATTGCTTTCTATCGTCTCTGAGAAGACCCGTATCTTATAGGGTTAGTTTCTCACTACTGACAGTGCACGCGTATTATAATTCCCCAAGAATGCTCGCCAAAAGAGGGCGGTACATAGGTTTAACAGGTGTATAGACGAATTAGCAGTATAGTAGACACTTTCTTTTTTTCTTTTTCTAACAAGCTTTATTAATACACAAATAGGGAATACAAGGGAAACACAAGGGAAACTGACGAGTTCCGCCTTGCCGATTTCTGTGTTCATTTTTAATTTTTAATCATGGCTTAAATCTTCCAAACGATATGGTGGGGGAAAAATGATTTATGCTTACAATCTGAAAATGTTCTCCATGTCATAAAATCTAAGTATCCCAGTGGGCATTTTACCCGATATTACCCGGGTTGTAACGAGTAATAACGCTAGTTATTACTGGGTAACATACCGATATTACCCGGGTTGTAACGAGTAATAACGCGTTATTACGGGTAATATCACCGAGTAATAACGGGGAAATAGTAGACGAACATTTCCCCGTTATTACCAGCCGATATTACCACATTTACCCACTGTTACCCGGGAGAATGTTACCGATATTTCTGGCATTGCACGTTATTACCACCCGATATTACCCCATTTACCCGATATTTCTGGCATTGCATTGTTATTACCACCCGATATTACCCCATTTACCCGATATTTCTGGCATTGCATTGTTATTACCACCCGATATTACCTCTTTTACCCGATATTTCTGGCATTGCATTGTTATTACCACCCGATATTACCCCATTTACCCGATATTTCTGGCATTGCATTGTTATTACTAGCCGATATTACCCGATATTTCTGACATTGCATTGTTATTATACCACCCGATATTACCTCTTTTACCCGATATTTCTGGTATTGCATTGTTATTACCACCCGATATTACCCGATATTTCTGGCATTGCATTGTTATTACTAGCCGATATTACCTATTTTACCCGATATTTCTTTCATTGCATTTTTATTACTACCCGATATTACCCCATTTACCCGAAATTACCAGGGAGAATATTACCGATATATTACCGTTATTACCACCCGATATTACCCCCTTTACCCAATATTACCAGGGATAATGTTACCGATATTTCTGGCATTTCATCGTTATTACTACCCGATATTACCCCATTTACCCAATATTGGTTAATTTGTTGGTTAATTGGTTAATTATATTGGTTAATACTAATATTACGATACTACCGGAAAAATACTACAATGTATACACATATAAACATCAATGACTCTTCTGAGTCTACAATCTTAGCGTGTACTTAAATGCTATACATGTATATGTGCCCAATAACACCGCTGTCTGTAATCACAGCTAGTTTGCAATTAATTTGTTGTTAATTTATTTGTGTGTTGGTTTTTTGGCAAATTTGTTTCTTTGAGACTTGGAGTAAATAAATATTACACAATTATCTCTACGAAAACACCCTAAACGTATCACTATTTCGCAAAACATAACGTTCATGTAGAAAAAAAGTGACAAAATTGTTTCACCAAGGTTTATCACGCCCACTTGGGGTCAACATGTAAATTGAGGTCACCCGATATTACCCTATTTACCCAATATCAGAGAATGTAACTGATATTTCTGGCATTGCCGTGTTATTACCACCTGATATTACCCCATTTACCAAATATTACCAGGGAGAATGTAACCGATATTTCTGGCATTTTCATGTTATTAACTCTGTAAATTGTTACCCATTACCTCTTATTACCCTGTTATAACTCGCTAAAATGTCGGTTTCAACAGGGTAATAACAGTAATCTTTGAACTTGGAAATTATTAGCTTGGATTGCTATAATTTTACTGTTATTACCCCCCCGGTACTCAAGTTCCCAATGTTATAACCAATTCAAGCCTTTCACCATTACCCACATTACCTGTATTATCCTGTTGTTACCCGGTAAATTGTCGGTTTCAACAGGGTAATAACAGTAATATTTGAACTTGAAAATTTTGCTGGAATTGCTACTAATTTTACTGTTATTACTCAAGTTCCCAATGTTATAACCAATTCAAGCCTTTCATCATTACCCACATTAACTGTATTATCCTGTTGTTACTCGGTAAAATGTCGGTTTCAACAGGGTAATAACAGTAATATTAGAACTTGGAAATGTTACTGTTATTACTCAAGTTCCCGATGTTATAACCAATTCAACCCTTTCACCACATTACCCATATTACCTGTATTATCCTGTTGTTACTCGGTAACATGTTGGTTTCAACAGGGTAACAACAGTAATATTTAAACTTGGAAATTTTGCTAGGATTGCTACAATTTTACTGTTATTACTCAAGTTACCAATGTTATAACCAATTCAAGCCTTTCATCATTACCCACATTACCTGTATTATCCTGTTGTTACTCGGTAAAATGTCGGTTTCAACAGGGTAATAACAGTAATATTAGAACTTGGAAATGTTACTGTTATCACTCAAGTTCCCGATGTTATAACCAATTCAACCCTTTCACCACATTACCCATATTACCTGTATTATCCTGTTGTTACTCGGTAACATGTTGGTTTCAACAGGGTAATAACGGTTATATTTGGACTTTGAAATTTGGTAGACCGGTGCACCATTTTTCAAGAGTTTTTCTCATCAGAAACAGATCCTGTCGGTCTCAAGGATCAATTAGATCCAATCCTTATATTAAAAAAACAAATATTAAGGAATTTATAACAATTTCATTATCACACCGGTAATATCATTTGGGTAATAACACGGTAATATCGATAAAATTTGGACTTAGTCAAATTTTGGGGTGATATTACCGGTAATATCGGTAACCGGTAACAACTTGCCCACTGGGATGTAACACGACATGTAACGTTGTTTAAAATCAAAATTGATATTTGTTTGCAGCAAAATAACGCAGCCGCAAATATTTGAGTGTAGATATGGGGGCCAACGATGCATATTATATATCTTTAATTTTCATCTTATCTCGATATTTCAGGGACAGAACATGCTACATGTAAATTATTTGTGTATTAATTAGGTTTGATAGGTCATTTATATACTTTTTTTTACAAATGTGTGACGTCATCGTATCGTCATCAAAAGTTTTAAAAGTTCTGAAACTTGATGGCTGGGTAGAAGTGACGTCACTGTAAGCCATATTGGGTTTGAACTTGTCATGGATTTGTACAAGGAAAATGAAGTGACGTCATGGTGACGTCATCATACTATTTTATACGAATTATTACATTTTTGTATCTTTACACTATATAAACAGAAAATGCCAAGACCAAAATTATTTGTGTATTAGTTTGTTACGTGATACATAGTTTACACAGTTTACAAACGTATGGCGTCATGATAACATAATCAAAAAGGTGATTTTTTAAAAGCGTACAAGAGTAGGTACGATCGTCATGAAACTTGGTTAGTGGCATTATATTGCCACTGATATACAAAATCCGAAGTGACGTCTGTGTAAAGACATTATTTAATTTTTTATATATATTTTAATTCGTATTAGCCCTAAATCACATAGACTTCATTAATGTAATTCAGACCGCCTCATTTTGCACAAAACAAAGTCGTGTTTGCACTTAAAGGTAGTATCCATTGGTAATTGCTTGAATTATCATGAATGAGTAGATTTGGGGGGTTGTATTTTATAGTAAATATCGTTTAACTGACCCGTCCGAAGTTTTACAATCATGGATGTCAAGAAAAGCAGGAAAACAGCGTTTGTTTTCAACCGGCGTCGAGCAGTTATTCTTATGTTATTTGTGTTTTTTCGCGATAAAAATCAATTTTTCAGAATAAATACAGGATATCTTGCGCAATAATTTTGCTGGATGCCTAGAATCAGTATTTACTTTCATATGTAAGATATTACTTAATAATTCGGTGGTAAAATTTTTTGATATCTGCAAATGGTGTATACTACCTTTAACACATGGAAAGACCCCACATGGAACATGTCATGGACTATCACGTCATAGTGACGTTATCAGAGGTCTTAAAAGGTGCAAATCTGAATGTCCAATACGGTACCTAGAGAACTGTCAGTCCGATTGGGCTCAAACTGTGTAAGTCATTTGAGTATTACCAAGTGTGCCGCGGAAAATTGAAATATAAAAAAAGGTACAAATGCCAAAAAGCCCTATGTTCTGTTCCTCGAACAGAGGTAGTTCTAGTTTACAGGTGATTTTATATTGATTTAAAAAATAGACATTAAAAGAAAGCTTGAGAGCTGTCTTAACTTTATCATTTAAAGCAAAATGTTGAATATATCTCCTGCAGTCAATTTTTTCAGCAAAGTTTTAAGGTTTAAAGGTCTTTTCATTGTAACTTTCAGTCTGGTGACATCAAATGTTCTCCCCTCAACTTACTCCTAGCATGAAGCTAATTACATCAATTATAAAGTGATTTCAGCAAACTTTGCCACACACATCAACAAAATATTCATTTGAAACATTTAAAACCTGCCGCTAGAGGGCGCTATAACAGTTTATAAAGTCGCCGGTAACTTGTTTGTAAGGTACACGAATCAGGGACTAGCATCATTGAAAGTAAGTTAACATAATTTTTCATTTTTAAATTATAAGGCCGTTCTGGGTTAGACCGGAAGAAAGGGTACACGTGATTTTACGCACACGAGATATTTACATGAAGATAGTGGATTATTTTATCAATTCCCACAAACTTCAAGTTCATAAATTTGCGGTTGATTTTGTATTGAATTTTAAAGGCGACACGTGACCCCTTGTGACGTCTGCCTGCGATACACAAGTTCACTATAAGGGTCTTTACCTAGGTTAGGTTTTATATTAAAAGTGCTTGTGCAAAAAAAACCTGTACGAAGTCTATGGGATTTAGGTCCCAAAATAAAAAAATTGATTAAAAGAAATCAGATCAAAAACATTGCCCTCAATGTCTGAAATCTGTCGTTCCTCGAAAGATTCAAATGCCTGAAAATTGTTTAAAATCCAGACATTTAGAAAAACAAAATAAAAACCCCATGTAAAATCACATGAAGATCTCTCGATACAAGACCTTAAAATGTGCACCTTTAAAATTACGTCACATGCCCCATGAATGACTTCATCATGACGAAACTTGTCAATTCAAATACTTTCTATGTAGTTGCTCTGTGCCAAGTTTGGAATCATTGTGATCAAGGTTCAACTGAAATGGTTGAACAGCTACCTTGGAGGAAGCCAAAATCGTGTATGTGTTGCTGGTGTGTATTCAGATGAACATCTTGTCGAATTCGGCGTTCCACAGGGGTCAGTCGTTGGGCCTACATTGTTTATCTTCTATACCAAACCGGTCTCGGACATTATTGATCAGCATCATCTTAACCATCACATATACGCTGATGATACACAGATTTATACTTGTTTCAACCCTTCGATTCCTGGTAATTCCAAAATAGCTCTTGACAAATTATCCGCTTGTATCACTGACATCCAATTCTGAATGTGTGCTAACAAACTACAGCTGAATGACGACAGAACTGAATTTTGTATTCCCGCTTCTCCTCGTAAAATTAATTCTTTATCTGACCTGACACTTAAAGTAGGTTCCTCTACAATATAACCCCCACTTTTTATTAGAATCCTTGGTGTGGTATTCGACTCCACTATGTCTCTGTCAAAGCATGTCACATCAATATGCAAATCTGTCAACTTTCCCCTTCGCAATATCAACCGAATTTGAAAATTCATAGACTAGAACACCTGTGACCATGCAGTGCACTGTCTTATCACATCTCGCCTAAACTAGTGCAATTCTCTCTTATACGGTATAAGTCAGGGCGAGAGAAACCGGTTACAAAAACTTCAAAACCGTGCAGCCAGACTCATTTTCAGTGCTAGTCGCTCTGCTGACGCCTCACTCCTCTTTTAACTACTTCTTTATGTTTACAAATCACAGTATGGCATGGCTCCTCCTTACCTGACTGACTTGCTCTCTTTGTACCAGTCAGACAGGGCGGGGCTTAGGTCTTCAACAGACACATTTCGTCTACACATAGCTATAAACACAAAAACCACTGGCAACAAAGCCTTCTCTATTGCTGGCCCCAGGGAGTGAAACAACATTTCTTATCACATCCGTCTTTCACCTTCTTTGTATGTTTTCAAGAAACTGCTCATGACCCATGGATCTGTTCCTTAAATCATCTTAGCTCCTCATAATGGTTTACTGCCCCTTGATTTCCACATTTAGTTTCTGTACTTATAATTTTTGTTATTTCTATGCTTGTTGTACAGCGCTTTGATCATTGTTAAAGGCGCTATATAAATGCTCCATTTGATTATATTATAAGGGAAATGTATAATTCTGTAAGTAGAATACAATTTTAAAAATGAAAAAATTCATAAAAGAAATCAAATGACGTCATCAATACATCACTTAAGACTGCGTTCTAGTGACAGTATCTAACATCCTACCAAGTTTTGTGGCAATCGGTTCTATCCTGATGACGTCATGACTTCACACACTTGACATGTTATTATCCAAACAATTTTGACCTAACAAACATATTAACGAAAGAATTTTGAATTTACCACGTTCCATTGAATATGACTTAAAGGTTTAAAAATGTAATATTTCATATAAAATCGTATGATGATGTCATCTAGACGTCACCTCATATTTTATCTATAACACGCACTGGCCTACCTCCGTACCAAGTTTGACCCCAATCGGGCTTACGGTTCCCTAGATATATGGCTTTGATGATGTCATCAAGACATCTGTCTGCGAGACACGATTTCACTATAGGGCCTTCACCTTGGTTAGGTTTTATGGAAATACGACTATATTTTGTGTTAAAAGTGCTTGTGCAAATAAAACGTGTACAAAGTCTGTGGGGTTTAGGTTACTAAAAGAAAAACAAACTAGAACTAGAACTACGTCTGTTCGAGGAACAGAACATAGGGCTTTTTCGCATTCGCAATTTTTTAGATTAAATTTTTCAAAAATTTAACTTTTATTCCATCAAAACAATTTAAAATCCTTGAAAACGAATTTAAGTTAATTTACCCCATAAAAAAAGTGACTGGGATCCCACTGAAAATCCCACCGGGATCCCACTGGGATCCCTGTGGGATATATAGTGGGATCCCACCGGGAATTTTTGTCAGGATTTTTAAGCGGGATAATTGGGATCCCATTGGGATATGAGATGGGATCCCATTGGGATATGAGATGGGATCCCACCTGGATTTTGGGGTGGGATCCCGCAATTTCTGGATCCTGGGATATCCCGATCCCAGTGGGAATCCCACTTGGATTTTGGTGGGATCCCGGTGGGATTCCCGATCCAAGTGGGAATCCCACTGGGATCCCACTGGAATCCCAGTGGGATATGGGTGGGATCCCACCGGGAATTTTTGTCGGGATTTTAAAGCGGGATAACCAGGATCCCGGTAGAAATCCCATCGGGATGGGATCCCACCTGGATTTTGGGGTGGGATCCTGCAATTTCTGTATCCTGGGATATCCCGATCCCAGTGGGAATCCCACTTGGATTCTGGTGTAAAACTGTGAAAACGTTAACAGAAAACTGGTTAATGTCCATCAATGTTTTATGTTGGTAATATTTAACCTAGTGCGGAGGGGGTTGTTCGGTGTGAAGAAGGGAGGTCTTCGTGAGATGCAGGCGTCAATCCTGATGTTTGGGGGGCAGGGGATAAGGGCACACAGGATCAAAGGATAGATGTGCGTGTGGAGTCCAGCTTGCTGTTTCTCAATTTTAATGATGACTCTAGCAAACTGCTGGGTCCGAAGCACCTGTGAAAGTTGGGCAGGCACTCATAAGTTTCCATTAACAAATTAAGATTGGATTAGAATGATCACCATTTCTCAATAAAATGACTAAAAATATAAATGCAAATGCACAATTTATCTACGATAAAAAATATGACACTACACAGGCAAGACGACTGTGTTGTACAAATAAGAATGAAACCACAAATACACAGGTCAACCCCGGCCACAGGCCGACCAACACTTGCACACACTCGCACACACAATGATTATGAACTCATTCATCCCTAAATGCACAACACAATCTCAAAACCTATACAAACTTCAAAAATAAGAATTATTGTTTTTGACATGCAAGTCCACCTCATACACCTTATACAGAGATGCCAACCCTCCCGATTTTGCCGGGAGGCTCCCGGAAAATCAACTAAACTCCCGACCTTACGGGCACATAAGATATCCTCCCAGATTTGCAATATTAATGCGCCTTTATTTTTTGTATTGTCATTTTTGCGTACTAAAAAATACCAATGAGTCCAGATTTTTGGAGTCGGATATTTACGAATCAAATCTGTCAAATCTATTTCGTGAAAAAAACAATTGTTTTTGTGTGTGTAATTGTTTTAATTTTTGTTTGTTCGGTATGTATTTGGTTGTGTGTTAATGTGCTTAGTTTTGCAGTGCATTATGCATGCAAGCAACTCTGTTCAACGTGCAACATGTCATGACGGATACTACCGTGAAAGCAAATAAATAAACGAACAAAAAATGTACTTTACAATTAGTCAAATCCTCCCTGACAACAGGATTCAAAAGTTGGCATCTCTGCTTATATTAATCCAATAAAATAATGACCTCATCTTAATGTAATATGTTACCGTCCATACACGCGCGCACGCGTACCACACATGATCATGCTATACACATGATCATGTTAATGCTATACACATACATAGATGTCATGTCATGTGTATTTTGTGACAGTGCCCCCTAAATCATCTCTTAAAAATCGCCATTTAGACTTTAAAATCTTCTCCAAAACTATTACCATACCAATCTATAATCATGTGCTGATAAAATATGAGGGTTTATAGAGAACAACAATTCCATTATTTTGTAAAATAAAAGCAATGAAAATCGTGTTAAAATTATGATGCATTTACCTGTGAAAGTAGGGCAGGCACTGCTATGCAGCCCACATGGTCTGGTAGTTGTAAAATAGAACGTACAGTTCGTGTCCAGTGAGTAATTAACATGCGAAATTAAAACATGGGCCTAAGACAATTTAAAACTAAAGTAGCACTGACACAAATGTAAAGAATGTTTTTAAAGAATTACAAATTAAAACTAGACATGTGTTTGTGGACAAACACAGAGCTGTTTCGAATGTCTAAAATGACTTTCAATATGTGGGTGGTGGTCTAGTGTGTATCAAGTCTGAAATCGATCGGATTTACCAAAGTGCCAAATATATTGCTTGAAAAAAACTTGTACAAATGCTATTAAAAAAACTGAACGTTTAATGTGACGTCACATGACCCACGATGACGTCATCATCACAAGTTTTCTCTTGGCCCTCCTGTGGATGGTGGTCGAAGTGTGTGCTAGGTATCAAGTCGATCAAATTTACGAAAGTGTCAAAGTCAATAGTCTAAAGAAAAACGTGTACAAAACCTATGGGGGGGAAATTGAACCTTTAACGTCATGTCACGTGACCTTGAATTACGCAATCGTGCCAAATTTCCTCCAGAACCATCTGTGGGTGGTGTTCTAAGTGTATGCTAAGTCTGGAGTCGAGTGAATTTACCAAAGTGTCAAAGTCCATAGTCTGAATGAAAACGTATACAAAACCTATGGGGAAAACTACACCTTTAATGTGACGTCACATGACACCTGATGACGTCATCATGACGTCAACTTAATTTTCGTCTATAACACATTCTGGAATACTTGCATACCAAGTTTGGCCCCAATCAGACATGTACTTCCAGAGATAGAGGGTCCTAAAATCTGCCCCTTTAATGTGACGTCACATGACCCATGATGACGTCATCCTGACGATTTTCCCCTTGGCCCTCCTGGGTATGGTGGTCGAGGTGTGTGCTAAGTCTGAAGTCGATCGGATTTACCAAATTGTCAAATTCAATAGTCTAAAGAAAAACGTGTACTAAACCTATGGAGAAAATTGAACCTTAAATGTGACGTCACATGACACCCGATGATGTCATAATTACGTCATCTTAATTTTCGTCTATAACACATCCTCGAATACTTGCAAACCAAGTTTGACCCCAACCGGACTTGTACTTTCAGAGTTAGAGGGTCTTAAAAACTACACCTTTAATGTGACGTCACATGACCCGCGATGACGTCATATTGATTATTTTTCTCTTGGCCCTCCTAAGGATAGCGGTCGAGGTCTGTGCTAAGTCTCAAGTCGATCGAATTTACAGAAGTGTCAAATTCAATATTTTGAAGAAAAACGTGTACAAATCCTATGGAAAAAAATTGCACCTTTAACGTGACGTCACATGACCACGAATGACGTAATCGTGACGAATTTCTTCTAGGATCATCTGTGGGTGGTGGTCTAGGTGTATGCCAAGGCTCAAGTCGATCGGATTTACCAAAGTGTCAAAGTGTATTGTCCGAACAAAAAACGTGTACAAACCCTATGTGAAAAAGTCTGAACAAAATATAAAAATAAAATAAAAACTGCACCTTTAATGTTAAGTCACATGACCCACGATGACGTCATCATGACGAATTTCCCTTGGCCCTCCTGGGGATTGTGGTCTAGATGTGTGCCAAGTCTCAAGTCGATCAAATTTACGAAAGTGTCAAAGTCAATAGTCTAAAGAAAAACGTGTACAAAACCTATGGGGGAAAAATTGAACATTTAACGTGACGTCACGTGACCTTAAATGACGCAATCGCGCCGAATTTCTTTCAGGAACATCTGGGTGAGGTGTTCTAAGTGTATGCCAAGTTTCAAGTCGGTCGGATTTACTAAAGTGTCAAAGTCAATAGTCTGAAGAAAAACGTGTACTAAACCTATGTGGAAAAATTGAACCTTTAACGTGACGTCACGTGACCATGAATGACGTAATCGTTACGAATTTCTTCTAGGACCATCTGTGGGTAGTGGTTTAAGTATATGCCAAGTCTCAAGACGATCGGATTTACAGAAGTGTCAAAGTGTATTGGCTGAAGAAAACTGTGTACAAACTCTATGGAGAAAAGTCTGAAACAGAGGGGAAAAAAAAAGGGAAAAAACTAGAACTACGTCTGTTCGAGGAACAGAACATAGGGCTTTTTCGCTTTCGCAATTTTTTAGATTAAATTTTTCAGATTAAATTTTTCAAAAATTGAACTTTTATACCATCAAAATAATTTAAAATCATCGAAAACGAATTTAAGTTAATTTAAACAGATTAAAATGAATCCAAACTGATTAAAACGATGACGTCACACGTTTGTGAACTTTTGTGCAACTATCTATCACCTAACATAAAACGTATGTTATGTTAGCACGTTCCGTTGCTGAGATATGACTTAAAGGTCGAAAAACGTAATAATTCAAATATAATCGTAATATGATGTAACATTTGTCAACAAGCCGCTAGAGGGCGCTATAACATTTTAAAAAGTCACCGTTAACTTGTTTGTTACTTACAACCTAGCCAGCGCCTAACATCGTTGAAAGTAAGTTCACATCGTTTTCCACTTTTAAATTATAATGCACTTCCGGTTTGAACCGGAAGGAAGGGTCAGTTTTTTTTGCATGTAATACAAATTATGAAGACCATGGATTATTCTATCAATTCCCTTAAAAATCTAAATCAGATCTCTTACAGTTGATTTTATATTGATTTTCAAAGATTAAATCTAGAAATATTTGGTTGCTTGTAATCTGACATTTGATGACGTCATCGTGACGTAATTAACAGAAAGCTCGAGAGCTGTCTTTACTTTGCTATCTGATGCAAAAATCTGGATTATATCTATAGCGGGTGATTTTTAAGCGATTGTTTAAGGTTTAAAGGATTTTGCATTGTAACTTCCGGTTTGGTGACGTCATAAATATTTCTCCTTCCCAATATGGTCTAAGCATGAAGCTGATTATATACACCGGTTATAAAGTGGTTTCAGCAAACTTCGCCACACACATCAACAGATTATTCATTTTAACCATTTTTCAACCTGCAGCTAGAGGGCGCTATAACATATTATGACGTCGCCTGATTTTGTTTGGAAAAGTTTATTCTAGCCAGAAACTAACATCGTTGAAAGTAAGTTCATATCATTTTTCACTTTCAAATTATGAGGCACTTCCGGTTTGGACCGGAAGGAAGGGTCACGTGATTTTACGCACACGAGATAAAATGAAGATTCTGGATTATTCTATCTATTGCCACAAAAATCAAGTTTCGGTCTTTTGTGGTTGATTTGTTATTTATTTTTAAAGATTAAATCAATTGCGCCTTTAAGATGACGTCACGTGACCCCTGACGACGTAACCATGACGTATGTCTGCGAGACACGAGTTTACTATAGGGTCTTCACCTGGGTTAAGTTTTATGGAAATACGACTTTGTTTTCTGGTAAAAGTACTTGTGCAAAAAAACGGGGTTTAGGTTACTAAAAGAAAAAAAGAAAAAAAGAAGTAGAAGAAGAAAAAAAAAAATCAGAACAAAAACAAAGGCTTTTTCGCACTTGCGAAAAAGCCAAAAAAGAAAAAAAACTTTAACGAAAACAATAGCTGTTTCGGCTGAATTGCCGAAACAGCTAATAAAGTCCAAGTCCCACTTTCGGTAACACAATTGAACTACATGTTACAAAGTCAAACAAGTTTGGTCACTGCATGCTGGGGCAAATGTATACATCGTACATTTAGGCGGGAATAGTTACATGAGCAGGAACAACTAAACTTGTAGTATAATCAGAGTAGCAATATCGGACAAATTTTACAATATAAATAATGAAATAAATATATATTATAGTATTTTAATTTATTTATTCTGAAAAGTTACAAAACTGTTTATTTACCCTATTAAAATAAACATTTAAAAGAACAGTAATCGGAGGAGCCTGGGCTGCTACATCATATCTGTGTATAACGTATGGCAGCTTTTGTAACATTAGACAACAACACTCGGCAAATCATTTATTGTCAAATTAAAAACATGATTCTTGTACAATTGCAAATAAAACACATTAAAGATGGAAATATGAATGTAAGTACTACTTTTCTTTACAAATAGTTAGGTTAAAAGCAGTTTTTTATGTAAAATTAGTGCCGGTCGGAAGCAGTGTTTTTCATCAGGAGTGGTGGGCGGAAATCCTCCGTGCTGGTCGGTCGGGCCCGCCCGGTGCCGACCACCGCAGCTATATAAACGCTGAATTACCGGAAGCATAATTTATAGGGAATAAAAAGGGTAAATCTATATTATTCACAATAAAATAATGAAAAACAACACATTATTCTATCACAATAAAATAATGAATAATTAATACATAAATCATGAATAGCACCCATTATTGATAGTTTTAATCATTACGCTGGTTGGCTGAAACCTGGTCACGTGGGGTTATAAATACTGGAGTACATGAACATTCTTGACTGGTTACAGTGCCCTCTGCAGGGTAAAAAGGCTGGATCATCATAAAACAAAAACAGACATATTTTGGACAAGGTGCGTTATAAAACCCCAATAATAGACTGGCCTTTGAGTGACCAGAAGACGTCCTATTTCTCTCGGGGCATAGATGTGCACTAGTGACCTCATTGCCAGTCTCTACATACTAGAAAGGTGCCTTAATTGTGATTCTTCTCAATAGCAGCTGGATGATGAGGGTTATCTACATGTAGGTTCAGACATGTTGTAATTCTTCCAAATAGGCACTTGGATTCGGAAAGACAAATTAGCGTAAGTTTTTAGGTAATAAGGAGACAGTGGCACTTGGAGAGCCATTTCAAGTGTCTTGCTACCCTAAAAAACGATATTTGGGAGTTATTTTTGTCCAAGAATGACAGATTTTGGTCTAAATAGCATAAATCTCGAAGATCTTAGAGAAAAGGGTTAGGGTAAACAAGTTAGGACTGTTTTAAGTTTGTGTACATCTATCTCTATGGGATTGTCTGATTTGTCTCCCCAATTGCCTATTTCAGTATTTGGAGGTACCGGGTATGATAATTATACTGTGTGTGATAGAAATACAGCAAGTTATGATAAAAGAACCCACAGTCGATCATGCCGGTCAATTCCATTGGTCAACTATAGGATCCCAGTCTCAAGTGGGATTTCATCTCAACTGGGATCCCACCTCAACTGGGATCCTACCTTCTTACCTCAACTGGGATCCCACCTCAACTGGGATCCCACCTGAAATCGGGATTCCACTGTGATCCCACTATCATCCCACTTTGCATCCCACCGAGATGATGATATCCCAGTGGGATACACCTATCCCGACGGGATCCTAGTGGAATCCCACTTTCATCACAGTCACTTTTTTTATGGGGTAAACAGATTAAAATGAATTCAAACTGATTAAAACGATGACGTCAGACGTTTGTGAACTTTTTGTGAAACTATATCTATCACCTAACAATACAAAATGAGGTGTTATATTAACAATATCCGTTGCTGCGATATGGCTTCAAGGTCTAAAAACGTAACAATTCAAATATAATCGTAATATGACGTAACATTTGTCAACATGCCGCTAGAGGGCACTTTAACATTTGATGAAGTCACTTTTAATTTCTTTGTTACTTACAACCTAGCCAGCGCCTAACATTATTGAAAGTAAGTTCACATCATTTTCCACTTTTACGTTATAAGGCACTTACGGTTTGGACCGGAAGGAAGTGTCAGGTTTTGTTTGCATGTAATACAATTATGAAGACCATGGATTAATCGATCAATCCCCTTAAAAATCAGATCTCTTACAGTTGATTTAATATTGATTTTCAAAGATTAAATCTAGAAATATTTGGTTGCTTGTAAGCTGACACTTGATGACGTCATCGTGACGTAATTAACAGAAAGCTCGAGAGCTGTCTTAACTTTGCTATTTGAAGCAAAAATTTGGATTATATCTTTCGCGGTTGATTTTTCAGCATTTATTTAAGGTTTAAAGGTCTTTTCATTGTAACTTCCGGTTTGGTGACGTCATCAATAAATCTCTTTCTCAATATGTTGTTAGCACGAAGCTGATTATATACACCGGTTATAAAGTGATTTCAGCAAACTTCGCCACACACATCAACAGATTATTCATTTTAACCATTTTTCAACCTGCCGCTAGAGGGCGCTATAACGTGTTATGACGTCGCCGGTAATTATTTTGAAAAGTTTATTCTAGCCAGACACTAACATCGTTGAAAATAAGTTCATATCATTTTTCAGTTTCAAATTATAAGGCACTTCCGGTTTGGACCGGAAGGAAGGGTCACGTGATTTCACGCACAGGAGTTGAAATGAAGATCTTTAATTATTCCATCTATTGCCACAACAATCAAGTTTAGGTCTTTTGCGGTTGATTTATTATTGATTTTCAAAGATTAAATCAATTGCACCTTTAAGATGACGTCACGTGACCCCTGATGACGTCACCATGACGTATGTCTGCGAGACACGAGTTTACTATAGGGTCTTCACCTGGGTTAAGTTTTAATGAAAATACGACTTTGTTTTCTGGTAAAAGTACTTGTGCAAAAAAACGTGTACAAAGTCTATGGAGTTTAGGTTACTAAAAGAACCAAAAAAAAAAAAAACTAGAAATATGTCTGTTCTATGAACAGAGCATATGGCTTTTTCGAATTTTTTTTCATTGTTCATTACATTTATGATTTTATTTGTAAAATTTCCTTAGCATTCAATTTTTAAAAATGAAAATTGAAAAACATTAATTGGATTATATCTCACGCGGTTTATTTTAAGCAATGTTTAAATGTTTAAAGGTCTTTGCATTGTAACTTCCGGTCTAGTGACGTCATATTTGTTTCTCTTCGCCAACTTGTTCCTGACAAGATGCTGATTATAAATACCAGTTACAAAGCGATTTGAGCAAACTCCGCCACACACATCAACTGATTATTCATTTTAAACATTTTTCAACCTTCCACTAGAGGGCGCCGTGACAATTTATGACGTCACCGGTAACTTTTGTGTAGAGTGTAGCTAGACAGAGACTATCATAGTTGAAAGTAAGTTCATATCATTTTCAACTTTTAAATTATAAGGCACTTCCGGTTTGGACCGGAAGGAAGGGTCAAGTCATTTTGCATGTAATACGAAATATGAAGACCCTGGATTATTCTATCAATTCCCGTTAAAATCTAAATCAGATCTCTTACAGTTGATTTTATATTGATTTTTAAAGATTAAATCTAGAAATCATTAGTTGCTTGTTATCTGATACTTGATGACGTCATCGTGACGTCATTAACATAAAGCTCGAGAGCTGTCTGAACTTGTCTATTTAAAGCAAAAAAAAGAATTATATCTATCGCGGTTGATTTTTCAGCGATTATTTAAGGTTTAAAGGTCTTTTCATTGTAACTTCCGGTCTAGTGACGTCATATTTTTTTCTCTCCGCCAACTTGTTCCTAACATGAAGTTGATTATATACACCAGATATAAAGTGATTTGGGCAAACTTCGCCACACACATCAACTGATTATTCATTTTTAACAGTTTTCAACCTGCCGCTAGAGGGCGCTGTAACATGTTATGACGTCACCGGTAATTTGTTTGAGAAGCACGATCTAACCAGAGACTAACATCGTTGAAAGTAAGTTCGCATCATTTTCCACTTTCAAATTATGAGGCACTTCCGGTTTAGACCGGAAGGAAGGGTCACGTGATTTCACGCACACGAGATAAAATTAAGATCCTGAATTATTCTATCTATTGCCACAAAAATTTAGTTTCGGTCTTTTGCGGTTGATTTGTTATTGAATTTCAAAGATTAAATCAATTACACCTTTAAGATGACGTCACGTGACCCCTGATGACGTCACCATGACGTATTTCTGCGAGACACGAGTTCACTATAGGGTCTTCCCCTGGGTTAAGTTTTATGTAAATACGACTTTGTTTTCTATTAAAAGTGACGGGCAGAAAAAACGTGTACAAAGTCTATGGGGTTTAGGTTACTAAAAGAAAAAAAGAAGAAAAAAAAAAATCAGAACAAAAACAAAGGCTTTTTCGCACAATTTGCGAAAAAGCCAAAAAAAAAAAAAAAAAAATCAGAACAAAAACAAAGGCTTTTTTGCAAAATGCGAAAAAGCCAAAAAAATCAGAACAAAAACAAAGGCTTTTTCGCAACTTGCGAAAAAGCCAACTAGAACTACGTCTGTTCGAGGAACAGAACATAGGCCTAGGCCTTTTTCGCATTTTTTTATATTTTTTTAAACCATTCAAAACAAATTTGAAACAGATTAAAAGTAATCAAAACGAATTTAGGTTATTGAAACAGATTAAAGTTAATTTAAAGTAATTAAAACGATGACGTCACACATTTGTAAACTTTTGGTGAACTGCCTAACCAACCCAATACAAAATCATCTTAATTTTTTTGCATGTTCTGTTGATGAGATATGGCTTAAAGGTCGCAAAACGTAATAAATCACATACAATTGCATGATGGCCTCAAGTCTTTTCATTCTAGCTTCCGGTCTAGTAACGTCATAATTTTTTCTCTCTGTCAACTTGTTCCTAGCATGAAGCTGATTAAATCCGCCGGTTATAAAGTGGTTTCAGCAAACTTCGCCACACACATCAACATATTATTCATTTTAACCATTTGTTAACCTGCCGCTAGAGGGCGCTATAACATGTTATGACGTCGCCGGTAATTAGCCAGACACTAGCCAGACACTAACATCTTTGAAAGTAAGTTCATATCATTTTTCTTTTTCAAATTATAAGGCACTTTGGACCGGAAGGAAGGGTCACGTGATTTCACGCACACGAGATAAAATGAAGATCCTGGATTATTCTATATTTTGCCACAGAATTCAAGTTGTGGTTGTGGTTGATTTGTATTGAATTTTAAAGATTAAATATATTGCCCCTTTAATATGACGTCACGTGACCCTGATGATGTCTTCACCGTGGCGTCTGTCGGCGAGACTGGAGTTCACTATTGGGTCTTCACCTGGGTCAAGTTTTATGGGAAATAATTGTTGAGACAATTCAGTATATGGGCGGCCAAAAGGGCCAAAATCAAAAATATGTTCACAAAGGACAAAACCATAGCAAAAGAACAAAATGGCAAGAGGACAAATTTACAGAAGGACAAAATTCAAATCAAACAAAGGACAAAGCCTCAAGAGGACAAATTTACAAAAATACAAACTCCAAATCAAACAAAGGACAAAACGGCAAGAGGACAACATTACATAAATACATAGTAAAAATCAAACAAAGGACAAAACGGCAAATAAGACACAAAAGGACGTCCATACACACGCAAAGAGACTTTTCACGAAAGGACGTTCATATACACGCAAAGGACGTTTTCACGAAAGGACGTTCATACACACGCAAAGGACGTTTTCGCGAAAGGACGTCTATACACACGCAAAGGACGTTTTCACAAAAGGACGTTTTCACAAAAGGACAAACTTAACTTAACTAATGTCGAAAGCTGGGGGCGCTTCTTCAGACGTCCACTTGTGAAGTAAACAATGGTACATGTACAATAATGGCGGCGCTAAACATGTTAAATGATGGTGGTGTATGTCCGAACATACGTAGTCGAGTTCTTTGATTAAACACACATATCGATTTGTTGTGTTAACTTAAGGAGCGCGAACGAAAAAGCAACAAAACGTAGTCTAAGGTCTGAAAATACAGTGTTTTAAACACATACAACTTCATAACTCAAAAACTTCCCAAAATATTCGTTAGGTTCTTTCGGGATATGTAACTTCAGTGTATTAACTCAAATAAACGTACACATTGTTACTTGTCTAGCCTCCAAACAAACCTGTCAAAATCCCATTGAATTATTAATTTGTAACATATTTTGTGTGTAGCGGCAAGTTTTATACCCATTTCAAGGGTGGTCGCTTTTTGTTTGCTGCTGTAACCCACGAACTACACGTTCTTTTAAAAAGGTTCTTGTACGCCTAGAATGCTGATAAAATTGCCCTTGTCATGATAGTACACTGATTTCAATTGGACATTATATTGACCTGTCAAACTAAAGATCCAATCAGAGACGCTGTCAAAGAGTACACATTGAACCAACGCAAGCAAGGCCACGTAAAGTTAACCTTTGTGTGGTAAAGATCGTAAAGATCGTTATCTTGGTTCTCCCACAGACAATCCGTTGTATATGTGCGTGCAGTGTTATACGTGTGCTCTATGGTGGAATTAAGTAGTGCTCTTAGGTTGACATTTCTCACCAAACAAATTTTGCAGTCTACCCCTGAAACAAATATGAAATGACCAAGCATGAAGTCATGTGGGAATGGTCAGTTGGTCATGCCGCACAAAATACGATGTAATAATACCAAATTGGGATGGCCGAAAGTGAAGATTTTACTGATATTACAGCTCCGATCCCAAGGGCGAGCTTGGTGATATAACCAGTACGCGGTACGTACGATTTCCCCATGGTACGATTGAGCGAACCGTGGCTCGATATCTAGGGTGCACTACCCTAATTGAAGGGAGAATTTCCCCGCCAGCTCATTAGCATGAAAAGTGCCTCCCACAATTTCTTTTGAAAAAGGATGCCGTTTGGTGAAAGAAATGGTGGGATTGTGTAAATATAGCATGGGATCAACTCCCTGGTTTTTGAGCTTCAATCTGAGGGCAGACTTGACAAAATTACGGTTGAAAAATGGGTCCTAATTGCCCTAGAATGTGGAGGGATGCCATTTGTAAAATGGCTGCTTGCAGGCTCGGGAATTATCCCTTTTCGGGAGGTGCGTTTCTTTTGGTGTGAATATTAAAAAATGTAATTGGCTAACCTACTAAAAATTGAAAAGAAATGAAAAGATAAAGATCAAGACAATAATCTGATTGTTGTTTGAGAAACCCCAGTGATGTCGGTGTGCATGGAACTTGGTCCGAAACATTGTTGATTTAACACTGTTTTCAATGGGACTTGAATTAGGCTATAGTGCACCCTCTAGCGGACATCTAAAGAAGCGCCCCCAGCGTTCGACATTAGTTAAGTAAACAAAGGTTTGTCCTTTTGTGAAAACGTCCTTTTGTGAAAACGTCCTTTGCGTGTGTATTCTCACGGTCGGAGGCTGTTCCACCTATTGCACACGCCGTTGGGCAAAGGGGTAGCCCTCCATTCAATTTGTACAGGGAATTACGTGTTTTCTATATTTTTTTACAGCAATAAAAACATGCATACTTTTTTTCCCGGTGTATCGTGGGAGATTTTGTTACTTCATAAAACAATGAAATTTGGAAATATTTCGGTGTAGTGTTTAATAGATATTAGACAATAATTGATTATTTAGATTTTTTTCACATAGACCACAACACTATTTATTGTTACTCATTCCCCTTTGAGTCCAGAGGGGGTGATAACTAATAGCCACCACTGACCAATCAGAGACAAGAAACAGGGGCCGGTGACGTCATCCCGACCGCGAGAATGGACGTCCTTTGTGTGCGTATGAACGTCCTTTCGTGAAAACGTCCTTTGCGTGTATAATATGAACGACCTTTCGTGAAAAGCCCTTTGCGTGTACGTGTGTATGGACGTCCTTTCGTGAAAACGTCCTTTCGACATGTTTAATGTATTTTTGCCGTTTTGTCCTTTGTTTGATTTTGACTTTGTCTTTTTGTAACTTTGTCTTTTTGTCGATTTGTCCTTTCTTTGATTGTTATTATTCGATTTGTCTTTTGTTTGATTGTTATTATGTATTTCTGTAATGTTGTCCTCTTGCCGTGTTGTCCTTTGTTTGACTTGGAGTTTGTATTTTTGTAAATTTGTCCTCTTGCAGCTTTGTCCTTTGTTTGATTTGAATTTTGTCTTTCTGTAAATTTGTCCTCTTGCCATTTTGTTCTTTTGCTATTGTTTTGTCCTTTGTGAACACATTTTTCATTTTGGCCCTTTTGGCCGCCCATATCAGTATGCCATTGATTACAGGATGCACAGTAAGGTTAATACAGATCTAGTGTAAAATAAAACTGTAGGGTGGGTCAGGCACTATCACTCGTGGACCACAGCAACCAACATGTGGGTACAGGGCCACAAATTGTGAGCATTTATTTGTTAATCCTCAATTGTCATGTGATTCTGTTTATTTTAATGTCACTTTGCAATGTTATGTTCCATAAGTGAGCACAGAAGATTGTGTAGTGCTGACAAGAATATAATGACAAACAATAGATTTTGTGTATATCTTATTTTTGATTTTTTTTCTTCATTATTATGTATTTCATTACAAGCTTGCCTTACATATGAAACCTATTAAATTTACCCCTTTAAACAAAACAGCTGATTACCCATCCCCCTCCCTCCAAAATTTTTTAAAATATAAAAAATGATGCAGATTGAATAAGCCATTTTATTTATCAATCAAATAAAAAAAAACGTATTTAAATAGATCAATCTGGGCACCTACATGTATCAAGCCAAAGGGAGTGATTTACAATTACATATAGACAGGGGTAAACAGTTATATTTGTCACAAAAAACGTTGATGTCTTTTGATGTACATGTGTTATACGGGGCAAGTTGGTTTGAGTCAAGATACATTAAGTGGGAAAAAAAGTGTGGGGCGAAGTGGCTTTGGGGCAAAATTGTTATGAAAACTAGGCGAGAAACATCAACTCGCCCCATGCTAGTTTCGCCCAATTACATTTTTAAAGTGAATAACTCAAGTTCGACTGGATATTTTTTGGAGAGCTTTTAGCAAAGTATTCTAAATAGCTACTAGAAACTATATATGCCTTCAAAAAGTAGACCCATGGGGGTCGAAACGAAACTCATGTTTTAGGCATCTTTTCAGTTACCATACGGCCTATATTGCGGATGATATTTTAGCGATTTTTTAAGGTTTAAAAGTCTTTTCATTGTAACTTCCGGCTTGGTGATGTCATCAATATTTTTCTTTCTCAATATGTTCTTGGCATGAAGCTGATTATACCCATCGATTATATAGTCTACCTACAAACACATTTTTTATTAGTACTTTATAAACTCCCCCAGCCAGCACTTCAATAAAACTGGTAGAATCTTGCCCAATTTCTGTAAAAAAAAATATATCCCCGTTCTGCAAACACGACTGCAAGATGGCAGGGCTGTTTTCCAAACCCTGGATTTGGTCTATTGTGGCTCTGGCGCATTGCTAAACTGTATGAATAAGGCCTCACAAGATGAAGCTTGTGTTTGGAAAATGGCCAATGCGGCTGCGGCTTGAAATTAGTCGCGTTTGCGGAACGGGGATAGTTTTCAATTTTTTTTACAGAAATTGGGTAAGATTTTACATGTTGTATTGAAGTGCTGGCTAGGTGAGTTAATAAAGTACTCATAAAAAATGTGTGTTGGAGGTAGACCGCGCAGCGGTATGGGAGTTGTGTGCAGTTTGTGCATAAGTTTCACTTAGATGACTGGATCGCTATTGCTTGCAAACCAAGTGTCGTAGAATAAAAATTGGAAATGACAAATAAAACACATTTAATTTATTAAGTTCTGTACCTGCAGTTTAAATTTCATTTGAGGTTTAAACGAGCTAATCAAAAACTGTATGTTAAAAACACAGAAACGGTTCTGTTTGTCTGTTAATGACCTCAGATCTGTTTTTTAAGGTTATAAGACCGGTCTTGGAATACGCCACACCAGTATGGAATTTTAGCATTACAACAAAACATGTGATGGCCCTGGAAAATGTTCATAAAAGGGTGTGTAAAATTATCATTGGTCCAGAATATAATCATTATGATGATGCACTTGTGCCATGTCGCTTGCTAAGTCTGAATCAACGGCGGAAGCAGCTCTGCATTATGTTTGGGAAATCTGTATTGCTTTCAAACGGTTTAATAGTTGGATTCCTCCAACTCGCCATGTTGCGCATTTGAGACACTCAAAGTGTATATATGTACCCAGGCTTCTGTCTAACCAAGAGGTATCAGAACAGTCCTCTTGTAGGATTAATTAAACTGCTTAATGGTGCTATTATAACCAACTAAGTAGGTTGTTTTTGCAAGATTTATCTCGTAACAATTCATGTTAATGAACTATTATTTGCCCTCTACATTTTAAATATGGTATGCCGTTTTATGATTTTGTTATTACCCCCCCCCCCCCCCCCCCCCCCCACACACGCAAGTGGGTAAATGCCGTCAATAGGGGACGGGGCATTGTCCGACCGTCTTCCCTCTTTTGTTTGTACTCTAACGTTTTCGGATGATCGCCATAGGATTTGCACACGAGTCTGAATCGGGGACCTTTGCGGAATAGGGGACCCCATTGTTCCCTTTGTCATACGTCCCCTATTTCAATCAAAAACAAACGCACACACACAACCAAGTGTGTAAAGGCCTTCGATCGTGGACGGGGTATTGTCCGACCGTCTTCCCTCTTTTGTTTATACTCTAACATTTTTTGATGATCGCCATAGGATTTGTACACGGGAAAAGATCGTGGACGTTGTGTCAATCGTGGACCCATTGTTTGACTCCCAATTCTTTTGTCCGACGACCACGATTGCCGGTCAATACAAACGCACACACACACAGCTTTACCTTACATACGTACTGTGGACATTCCTTTGTATTCGTGTAGTTAAAAAACGTTGACTAAATACTCACTTTTCTCGCTTCCCTAAAACAAATTTACCCTCAAATTTTGATTATGGGCCTCTCAGCTGTTCCTCCTATCTTTTCTATATATAACCCTAACCCGTTTTTCCTTTAGCGTTCTTTTTCGGAAACTGAAAAACGGATTGTGGACCTGGGCAAGTCCACAAACCGTAACCTCTTCCCGCATCGTGTGGACCTATATTGTTCGGAGGTCCACAGTGCGTATGCAAGACTAACTCACACTCCTCATCCTACCTCGTTTTTCCTAATTCTGGTTTTGTTACGTATTTTTGATGTTTTTAATATGTATATTTAAAATAACATTTTAAATGTAATGTTTACTTGTTTTTGTATCATCTGTAAATTGTAATTGCAATTCCGCTGTTGGCGGCGATTATTACAGTCAAATACACCATTTCTAAAACAAAAATTCCCACACTCTGACTGTGTTAATTTCCTGATTTGTCATCTAATATGCCTCTTCAATTTTCCCCAGATTAAACAAGCTAACTTCTGGGGTAGTAACTTTGTGCTGAGTGGATCAGATTGTGGTCATGTCTTCATTTGGAATCGACACACTGCTGAGCTGGTCATGCTGCTAGAGGGCGACAGACATGTAGTGAACTGTGTCCAGCCACACCCCTTCGATCATTGTGAGTAGCCTAAAAAATACTAGAGAGGGTAAGGCCGTGTCCGAAACGAGTGTCTAGAGCTACGTTCTACGTCTACAGCTATGTCTACGTAGCCGCTAAGGCAAATGGAATTCAGACGTGGCTACGGTAGAGCCTACGGCTAGTTATTGCGCTGCTTGAATTAGTGTTTGCAAAATTACGATGTAGGAATTTACAACAATTATCGTCTTCTAGATGTTACGCAATGTTTGTTTACAGCCAGTCGAAAAACCTGATGATATTGACGTATTTGTCGATCTGTTAGTTTCAATTCAATGCACTATCATTACAAACAAATAAAACATTTGCTCAAAAATTAACGTTAGTGCTGCCTCCATTTTGTTTTGCCTGAGCTAGACAACTTCTTTTACGGCTAGATTTCTGTGACGTAACCGTAGCTCTAGCTCTAGACGGCATTTCGGACAGCGCTACAAAATGGCCGACGCAGACAATAGCCGTAGCTGTAGCTCTAGACACCCGTTTCGGACACGGCCTAAGATAGGACACATCTGCTTAAAAACTCAAACGGGAAGTACTTGCTCAGAGGTCACGATTGCGTCTTGCAGGGTACGTAGGTAAAAAGACAATTTGCTTCATGCAATCAACGTGATAATCTTAGTTGCGCCGCAACTCACGAAAAAACTTTTTCTTTAGTAAAATCATGCATTTACATACATGTAAATGAAGCATTTTAATCAGTTCACGCCAGGTTTAGTTTTTAAATTACTGGACCCACGTTGTGGGATTATTTTTCATAAAATATTCCTGGATTGATAAATAAACTACTACAAGATGCCAACACTTAGTTTATTAGCACTGTTATTTATATGTTTTTGCCAACATTTTGTTGCCGAGGGAATTTTTTCTCTCAGCAGTCGGGGCTCTAAGTCATTTGCTATTCATCATAAAATCTGACGCGTGTGTAGACGGCAGCATTGGAACTACACACAGGGCCGGGGACAATTGTACGCGGTAATATTCAAATATTTGCAAGCCCAGCTGAAAAGCACCCTTTAAATAATTTCAAAGAAGACTTATAAACAATAGTGGGAACTACGAATCCTAAGAAATACTAGACGCAGCTGATAAGCCTTGGCTATATGAATTTAATGGAGACAATGGAACTAGGGGGTTGAATAAGAATAATCACTGAAGCGTGATTTAGCGTGTATACACGTCTACCACGGGTATGCGAGTAATGTCATGCGTGTATAGACGTCTACCGCGAATATAGCTGGAAATAGCTCATAAGCTTAATTTTTTAGGATACGTCCAGGAATGTGTGTAGATTAACATATTAAAAGTCCCCGAAAATCCCCTTAGAGGTCTTTCCAAAATCCAAGAGGGCGTATAAAATGGCCGCCATTTTCCATTTTTATCATACCTTTGCCACCAAACATGTTTGAATTACAAATTAAGTGTCTAAATATATGTTTTAAGGCACAATAAATATAATACAATCATTATTTGGAGAGTTTATAACTCATAAGTATCTGAAACTAAGATGGCGTCCAAAATGGCTGCCATTTTAAATGTTTATCATAACTTTGCAACCAGACAAGTTATGCTTATTAAGTGTCTAAACATAACAGGTAGCCAGAACCAAGATGGCTTATTTTATTCTAAACTTGGTGGTTATGCAAATATGGAACAAAAATCAAAAGATTTTTAAAGGCCACGCCCCTTTTAGGGGTTTTCAGGATTTTACTTGAGCCTATTTCAAACAACAGTCTCGGGTGTTTTCCAAGACCTAGAAGTGATATGAAAGCAGTTTTGGAAATCCTAAAAGCTACTTAGCTTATATGAATTTCATGTTGGAAAACATCCATTTTGGGGCGAAAGATAATTACAAATCAATAGCCGTCATTTTCATACTGTAAATCAGGATTTCTCGGTACATTGATGTCATACAGAAGCATGAACTTTTCATCGTCTAAAATGTCGCAGAAATATGCACTATTAACATTACAAGGGTGTCTCTATAACTATATGTGTAGATTCGCAATATAGTTTAGTGGGAAGAAGGGGGTTTCGTGCACCCTCGGAACTCAATTTCTAATTGGTGTCTCTAGGTCAGAAAAAATGCGTGGAAAACGATTTGCTATGTTAAAAAATTCCAAAAATGTCCCACGTACCATTTTTATGCAAATTAGTGCCGCCATTATCGAAAAATCAATTTTTCACTATATCTCAGCCAATATTGCAGTTAATTGAATAAAGAAGGTGTCTAGACCCATGTTTTGAGGGTCAAAGATCACAATAAAACTATTCCGGAAGTGACATTTGTCCGTGAGATAGGAGTACATGTATTATCGAAAAATCATTTGTATACATGTATATCGGCCAATATTGACGTAATTGCACAAGTAAGGTGTTTGTACCCATGTTTTGAGGGTCAAGGGTCATTAGAAGACTTTCTTAAGTAACTTTGTGTGTCGGTGGCATGTAAACTTTATGCGCAAATTCTAAAGTGCCAGCATTACCTAAATATGTTTTTGCTGTATCTCAGCCAATATTACACATCAATTAAGAAGCACCTTTATAGGGCAATTATTTCTAAAATTGTCCACAGTCATCATCGCTTTCGCTTTCAAAAAGTTGGAGAAGTTGTCTATGTTTCACAAAGCCTTTGGACAACTTAGTGATGACTGGAACATCAAAGCCTCAGGTGTTAATGGAGTTGGAACAGTTCATCTGCATGATGTATGGGCAGAGTCGCGAGTCTTCATCCCTACCAAGCTACTGCGCAAGATGGTGGGGAGAACAAGAAACTCACTTCCAAGCCTTCCTCCCTGCCACTCTACTCTAAAGCCGCACATCCAGAAGGTGAACCACCGCGTCGCCTTGTACACGCAACCCATTGGGCATTTTACCTGATATTAGTTGTGAGGAGTAATAACGCTTGTTATTACCCTATTTACCCACTATGTTACCAATATTTCTGGCATTGCATTGTTATTACCACCCGATATTTCCCACTTTACCTAATATGGTAGAGAGAATGTAACCGTTATTTCTGGCATTGCATTGTTATTACCACCCGGTATTACCCCATTTACCCAATATTGGTTAATTGGTTGATACTAACATTACGATACTACCGGAACAAACTACAATGTACACATAAACATCAATGACTCTTCTGAGCTTGCCACTCCTACAATCTTAGAGTGCTTCAAGGGAAATTCCAGGCTCAATAATATTTTACCTAGTCTAAAAGAATATATGGTAACATACTCAGTGACTCCGCAGAGAATTTGTTTTGATTTGTTATCGAGAACGACACGCGCGCTTATTATATTCACGATTTCTTGCCACTCAGGAGTACAAGGGCGCGGCCATATTGTTCAAATTTCCCGCCTCGCCCGGGAAATTATGACGTAATGTCTGCACCTCAATGCACATCGCTGTATTGCCTGTTGTTCGCACTGGTATCCCACCTTGACGCGGCCAACTACATGTACATTATGCAGACGTATGTTGTACGGCGCCCGACTATTGCGAGTTCATGTATTTCATTTCTGTGCAGAATATCGACTTGACGCGCCACAAACTATCGTTTATCTTTGTATTTTCTGAGAAGAATAGAAAATCTGTGAGCTAGTATTATGGCATCAGGTCCTTCTCCGTATGATTTTGAGCCCACTTTCACGTGTACATGCACATTGTACACTATGCCATACACAAAAGGGTTCACTTGCATTACTTGCGCGTGTAGGGCCGCTATCGATCGGGCTTCGCGTACTGATGGTGCAGACACTACGTCACAATATCTCGGATGTACCGATAAACCAGAACAACATGACGGTAAGCGCAGTGCTAGAAAATTTCTGTTTTATATGATAAAAATACCGAAACCGATAAAAATGAAATAAAAATCAAGTCACAATGGCAATTGACACTCTTTAACATTATGCAATTATAAATTATGGGTGGAGTTTCCCTTTAACGATATGTGCCCAATATCACCGCCGTCTGTAATCACAGTTTGCAATTAATAAGCTGTTTTTGTTTTTTACCGAAACGGCTTTTGTTTGCTTTTTTTGCTTTTATGCTGAAAAGCGAAAAAGCCTTTCTTTTTCTTCTGTTTGTTTTTGTTTTTCTTCTTCTTTTTTAGCTGTTTCGGCCTTTCAGCCGAAACAAATTTTGTTTTCGTTAAATTTTTATTTTATTTTATTTTTTGTCATTTTTTATCTGCCAATACACTTTGACACTTTGGTAAATCCGATTGACTTGAAACTTGGCATACACTTAGAACACCACCCACCGATGGTCCTAGAAGAAATTTGGCACGATTCCATCATTCAAGATCACGTGACTTCGCGTTAAAGGTGAAATTTTTCCCATAGGTTTTGTACACGTTTTTCTCCAGACTATTGACTTTGACACTTTAGTAAATCCGACCGACTTGAAACTTGGCATACACTTAGAACATCACCCCCAGATGTTCCTGAAAGAAATTTGGCACGATTGCGTCATTCAAGGTCACGTGTCGTCACGTTAAAGGTGCAATTTTCCCCATAGGTTCTGTACACGTTTTTCTTCAGACTGATGACTTTGACACTTTGGTAAATTTGATCGACTTGAGACTTAACAAACACCTCAACCACCACTCCTAGAAGGGCCAAGAGGAACATCGTCATGATGACGTCATCGGAGGTCATGTGAGGTCACATTATAGGTGCAGTTTCTAGGACCCTCTATCTCTTAAAGTACATGTCCGATTGGGGTCAAACTTGGTATACAGGTATTCCGGGATGTGTTATAGACGAAAATCAGGGTGAAGTCATGATGACATCATCGGGTGTCATGTGACGTCACATTAAAAGTGTAGTTTTCCCCATAGGATTTGTACACGTTTTTGTTCAACTAATATATCTTTGGCACTCGTGTAAATCCAATTGACTTCAGACGTGGCACATACATAGACAAGCACACACACATGTTGAAAGTAATGTCAGACACTCGAAACAGCTCTGTGTTTGTCCACAAACACATGTCTAGTTGTTTGTTAATTTATTTGTGTGTTGGCTTTTTTACAAATTTGTTTCTTTGAGACTATGAGTAAATTAATAATACACAATTATCTCTACGAAAACACCCTAAACGTATGGCTATTAAGCAAAACAATACTTAGAAATGGCCGACTACAGACAAAACAAAGTGAGTTGGTCAGGAGCGTAAACGCAACTGACTCAAAATCTCCCGCACGCCGCGGTAATAAGTGAAGATACCGAATGTGTTACGTAATAACAAAGCAAGCATGCTTAGATGGGGGTTTGACCTGTGGCTTTATGCAAATAAGGGTTATATAAGGGAATATCTCTCAAGTTTAAACTACAGGACAAATACATAGCAGCGACAATAACAATGACTGATGGATCTAAAAGTGGACCTGTGATAAAAAAATACATACAATTTTAGAAATAATTGCCCTCAAAAGTGCCTCTTAATTGATATGTAGTATTGGGTGAGATACAGCAAAAACATTTTTTAGGTAATGCTGGCACTTTAGAATTTCGGCATTTACATGCCACCGACACACAAAGTCTTCTAATGATCCTTGACCCTAAAAACATGGGTACACAGACACCTTACTTGTGCAATTATATCAATATTGGCCGATATATGTATACAAATGAATTTTCGATAATACTCCTATCCCACGGACACATGTCACTTCGGGAATAGTTTTATTGTGATCTTTGACCCTCAAAACATGGGTCTAGACACCTTCTTTATTCAGTTAACTGAAATATTGGCTGATATATAGTGAAAAATTGATTGTTTGATAATGGCGGCACTAATTTGCATTAAAATGATACGTGGGACATTTTTTGAATTTTTTAACATAGCAAATAGTTTTTTACGCATTTTTTCTGACCTAGAGACACCAATTAGAAATTGATTTTTGAGGGTGCACGAAACCCCCTTCTTCCCACTAAACTAATGTTGATTTGTTGGGGTCCCAAACTCAACAGGGCGAGATATTTTCGTTTTCGCGCATGCGCGGATTGATGTTTTCGCTCGGCTTACCGTCTTCTTCGTCTTCCGTCCCGAATCGAAAGCTCCCTAAAACCGAGTGAGACCCGCCCCTGCGTGATGGGGGGCGCCTGGTCGGATGTCCCTGGCCGGCCACAGGTGGGGACGGCCGCAAATGTTTTTTCCCCAAACGACATCATCATAGAACTGTTTTTTAGCGCATCTGATTGGCTATCTGTTACGTCATGCTAGTAAATTTTACTCTAAATTGATTGACCCTAGGTTTCTCAACTTATTGACCCTAGGACTCTGTTTTTTTTTTACCCTAGGACTCTCAACTTATTGACCCTAACCCTAACCCTAACCCTAACCCTAACCCTAACCCTTTTTGACCCTTGGACTCTGGGCTTTTTTTACCCTAGTACACGTCATGCAATGCGACACATGGATGAATGGATGACGTAGATGTTAAACAACCAATCAGATGCGCTGAAAACTAGTTCTATGGCGATGTCGTTTGTGAAAAAAATATTCGCAGGCCGGCCACCGAGCTTATATGAAGCACGATATGTGGCAGAGAAAACCCCCCTCTTTTGTGTTGACCATTGTGTTCCCGGTATCTCAGGAATTCTTTTAGGTTTCAAGGGGGGTGGGTTAGGTAACAATAGTGTTGAGTGCGTATAAGGTATAGGGATAAGAGGGGGTACCCCTCTGCCACATATCGTGCTGGGTATAACCGAGCTGTCTTATAGGTGTAGTAGTCAGGTTCATAATGTACATATTGAAAGTTTCGTTCACTTTTTTGGTAGATTTGCTATAAACTATACATTTTTGAAAACGTTAGGATATACTCAACAGGGAAACCAATGTTTACATTTGTTTTTAGGTTCTTTTGAAAAAGAATGGTTCTTTAATGTGACGTGACACATGAAAAGTCATTGGGTGTCACATTAAAGGTCCATTTTTTTCAATTCCCTATATATCTCTGGAAGTATTAGTTCGATTGGGTTCAAACTTGGTATGCAGATATGGCAGGATGTGTTATAGATATAAATTGAAATGACATCACGATGACGTCATCGTGTGATTTGCTATGATTCTGTTTCATTTTTTAACCTTTAAGCCATATCTCATCAACAGAACATAATAAATTCAAAATTCTTTTGGTAATATGTTTATTGGGTCATAGACATATGCAAACAATTGTGAAAAATGTGTGACATCATCATGACGTCATCAAAATGCTATTAAAACAATCCAAGTTGGCCGCCATAAAGAACCTAAGAGCAAATGTAAACATTGGTTTTCATGTTAAGTATATCCTAACGTTTTCAAAAATGTATAGTTTAGCAAATCTTCACAAAAATTGAACGAAAATACATAAGAAACCTGACTATAGGTGGAAGTGACCCAACATTGGGGTCCTAAGGCGGCCTGCCCACAGTCGGTCCGTTCCAGTGCCATGTAGGGAGACCGACGGACGACCGGCCGCGACCGGCCGTACGGACGACCGGCCGTACGGACGACCGGCCGTACGGACGACCGGCCGTACGGACGACCGGCCGTACGGACGACCGGCCGTACGGACGACCGGCCGTACGGACGACCGGCCGTACGGACGACCGGCCGTACGGACGACCGGCCGTACGGACGACCGGCCGTACGGACGACCGGCCGTACGGACGACCGGCCGTACGGACGACCGGGGTCCCAGGAAGCCATTGCTCAGTCGGTTGCGAATGGAGCGCGAGGCGAGCGGTTCCCCCGTTGCCCCGTCTCCCGCCTTGGTGGTCTTTTTTTACTGATCTTCATGCGGTCATCCCGAGGTGATCGACAGAGAGAGAGAGAGAGAGAGCTAAGGGGAGAGGGAAAAGGAGGGGGTTGGGGGGGGGGGGGGGGAGAGACGAAACCCACACAGTGACAACTCTTGGCAGTGGATCACTCGTCTCGTGTGCCGATGAAGAACGCAGCTAGCTGCGAGAATCATTGTGAATTGCAGAACACAGTGATCATCGGCATTTTAAACGCAAATGGCGGCTTGAGTCCACCACGGCCTGGGCCTCGTCCGCCTGGGGGAGAACTATAAAACGTCATGGCGGGAGGGCCCAACCCCGGTCTACGGCGCGACATCGCCGGCCGGCAGCCACGTGGCGGGCCTTGCAAAGACACTGGCTGCAGGCGGCACAGGGAGAGTGCGGAGAGAGGTGTCTGGTGGAAAGCGAAAAATTCAAGCCGGCGGGCAGATCGAGACCGAACAGCACCGGCTCGGCTTGGCGCGGCTTCGCTGCGATCATTCGGTTTGCTTCCAGTGGGGATCCGGCGTGGCGTGGCCGGTCGGCGTTTACATATAGTATCCGCCCCACCCACGGTGGCTTCTTTTCCCCCGTCCCGAGAAAGGTGAGTGATCAATGTGCGGGGTGAGAGAGAGACAAAGAGACACCCAGAAAACAAGAGATAAAAACAAAAATATGACAACAATCGACATGCTGGATTGAAGCATATCACTAAGCGGAGGAAAATAAACTAATCAGGATTCCCCCTAGTACTAATACAAATTGAAAAATGGCTTTCATTTTGGACACCTTGGTTATGGATACTTTAGATATTTTAAATAAAGACTTTTTTTATATTTCTTACATGCTTACATGTAAACATATTATATGGTTGCAAATATATGATAAAAATGTATGACATTTGGCGGCCATTTTAGACGCCATCTTTGACACCATCTTGGTTTTAAATACTTATAGGTTTTAAATCCTTTGGGTATTATTATATTCCTTGTGCTTTAAAACATATATTTTTAGACACTTAATTTATATTTCTAACTCGCTTGGTTGCAGAGTTATGCTACAAATGGACAATGGCGGTCAGTTTGGGCGCCATCTTCTATTTTAGAGAGAGCTCCAGAGGAATTTTCGGGGACCTTTAGTCTGTTATTCTACACATAGAACACGAACTAGGCTTCACCATCACCCCAAGAAAGTCTAGAAGAATCGGCCAATTGACCCTCTCCGACCTAGACTTCGCAGATGATATTGCCCTTACTGTCTGACAAAATCATAGAGGCACAAGAGCTACTCAGCAGAGTTGAGTCGGAGTGTGAGAAGGTCGGTCTCCATCTCAATGCCAAGACGACGGAGTACATGGCATATATCCTTGGAGATCATGCCTCGCTTAAGACCTTCGGAGGTGTATCACTCAAGATGGTGGACGACTTCAAGTACCTCGGCTCCAGGATGCAGAGCACAGAGAAAGACATCAAAGTCCGTGAGGCGCTTGCATGGAAAGCCCTCCATGACATGAAGAAGATCTGGACATCTCAGCTCTCCAAGGGTTTAAAACTGAGATTCTTTCGTGCTGTAATCAAAACCATCCTGCTGTATGGGTGGGAGTCCTGGACTCTCGACAAAGGCAACGACCAAATCTCTCAACGGTTGCTACACCAGGATGCTACGGATGGCACAGAATGTCTCCTGGAGGGATCACATCACCAACCTGGAGCTTTATGGCAACATCCCTCCACTAAGTAAGAAAGTTATGGAGCGTCGGTTTCGCCTTGCTGGTCACTGACTACGACATCCAGAGCTACCAGCAAATAAAGTCATCATGTGGGAGCCCACCCACGGCAGGCGAGGTCCCGGAAGACCCACCAAGACCAATTTCAAGACCCTGATCGGTGATGCAGGAGTAAACAAGGCGGAGGAGCTAATCAGAACTAATAGAGTTGTGTGGCGTGTCAGACATCGAGCCCGACTCTAACATGCGGCAACGCGGCAACGCGGCAACGCGACAACTTGGGTTGACTGAGTGAGTGATTCTACACATGTTCCTGGACGTATTCATTTATGAGCTTTTTTGAGGTTTTGGCCTATGATGAGCTAATGCTCTTTTCCCTAATAACCTACCTGTAGTGATTACCCGACTGATCGAGGACCAAATTCGAACAAAGAAACCGTCCTTCGAGGATTCTTTGTTCCCTTTTATCTCTTTTGTGTTTCGATCCTTGGTCGTAATACGATACAAGAGCACACTTAAAAAAAATAAAAAATCTATTTGTTTATTGTTTTTTGTGTGTGATGTGTGGGGTGTCCTGGCAAAATAAGATGGAACTAAACACAGGCCACAATTGAGAAAATGCAAATGATTTATTGATGTTTGTTATCTTTATGTCTACTAACCATATTTGTAAAGAAATAGTAATAGTAATTAGGTACATGTAGTTTTTTTCACTATCATTTTTGCAAAACTCAAAACTTTACAATGCAAGTTTTTTTCTTAACATTTTACTATTACAACATTTTGATAAATGAAAATTTGTTAATAGAATAACTTATTAGTCGAATGTCTGATTGAAGCACAACAAACAGTTTTGTAATGGTAATGTTATTATCTTTTTTAACGCTTGGAAACCCTCATTTAAACTTCTGCCCAGTTGTATTATTCTACAGGGTGTCCCTGAAAAAAGAAAACCCAAGTTTTCGGGTAAATTACTCAATAACTTAGAAATATTGTTTTCTTCAAAAATGTACATACTTTTCGAAAGCTCTTTTTCTCTTCTTTCATATGGATATGACACCATAATCATGATGGAAGGGTCACGCATGACTAGGGCAGTTATGCACACTTTACAATAAGGAATAAAGACAAAGTTACACAAATGCATTTGTTTTAGCAATTTTATTCTATTCCTTTCACTTGTACCTTCTCGTTGATATTTGTTGATGTTTTTTTCAAATTGTGAACGTCACGGTCAGGAAAACGTTGCTGGAAAGCCGCAGCAATTTGCTGTATAGTACGGAAGCTTAAAGTGACCATCCGCGTTTCCGCGTTTCTGAGATAATTTATCCCGGAAAGACAGAATACTGAGATAGAAATATGTCTTTCCGTAATATCGTATCTAAGAAAGACGTCTTCCTGTGATAATCGTATCTCAAAAAGACGCTTTTCCATGATATCGTATCTTAGAAAGACGTCTTTCCGTGATACCGGTAGTATATCTAGGAAAGACGTATTTTCCTAATATCGTATCTCGGAAAGACATCTTTAACTGATATCGTATCTCGGAAAGACATATTTCCATGATAATTGTATGATAATCTTCTATTTTAGAGAGAGCTCCAGAGGAATTTTCGGGGACCTTTAGTCTGTTATTCTACACATAGAACACGAACTAGGCTTCACCATCACCCCAAGAAAGTCTAGAAGAATCGGCCAATTGACCCTCTCCGACCTAGACTTCGCAGATGATATTGCCCTTACTGTCTGACAAAATCATAGAGGCACAAGAGCTACTCAGCAGAGTTGAGTCGGAGTGTGAGAAGGTCGGTCTCCATCTCAATGTCAAGAAACCGTCCTTCGAGGATTCTTTGTTCCCTTTTATCTCTTTTGTGTTTCGATCCTTGGTCGTAATACGATACAAGAGCACACTTAAAAAAAAAAAAAAAATCTATTTGTTTATTGTTTTGTGTGTGTGATGTGTGGGGTGTCCTGGCAAAATAAGATGGAACTAAACACAGGCCACAATTGAGAAAATGCAAATGATTTATTGATGTTTGTTATCTTTATGTCTACTAACCATATTTGTAAAGAAATAGTAATAGTAATTAGGTACATGTATTTTTTTTCACTATCATTTTTGCAAAAACTCGAAACTTTACAATGCAATTTTTCTTCTTAACATTTTTCTATTACAACATTTTGATAAATGAACATTTGTTAATGGAATAACTTATTAGTCGAATGTCTGATTGTTGCACAACAAACAGTTTTGTAATGGTAATGTTATTATCGTTCTTAACGCTTGGAAACCCTCATTTAAACTTCTGCCCAGTTGTATTATTCTACAGGGTGTCCCTGAAAAAAGAAAACCCAAGTTTTCGGGTAAATTACTCAATAACTTAGAAATATTGTTTTCTTCAAAAATGTACATACTTTTCGAAAGCTCTTTTTCTCTTCTTTCATATGGATATGACACCATAATCATGATGGAAGGGTCACGCATGACTAGGGCAGTTATGCACACTTTACAATAAGGAATAAAGACAAAGTTACACAAATACATTTGTTTTAGCAATTTTATTCTATTCCTTTCACTTGTACCTTCTCGTTGATATTTGTTGATGTTTTTTTCAAATTGTGAACGTCACGGTCAGGAAAAAGGTGCTGGAAAGCCGCAGCAATTTACTGTATAGTACGGAAGCTTAAAGTGACCATCCACGTTTCCGCGTTTCTGAGATAATTTATCCCAGAAAGACAGAATACTGAGATAGAAATATGTCTTTCCGTAATATCGTATCTAAGAAAGACGTCTTCCTGTGACAATCGTATCTCAAAAAGACGCTTTTCCATGATATGGTATCTTAGAAAGACGTCTTTCCGTGATACCGGTAGTATATCTCGGAAAGACGTATTTTCCTAATATCGTATCTCGGAAAGACATCTTTAACTGATATCGTATCTCGGAAAGACGTCTTTCCATGATAATTGTATCTCGAAAAGACGTCTTTCCATGATAATCGTATCTCTCAAGAAGACGTCTTTCAATGATATACTACGGTGGCCCACAACTGTCACGGCCAAAGTAAAAGTGTCGTGGCCAAAGCAAAAGCTTCACGGAAAAAGAAAAAGCCTACCATACAGATTGATTAAAGACCGAATTTGGTCGCGGTAAACCATGGTAAAGTTGAATGTGGCAAATTTGTAAAACTGGTTCCCACCACATTACATTTCAATAGACCCTAGTACTCCTGACGTCAAAGTTACGTCGACGTGCGCTTTCTTATTAGGTTGTCTAGTGGATTCGAAGTTGAAACAAATCATGACGTCATTAGTACTGGCCAACAATTATTGTGTTCTGTACAAAAGTACAATTGTGTTGCAATGCACTATGGGTACTCTATAACGATCAATAATTGTAGGCATTTAGTTGGACCGCAACCGCGCGTCCGCAGTAATGATTTGGTTTAAAATTATATTAAAAGAATGACAACTTGTCCACACAAGTCAACATTATCGCTGTTGAGAGTTATAGCATTAAGTGCAACAAGACTCTTAACTCCCGGGACAGTAAGGTCTAGGCAACATAAATATCGCGACCGAAAAAGCAGCTTTTCAAACACTAAAAAGCAGTGCACCTTTCTTATTGGCTTTACTGAAGACACCTTTTCACTAGAGTATTATCGTGGTGTTACCGCAAACTACTTATCTTATTGCTCTTTCACCAAGCAAAGCAAACATTCCAATCTCATAAAGACACTGTTACCCAAGAGGAGATTGTGGACAATCTTAACAAAATTCCTTCTGGCAACGCCCCTGGTTTCGACAGGTTGAATTATTTTGTAATCAAACAGGCAAGGTAGTTAGCGAAACCTATTAGCAATTATCTAACAACAGGAGTAATTCCCGATGGATAAAACAAAAAGTTATACCAATTTACAAAAAAAAGGTTGAAGGCATAATATTATTATTAATTATAGACTAATATCGGTTCTGTCGACATTCGCCAAGTAATTTGAAAGGATAATATACATTCGATTAATATCTGTTATTAATAAGAATGATATTCTTTTTGAGTCACAATTTGGTTTCAGACAAAACCGGTCAACTGAATTATCAACATATGTTCTCAGTAAAATATGTAATGCGATCGATCATAATAAATTCTCAATTGGCATATTTCTTGACTTATATAAAGCCTTTGATATATTAATAGTAAGATGGAACATTACGGTGTGCGTGGGACTGCCCTTGACCTATTTAAATGTTTCGTGACGATCAGACCTATCCTCTTTCATTTAAAAAACGATCGCGTTTTTGATGACATCATTACTGTGTCGCACATTAGTCGTGTATTTGTGTGACAAATTTATTATAAAAATAATTTTAAAAGTAGCGTATTGAGATATGGCTGATACTTTCCGAGATAAATTATCTCAGAAATGCGGAAACGCGGATGGTCACTTTAAGCTTCCGTATACGGCTTCCAGAGCGAGCCCATTCAGTGACGAGAAACACCCTTTGCTCTGTTTTGAGGTGCATTGGCAGGCATTTTCGGTCTTTTAAAAACCATAATGGACCCAAAGTATTTGCCAGCCACTTATTTTGAACAATTGCCACTTCAGATTGTCTGCAATCGGTCATTAATCAGGTTTATGGTGTGTAAAATTTTGAAGAAAAACAATCGGAATTGTTGAGTAATTTACCCCGAAACTTGGGTTTTCTCTTTTACAGGGACACCTTGTATGTGTGTTCCAGAGGTTTAATCACTCTGTTTAATACCGCTTGGAGTCTGGGTGCTGATAATTACCCAAGCCAAAAAAGCCCCCAAAATCTTTGAAAATTGTCGCAAGTAAAGGTCGGTGTTTCGCCATTATTCTGTGTGTCAAATGACATGTTTCCGCCTCTGTCGCTCTACACAATACATCTAATAAAGCGTATTTACTATGAACCAGACTATTACTGCCATTGGCAACCTCGTTCCCAGGGTGTCGAGCTATACGCGCCCAACACTACCCGCTCTTGCTATTGGAGACGAGGTACGGTTGGAAATAAAGTGAGCCCTGGGGACAGTACGTCGTACACGCGCGACGTACAGACACTTACTCACGACTGATTGGCAAATTACACTAATTTTTTGAACAAATTATCAATAAATATTGGCAAATTATTGCTAAGTGTCATGTGTCAGTGTTTTAAGTTGACGATGTTGACGATGGTGATGCTCGTTGGGCCATATTCACGACGACGTTTCCATTGAATGAGCAGTTAGCAAAGAGAGCATCTGCGTCATTGCACCTTTGTTGCCAGCTGGTTAATAGTTAGCGGAAAGTTGTGCTAACTTTAGCAGACAAAATTGCTAACCTTCAGCACTATTTCACAGCTTTTTTGTAATAACGTTTGCGCGCGAGTAGTGCATATCGCTGGTATAGTCGATATGACGTCGTAATTTTAGCCTCTCGACCAATCAGAATGCTGCATTTGAGCCTCATTAGCATATTTGAGGAGCCAATTTGAGAACAGTTTGACCCGTTGTATGGGGAAATACTGTGAGGAACAACTATATAAATTTCTGGTACAGTTTGACTTTAGTTATCATTTTATTGCGAGTGATGGTGCAATAGTGGGCAATCAGTGGGTATTTGATAATCCTTAGTGTATACATCCAGGACGTACATCCGGGAAGTGTGGTAATAATGACCACCCTGTATGATTTGGAAGCGAATAAGACGAGACTAATAATTACTTGGTCATATACTGCGAGTGTACATCCGGTAAGTGTTGATGGTGCAGATTAGACGATCGGAGCCGATAAAAGTATTTGCGTAGGAAATTGTTAGTGATGTTGTCACTTTCTATTTTTAACCTCTGAGTTTCGCAAGTGTTGTGAGTGAATTGTATTCGTTTGTTTTTATTTGATGTATATGTATTGGTAAGTATACAGTACAGTGGGGCAGCATGGCCAACCTATTGTGCATTTTGTGATAAAAGCACCAAAATTGGCACAGGTGTAGATGGATAGATAGTAAGCAGATATAGATATTGAGCCATCCCAAATTTGGTCTTGGACGGCCATTTTCCAAGATGGCCGCCAATCGCGTTATGTGAAATTGATTCGAGCATAGAATTACACACAGTTGATCAATATTGATGTTCTTGATGTCTATTTATATAGATTTGGAGGTGCCAAAGCCAATTTTTATGGTTACAATATCCTCCGAGGTCAATATTTTGAATTGCTTCAAGGTGGCGCTCAAAATCTGCCTAAAATTGTGGTTTTGGGAAACTGCTCACAGTTCTCTCCTGTGGTCAGAAAGTCATTTCTGTGAGCAGTCGCCTTCACACACACACAGGGCTGTGCATTCCAGTCCAGCCTTTTTGCATTTGCAACGCCCCACATAAGCCTTTTTACACTTGCAGGACACTAGTTCATAGCAGGTGTTGGCTGCTTCGGGTAGAGTTGTCCAGTGTGGTTCATACAACCCATCATCATTCTTTGCCCATCCCCAGCTGGTGGGTGAAGGCAGTTCTGGTGCTGGAAGCAGTACTTGGCCCCACATGCCTCCCTGGCAGGCTGCCCTCTTGATGTGTTGCTCCAGTGCTGCCTTGGTTGGCGGCATCAGCTGCACATTGTGCTTCTTTGCAAATAGTTTCTTTCTCGCCTTGTTGATGTCCTTGCACTTGCTTGTTCTGTCATACAGTAGGATGACAAACCGCTCAATGGTTTGCATTACTTCTGTTGGTATGTCATTTGGTGCAGAGGACAGTTTCAGCAGAGCTTCTGTTAGTTCTGGCATCACAGTCCAGATTGCCCATGCAGCCTTCTTACCATGCCCTGCAAAACTGGACACAGTGTCACACCCAGTCAGAGCATGGAACATTGGCAGTGCTCGTGCCTTCTCCGGTCCCATGCCAGCTGCTAGCTCATGGGCTGCCAGGTAACTGAAACCCTTGGCAGTTCCGAATGCTAGCCACAGTTCATCTTCTGGTTGCAGCCGCTGCGCTACTGATACAGCCAATACCACAACATCAGTGTCAACAGTTCGGATCATGATCGTGTGGTGGCCATGCTGGGCTGCATGGTATGCATGCAGCCACATGCGACTGTCTGCCTCTTCATGGCTGCATGGGGTGAGGGATGTAGTATCCTGCAGTGGTGGCTTGCTTTGGACTGCCTCTCCATCAGTGATCACAAGCTGTTTGTCTTCCTGTTCAAACCACTGGAGAAGAGCTTTAGATAGAAATGTGAACAGCTGTGTCTTGTTGCTGTCCACTCTGAGGAAGTTCTGCCAGTTTCCTGGTTTTGCTATCCCAGCCATCGCACGCCTGCGCACTCCCTGTCCACGCTTTGCTCTTGCAGTGCCTTTCAGTGAATCAGCAAAATAGCTGTCCCACACAAGATCCAGTCGTTTTGCAGTTTGAAGCTTTGTGGAAATGTATGGGATGAATATATCTTCAGCATACTTGCCAAAGTTCTTTGCTGTAGCTGGCTTCAGCATCTGTACAATGACTGCTCCATCAAGAACTACACTGGTAGTGGTTGGAGCCTGTAACTTGGCATCAGACAGGTTTTCCAAGCATGTGAGGAGGTCACTTTTTGTACCTAAGCGGAGGCTTCCTCCATCAGAGAGTGCTGGAGGGCATGCCTGATTCTCATGACCTAAGAACTCCTCAGGGTTTCCTTCCCTCGTCTGGCAACCAATGTAAAGCCTTGAAAAGAGCTCCACGTTATTCCTGAGAGAGGACAGCTGCTGCTTTCCTTTACTCACACTTCTAGTGGTGGAAGTACTGAACACCTTCAGTTTGTTTCGATGAATAGCATCATCAATGGGCTTCGTTCTTTCCAGCAGGCATTCTTTGGTGAAAGCCTGGAACTGCTCTTGGCCGATCCTCTTGACATTCCAGGCAGTCTCAACTGCAGCAGGGCCCGCAATTTCCTTTGTGTCAAGGACAACCAGATCCATGCTCTCTTCTTCAAATGGGTTGCCAAGGTCTTCTATCACACTGACAATGGAGCGAACATCTTTAGCAAATGAGATTTGCACGCTTGGTGTCTGGTCATGATGACGTGTGTCTGTTTGCCTGCCACAATGCTGGTGGCATTCTTGGAACTCTTCTATGGCCCTGGCAACGTCTGGTCCAGCAACCATCCAACGCCGCAGAGCATTGGGGTTGTCAGTGAGGCCAACTGCTCCGCCGTCTCCTTTGATGCAGGCATTATTCTGTTCATGGGCCTGGTCAATCGGGATTGAAGAGAACACCTTCTTTGTCTTCTGTACAGTGAAACTGCCAGCCCTGAATTCCCGGGCTTTGTCTGGGTGCTTTGTTGGGAGTTCAGCCATGTCTTTCAGATGGACAGGGATCCACCTGGCATAGTTAGTGTGGTCTAGGGCATGGAACCAAGAGGCCAGTTCTGTCAGGGCATCAAGGTACATTGTCAGTGATGCCTGCCGCAGAGAACGCACATACACCAGTACCAACATCTCAAGTTCTAGCACTGTTGCCCAGTATTGAAACTGTGGGATGTCTTCTTTCTGGTGGCATCAGTCATCAAACTCTGGGAGATCTTCTGCATGCTCGGCTTTGCTCAGACAGTTGCGGTCATAGGCACGGTGTTGCAGGATATACAGTGCTGCTGCGGTGATTTGGTGAGCTCTCCTTGTGCGGGCAACATGAGCTGCTCGTAGGAAGGAGTCAGCCGTCCCTGACGTCGCTATCTCAGCTTGCACCAAGGCTTGCACCCAGCCGCTCCCTTGCAGCCAGTCCCCCAGAGTCTTCAGTGCTGCCATCTCAATGTGTAGCCCACCAAACATCACCACCATCTTGTCTTCACCATAGCTCTCCGGCCACTTCCACTGAATTTGCTTGGCCAAGGCAAACAGTGGTTGGTCACAGGTAATCACTGGTGTCTTCCCTGGATTCAGGTGCTGGACAGCATTCTTTATGACATCCATTGAGTGTCGGATCATAGCCACTGCATGGGCACTGTCTAGGAAAAGTGGAAGCAGAGCAGTGGGGCAGATGACTCGAGTTGGTGGATGCTGCCGGTTGGCATAAAATGCTGCCCAAGAAGTGTTATCTTCTGTCTCAGTCTTGTCCTGATCCAGGGCCCACTTTGTGTGATGTAGCCACTGATATTCCTCCTCGGTGTGCTGTCTGAAGTTGTCTCTGGTCAACGACGCAACTCTAGCAGCTGGGAGAGGCAGCTTTTTGATGCTGCCAGTGACAGGGGGCACGTCAGTGTAGTAGTGTGGCAAGTGAGCAATAGTGCTGGATCTTGCATCACCAGATTCTGAACCAATGACAATGCTTCGATCCACTCCTTCATCAGGGTAGGAGGGATGCTGAAGGAGGGAGATATGCCATGGAAGGACTCCTTTGCTGTTGTTGCACTGGGGTTGTGGTCTATGTTATCCACAGCAGCGGTTGTGAATACTTTGCCACGCATAATAAATAAACCGAGAAAAACTAATTGTTGGGGAACTCGCTTGCAAAACAAATGATGGTAAATCATTGGATGGTAGGATCGATGGTAGGATCGAGTGAAATTACGGTTCCCAATTAGACTAATTATGTTAATTGTTATGTTAATTAGTCTAATTATAGTGCTTTTTATTGTACAAATTCAACTATTGGTCATTCCTGAGCTTTCCTGAAACTTTACAGGCGAATAAAATCCAAATGCCAAGCTGCAGTACTTTGCAGCTGAGCAGGAAAGTAAAATACCACTAACCACAGTCAGCCATTTTGGAAAATGGCCGCCGTGGCTGTCAGGGGTCAAATCTGAGATGGCTCAATATCCAAATCTGTTCAAAATATAAGTGTGTACATGTGTGCCAAATGTTATGCTTTTATCATAAAATGCACAATTGTTATGAATATGTTGGTTAAGCTGCCCCACGAACGGGATATTGTGTTGTGTATTTTATATGCATAAGTTGCATGTATTGTATACCAATATAATACTGGGGAGGTGTTTTAATAATTAACAAGGAATAGATAACATTTCGAGTTATTCCGTTGAGTGCTATGCACAACAGCCTTTTTACTCGAATGGGGGAACCCACAGACATCAAAGTGGTGAGTCATCGATCAAAGGACGGTAAAACAATCTGACAAGACAGGGCTTGTCCAGACTTCCGGTCCGACAATACTAAGAGTATGTTAAACTGTAAAAGAAAAAAACACTGAACAAAAAATACAAATATAGAATGTATTCATTATAACATTGTTGCTTTATTGAAATCATTTCTCTCTGAAACACAGTTCTTTGATTAGACTTTGTACGTTTGATTTTATTTCCCAATTTTGTATTTTGCAATTTATATCGCTGTCCTTAATGTAACGTAATAGTATACAAATTATTGACTGCTTTGAGTGGTATAGTAAAACTAGCCTCCCGAGGTGATCCATGGAGCATTCTATTTTCCAGAGGCGAAGCCGAGGGAAAATAGAATGCTCCAAGCATAGGGTTTAACTGCAGTAATTACATTCATATTGAGTCTTCGAAGGTTAATCTCCGAATATGACATGCATTTTTCAAACTGTTATGAAAAATATACATGTATGTGTATAAAAGTACGCGAACACATAGCCTACGTGCGCATTACGCATGTTGTTTTGTGACGATCGCACTTTTGGCTGTTTCCTTGCGCAGCGCGTGTTCGAATCTAAATTGCCTAAAATAGAATTTAGAATTTAGGCCGTGTATGTTCTGACCATAGAGTTATATTAAATTACTAGAGCGCTAACTCTTCATTCGTACGCGCAGAGATACTTTAAATCCATTCTGCGCGTAGACATTTTGAATTCATGTGCGTGCTTGTAGAACATAATAAAAATAGATGGATTAAGTGTTGAAAGTGTACTCTAAATGCAACGCGCGTGCAAGTATAGAACAGACGCAAACAACTTACGCACGTCATGCAAGTAAAACAAAAAGTCAAGGCAAAATCATCTGCAGCGCGCGGATACGCACTCGCATTTGCCCTCATTTGCTAATAATTCGTTTCGGTTTGGGGCGTATCGGCTTCGGAAATGCACTGTATAGAATACAAACGCAGATATGCAAATAGGCGTACAAAAGCCGAACAAGATGTTAATGTTTCCGTAGGTTTGTGCACAAACATGGATGCGCCCAGCTCGTATCATTGTGTACATCGAGCCAGTGCTCCTAGTAATTTAAAATAACTATGTTTCTGACGCAGCCTATTTGTCATAACAATGGGATACAAATATTAAATGTTTGGAGTGGTGTAGTAAAACTAGCCCCCCAAGGGGATCCATGGAGCAGTATGTTTTATTGAGGTGAAGCCGAGAGAAATTGAGGCTTGTTTTACAACACCACGAGATAAAGCATTCAGTATTGGTTCTATAACACCTCGCCCACAAATTGTGCTTGGTTTTCAAATAAATTATATCTAAATCCAGTTAAAATGAACTTCGATTTCAATACAAAATGCACTCTTTTCTAAACCACCCCTTCACAAAATGTTTAAACTCTACTATGTAGGGTTGGTTTTTAAGAACAATACGCGCTAAGCGCAACACTCAACGTGCACATCAGCATGCATTTGCACACAAATACCGCGACATGGGTAGAGTATTTTGGTTGCTACGAGTATAGTACTTTTGGACGTAAACAGAAAGATAGTAAAAATAATAATTACGATCACAGAATATGAGGGTGAGGTGTTATAATAGTGTAGGTACGTGTCGTGTCTTGGTTTTATTTAGATGTCTTTGCTCCATACACTGCTTGTTCCCCCCCCCCCCCCCCCTCCCCCCAGTTAGAACGCTCTCAAGTGTTTATCTCCCTTTTTTGCGATCCTATCACAGGGGTGCATCTGACTATCTCTAAAATTCTTTTTTTTTAAACCCGCTGGCATCGAAGAGTACTTTGTTCAACTTCCTGATTCAAAAATCCCGCTATACGAGTGCCGCTATTTTGACGCCCCACGCAAGTTGCGGGATGTTTGCGGGACGTCTAGAGGTCCCGCAAATTTTCGAGTAGTTTACGGGCACACGCAGATTTAAGTGGTTTTGTGAATAACCCGCAAGTGCTTACGAAAGGGTTGCAGGGAAGTTGCGTGCCCGTAAATCGTTGCAGGTGTTTTGTGAACCGGGGCCCAGAGCTGGGCCACCAGTTTAGGGGTGGTTTGTGTGGAGGGGAGTATTACAAAAATTCATTCGGTCAACCCTCATAAATTTGAAAAAAAAAATATTCTAGGAGTCTTAATCTTTAATTTCCAGTCAAAAGAATATGGCCACTCTACTCATGATTGTCACCAGGCGGCGCTCTTTCTTTTTCTTTTTGTGTTGGTTACAATGAGCGCCGTATTTAGTGTAGAGGAACCATAAAGCTCAATCTCGTTATCATGGCTACGATCGTGCTGCGCCATGTTGTCCCATATGTGACCCAGCACGAGTAAATGAGACACTTTGCGGCAACAATAAAAATTGAGATTTTGATTTCATCATTTAAAGCTTGTTTAGCTTTAAATGATGAAATCAAAATCTCCTTTTTCATTTTTGCCGCAAAGTGTCTCATTTACTCGTGCTGGGTCACATATTGTCTTGCGCGATCTTAAAGAAAACATACAGTCTAACGTTGTTATTACGCAATTTTTTTTTTAATTTAAGAGATTTATGTGTATTAAATGTGAACAAAAATCAAAACTGGTTCTAGAGTACTGTAACGCCCGTGCCGGTTGGGCGGTAGAGGGCGCTGGAGCGATTCCACGGTGGTGGGATCGCCCCGGAAACCCGCCTTGGATTGCGCAAGCGCCGAACTGGTTCTGACCAGTTCTAGGGTCCGCGTGATTGTGTGAGCCTGTTGTCCAGTTTTGGTAGGCGAGAGTCCACAATAAACGGCTGAGAATCACCGGAAATAGAGGAATACTTGCGTCAGGAGTCCTTCTTGTGTGTGTAGTCGACCCCCAGAGAAATCTACGTTACATTGGTGGCAGCGGTGGGCATACAGAAGGACGGGAAAAGACCAGGTGAAGTGTTCATGTTTTCTGGAAACCACGATAACACGGCAGCCAACTCGCCCCACGGCGAGAGGGCAGGCCGGGGCGTGGGCCCGGGGAGCGGGGACCAGTCCGGGAGGCTTTCAGGCACTCCGTGCATGACGCCAGGGGAACTCTAGGGAGGTTATGGGGACTTGGGAGTCTGGAGTTTCCTGGGGGAGGAGTTGGAGAAGGATAGCGGGGAATTTCGGGACATGCGCCAATGGCTGGGGGTTTCAGTGCGTCCACTCCGATTTGGAGAGAGGGCGCCCTTCTCCATATTTGTCCGGGTCCGCTACCAGGTCTGTCGGGGGGCCGCCCCATGCTGTAGACGGCGGCGCAGCAGACGGATGGTTCCACGCGGAACAATCCAAAGCTGTGCCCGTGGATGCAGTGGGGGGCGGGGCCTCGTCGAGACATTCTCTGGATCTTCTGCAGGAATGAAACCGAGTCGGGGGGGCCCGGCCCATGCTGTAGACGGCGGCGCGGCAGACGGCTCGCAACACTCGGAGCGAGCCCGAGCCGTGCCCGTCGGCGCAGCGGGGGCGGGGCCTCGCCGGGACGCCCACGCTCTCTAAGCCAGTCGCAAGAATCAGTCGCAGTCGCAAGAATCAGTCGCAGTCGCAAGAATCAGTCGCAGTCGCAAGAGGCAGTCACAGTCGCGGCCACAGGAGCCAGTCGCAGTCGGAGGAGCCAGTCGCAGTCGCAGGAGCCAAGCGCAGTCGCAGTCGCAGTCGCAAGAGCCAGTCGCAGTCGCAGGCACCAGATACAGGAGCCAGTCGCAGTCGCAGGAGCCAGTCGCTGTCGCGGGAGCCAGCCGCAGACGCAGTCGCAGGAACCACAGTCGCAGTCGCAAGAGCCAGCCGCGGTCGAAGGCATCAGTCACAGGAGCCAGTCACAAGAGCCAGTCACAAGAATCAGTCGTGCAGTCGTGCAGTCGTGCAGTCGTGCAGTCGTGCAGTCGTGCAGTCGTGCAGTCGTGCAGTCGTGCAGTCGTGCAGTCGTGCAGTCGTGCAGTCGTGCAGTCGTGCAGTCGTGCAGTCGTGCAGTCGTGCAGTCGTGCAGTCGTGCAGTCGTGCAGTCGTGCAGTCGTGCAGTCGTGCAGTCGTGCAGTCGTGCAGTCGTGCAGTCGTGCAGTCGTGCAGTCGTGCAGTCGTGCAGTCGTGCAGTCGTGCAGTCGTGCAGTCGTGCAGTCGTGCAGTCGTGCAGTCGTGCAGTCGTGCAGTCGTGCAGTCGTGCAGTCGTGCAGTCGTGCAGTCGTGCAGTCGTGCAGTCGTGCAGTCGTGCAGTCGTGCAGTCGTGCAGTCGTGCAGTCGTGCAGTCGTGCAGTCGTGCAGTCGTGCAGTCGTGCAGTCGTGTAGCCGTGTAGCCGGGGTGTGCCGGGGCCAGGGGTGTGTCCTGGGGCCAGGGGCTTACCCCAAAAATTGTTGTAATGAAAATTGTTGTAATGAAAATTGTTGTAACAAAAATTGTTGTAATGTAAATTGTTGTCATGTAAATTGTTGTAATGTAAAATTGTATAATGTAATTGTTGTGTAATTGTTGGCGTTATGCGTTTTCCGGGGCGGTTGGCCGGGGTGCGGCAGCAGCGCCCATGGTCTTGTTTGGGGGCAAACAAGGTCTTCGTGGGGGGCTGTGTAACGCCCGTGCCGGTTGGGCGGTAGAGGGCGCTGGAGCGATTCCACGGTGGTGGGATCGCCCCGGAAACCCGCCTTGGATTGCGCAAGCGCCGAACTGGTTCTGACCAGTTCTAGGGTCCGCGTGATTGTGTGAGCCTGTTGTCCAGTTTTGGTAGGCGAGAGTCCACAATAAACGGCTGAGAATCACCGGAAATAGAGGAATACTTGCGTCAGGAGTCCTTCTTGTGTGTGTAGTCGACCCCCAGAGAAATCTACGTTACAGTACGTTTATTGTGGTAATTTGCCGTCCAAAAATCCCCCGCCCCCTTTTAAATTTCGCGGCCACTAAAAATGAGTGACGTAATCCGAGGCAGGACCCGGACGGGTTCGCATGGCCACGTACGCACACTGTTGTTTGTTGATGCACCCACAGTGTACGAATCGCGTACGCTTTGTGCACGGTAATCGAATTTCACGATTTTCACGATTTTTTGTGAATCCGATGAAAACAGTACTGATTCGTCTGATTCAAATCACAGTATTTCTTATTCAGACACGGACTCGAGCGAGGATAAAGATGGGGTCTCTCTAGGCGCTCTAGGTCGAAGCACGACCGCTCAAAATTTTCACTGCAGAGGGCTGTCCAAACCCTTCGATATTTAGGATCAGCCGCAAACAAAATGAAGGCTTACTCCATCCTTAGTAGTTTTGCTACACTTAGCAGCTACACACCTCGTCAGAATGAAAAAACATGTAAAGACGGACACTTGTTGAAATGTGCGCAGTCAGTATGCGATAGGCCGGGTAGCAATGCGTCGAGTCTCTGCCTCGATTTTCGTCATTCCCCCTCGCGAGGTTTTATGTTAATGAGGCTTCATTTCGAGGGGCGGAGTGGTTTGACCAACATTTTCAAAAATTATTTTCCCCCATTTATCACAGAAAATAAACACAACCACACACATAATGTTGATGCCAACATTATACTTTATTGATTTAAGCAAAAACAATTCTTATTAAATGTTTCCTTTAACCTTTGGAATTGTCTAATTTAGATGTGCCATATATTGGCTCATTTAAATTAGGGCTGCAGTCGATGCGTTTAACGCGTGGCGCCATGTTTAACATTTTGTAAGTGTTATGTTGTAGAATCAATCCTTTCAAACATGATATTTCGACGTCGTGTTGTTTAGCAATGATTTATATTAAATGAACGTACCTCTGTCGTCCTTCTACAACGTAAGATACAGGTTTTGTGGCGACAAAAACGAGGCTTCCAAAATCCATATTGTACAGGTATTGCGCAGTCTTGAAAACAATGTCAGTCAGCGTTCTTTACGCATTCTTCACGGCCAAGGATTAGTGAAGGAACGCATTTTAATGCGTGGAGTTATTATAAATTCATCCTGTAGGCACACATTTTCAATTCATGTGCGTGTTGTAGAACATACTACAAATAAACAGGTCAAAAGAAATAAGTCCCCTTTGAGAAATGTGCATTTTTCTGGAAAACAGTTAGGCTACTTAACCTGTTACAAAAATGTAGTCTGAAATGTTACACATTTATTGTGCATTAATAAATACCTAGAGGAGTTGCTGGCTTCTGACTGGTCGAGACTCGATCACGTGGAGTGGATTATCAGGTAGTAATATCATGGGTTTCAAAAAGAAAGCGAATGAACCAGCATTATTCAAGCATCATGTAAGCCCATGATTGGCCGAATGCAACAGCCCTACAGTAACTTGTAACAATGACGCGTCAAATCTTGATACTGCGCGTTATAAAATGTACGCTTAGAACGTTTGTATCTATACGCGCGGCATTTTTCAAAATGCGCATGTCGTCTGCTAACACTAGCGCGTTGCTATACACGGTGGGCATCAGTGGCCAGCTAGTCTGGTCTCAAAGTATGGGTTATAAAAACAACACATATTGAAGAGACAGGTTAGCATGCATAAGCTAAAACATGGCCCCTAAACATGAACACAAAACGGTAGAAATATCGCCGAAAGAAAAGTCACAAAATTTGGAGCATTTTCACATTTTTTCTCGTTTAAAAGGTATTTATTAAAGGTAATAACAGTGCCGGTTATTACTGCATGATAATGAACGGGTAGGAGGATGACCGCTGGTATTGCCCCCAAAAAGTTTCACCCAACAATTAACCTTCGCCTTGAAATGCTGCCATTTATTAAATGTGATGACCAATAACAAATGACACTTTCTGCATAGGGATTGGACAAATGGAGAAAATCATGTTTTTACATAATTTTTTTAATATTCTTTTCTCACTTTATTAATTTTTTTTTTTTTTTTTTTAATTTTCTAAATTTACGAAGTACAGTAAATTAGAATCACCCAAGCAAAACATTTTTGTTTAAACATGAAGGTTTTGTAAAAATGGGAAGTCTTTTGGGAGTAGTGTTTTCTTTGATCTTCTTGTCTGCTTCCCGCTTGAAATGGTCCCAGAGCTGTTCAATTGGGTTCAAGTCTGGGGAATTTGATGGCCATTTCAGGCGCTCAATTATTTGGTCATCCAAGAATTGGTTGGTGATCCTTGCTCTATGTGGCAAGGCATTGTCGCCCATCAATATAAATTGTTGGCCGATTGCCGCTGCATAAGGCACCACATGGTGTTCAAAAACCTTATCAATGTACCGCCTGGAATTTAGTCGTCCGTGGGCACGAGGTCTGATTTGTTATCGGTACTTATTCCTCCCCAGCACATGATGCCGCCACCATCATACGGCTCAACTTCTTGGATACTGTCTTCCTCAAACTCCTCACCTTCTCTCCTACACGCTCTGACACGCCCATCAACTCTCCTAAGAACAAAACGGCATTCGTCACTAAACAAAACACTTGCCCACTGTCGTCGGGTCTACCTTCGATGGCGTCGGCCAAACCTCACTCGCTGTTGCCTGTGCTTAGCTGTAGGAAGCACTGTTTCCTAGACCTTCTGGCTCACAGACCGGACTCATGCAGTCTGTTTCTGATGGTATGGTTGCTTACTGGGTGCCCAGCTTGCCCTTGTATGCGGTGGACTCGTCTGTGTATCTGCGATGCTGAAAAGAAATTAAAGAGAAAAAAAACCACAGCGTTAACAAAAACCTGAAGATTAACACAAATCTTAAAGATGACAACTGTTGTTTGCAGATAAGGATTACATATTACGAATGTGCTCTAAATTAACAGTAATTTATGCTGTTCTTGTTAAATTAAAGTGAAACAAACAATAAACTTACCATTTAATTTCCTGCGTGTCTCGGCCTTATTTACAATTGACATGTCCTGCCGCACAGTTGTCACACGCAGTCTTCCAGGCCTTCTTAAGTTTTTCTACCAGCCCCGTAGCTTGGAATTTGTTTCGCATTTTCCTAATCGCCTTTGGACAAACTCCCATCTAGCTACCTCCTTAACATACACCCTTTTATCAAGAAAGGTTGTTGCTCTTGCTCTATCTAAATCACTCAATCGGGGCATCTTGCGGGCCTAATTTTTCTTCTCACCTGTCACATCGAGATTGCAAAGGAACATGAACTAAACAACTCTTTCCCTTTACTGCCTAATTGACTTACTGACCACAACCTCATGAATCTCTGCAAAGAATTCTCTGAAAAGAGTCAAACCACCAACAATCAATAATGTATGGACCTGAAGGGATTATATACACTGTTATTTGATGTTATTCATTGATGTTATTCATTTAACCATGAACAGGTCCTTCAATTTTTTATCCATTAAACATTTGTATCAATTTTTTCTTGACTCCGACCCTTGTGACCCAGAACCCTTCCGTGTCAAGAGCGCATGGGTACCCCCCAAGAATCCTGTACCATCCCTTGACACATATGTTCAAGTTGTCAATACCCAAGTCACTAACCCTGGTAACATTCCCCACGGGACCCATGATAACCTCTCTAGAGAAGAGCGCCTTGCACTTACTGCTTTGCGTTCTCGTATTGACATCATCATCATCAAGCCAGCTGATAAAGGCTCAGCCCTGGTCATCATGGATCGTCAGCAGTACATCGACGAGGCCCACTGCCAGTTGGACAACCGTACTAACTATATCTGCTTTGACTCTGATCCCACCGGTACATTCTCTCGAGAGATACAGCAGTTGCTTGATGACATGCGATCATGTGACCAACTGTAAAAAAAAGCTCACAAATTTCTTTTACCAACTGACTGTAGAACTGCCAGGTTTTATCTTCTCCTGAATATTTACAAGACTGGTAACCCTGGTAGGCCCATCGTCTCGGGTAATGGCTCACCCACGGAACACATCTCCCTGTTTATTGACAGTTTTCTTAAACCCCTTGTCCCTAGGATTCCATCATACATCCATGACACCCCGGACTTCCTGCGCAAGCTCGAAGGAATCAAGGACCAGATTCCCAGAACGGCGATCATTGGGACATTTGACGTCTCATCCTTGTACACCAATATACCACACGAAGAAGGTATTCGTGCCTATTCCATACCCCTAGCTAGGGCAGGACACACGACCCCTCCCATAAGTGACATTCGCGCCCTCATGAAACTTGTACTAACGAAGAATATGACAGCCATATATGAAGAATACTCGAAGATGACAGCCAACATCTCTATACTAGTAGGTGTTGTGTGTAAGTCGATGGCTAATAAGTCCAATTCTAGCCAGGAAGTTGCGATCGCACACTGGACACACTAGATCGTCGGCCGGGGGGCGGCGGCACGTAGCTGTAAAGCAACTGGCTGACGAGATTTCCGTTGCTGTCGTTTCAGCTCAGCCTCCCTGATGCGACGGGCTTCGTAGCTTGATGCACCTTCATGGGATGATCTTCGCCATGCCGTCCGATCCTGGGCATGTTCTTCCCAGCTACTCACATTGATGTTGCATTGCTTCATGGCTGCTTTAAGACAATCCTTGTATCTTTTGAATTGTCCACCAGCAGATCTTTTGCCTGATGTTAGTTCACCATAGAGTATCTTCTTGGGAATTCGATCATCAGACATTCGTAGTACATGACCAGCGAAGCTGAGCTCTCATGATCAAAGCACCTACACTGGGCAATTCCGCTCGCTTGAGGACATCAGTGTCAGGGACCTTGTCTTGCCATCTGATGCGTAAAACCTTGCGCAAACAGGAAAGGTGGAAGTGGTTCAGCTTTCTGATGTGGCGGCTGTAGGTTGTCCAAGTTTCACAGGCATACATCAGAGAAGTCAGAACTACAGCTTGATAGACACGCAGCTTTGTTTTCAAGCTTATGCCTCTTCTATTCCACAGACGCTCACAAAATCTTCCAAATGCCGAGCTGGCTTTAGATATCCGGTGAGCGACTTCGTCGTCTATGTGGACCTCTCTTGAAAGGGTGCTGCCCAAGTATGTGAACTTGTTCACGGAATGAAGGGTGTGATCTCCAATGGTGATGACTGGTGGAACATACGGCTTACGTGGAGCAGGTTGAAACAACACCTCCGTCTTTTTCAGACTGATTGAAAGACCAAAGCGTGAGCAAGCTGTTGCAAAGCAGTTCATGATGAGTTGTAGGTCTTCCTGTGTGTGAGTGACAAGCGCGCAGTCATCGGCATACAGGAGTTCACGAACTAGTTCATCGAATAACTTTGTTTTCGCTTGAATTCTTCGGAGATTGAAGAGTTTTCCATCAGTCCTGAATCTCAACTTTACGCCGACGTTGATGTCACGGAAAGCACCAAGAAGCATGCTAGCAAACATGACACTGAAGAGCGTTGGTGCAAGGACACGACCTTGTTTAACTCCATTTGATACAGGGAAAGCTGTTGAGGATTTTCCGTCGTCCATTACTCGCGCCATCATACCGTCATGAAACTGCTTCACCATCTCGATATACTTTCCAGGGCAGCCAATTTCCAGAGTTTCCAGAGGCCATTTCGGCTGACAGTGTCGAATGCCTTTGTCAAGTCTACGAAGACACAGTAGAGGTCGGTATTATGCTCTTTGCATTTCTCTTGAAGCTGCCGGGCGGCAAATATCGAGTCGTCTGTACCTCTTCCTTTTCTGAAGCCACACTGGCTGTCGGGTAGAAATGTGTTGGCAATGTGTGTTGTGAACCGATTAAGCATGATTCTGGCGAGAATCTTACCGGCAATGACCAGCAGGGAGATTCCCCTGTGGTTATCACACATGAAGCGGTTGCCTTTCTTCTTGTAAATGTGGACAATAGAGGCATCCCTGAATTATTGGGGGAGTACTCCCTTGATCCACATTAGCTGAAATAGCTCAGTGAGGCGCTTCACAAACGTAGCATCTCCTGCTTTGTATATTTCGGCGGGAATCGAGTCGGAACCAGCTGCTTTACCCATGGATAGTACATCAATGGCCTTTTCGGTTTCGGCAATGGTGGGCACTTCAGCTAGGGCTACATTGAAAGAACTTTGAGGCAGTTGTTATATCGCCTCGGTGCTGATGTTTGAGACTCTGTTCAGCAGATTTTCAGTGGGAAGCCCAACGGTCCATAATATGGTTCTGATCTGTTATGAGTGCGGATTCAATCGGAACTAAAGACGGGAGTAGAGCCACTTGATTTTGGCCCATAAATTGTCTTCAGCGCATCATAGAACTTCTTCATGTTCTTACAGTCTGAGTAGGACTGGAGTTCGTCCGCTTTTTTGCTCCACCATGAGTCGCACATAGCTCTGAGTCTGGCCTGCAGCGTCTTGCAGATGTTCTGGAAGGCTGCTTTCTTTGATGCAGATGTTTCATAATTAACCATGGATAGGTGTATCCGGTGTTTCTCTTCAAGAATTTTCCTGATCTCTTCGTCATTTTCATCAAACCAATCTTGGTGTTTCCGTATAACAGGGCCCAAAGTTTCCAAAGCTGCCGTGTGGACTGCATCTTTGAAGAATTTCCAGTCAGTTTCAACGTCGCCTGAGACCAAGTCAGCAGAGTCGAGCTGCTGGAACATTGCACTGCACAGTTCACATTTTACAGCGGCGGTCTTTAATTTGGTAACATTGAGCTTCTTTGGCGGCTTCTTGCCTTGAGGTCTCCTGAGTGGTTTGATGTTGAAGTTGAACTTCGCACGAATGAGTCGATGGTCAGTCGAGCAGTCAGCTCCTCTCATAGCCTTGGTTATTTTCACATCTATGGTGTCCCTCTTCCTGATTATTATATAATCAATCAGATGCCAATTTTTTGAGCGGGGATGCATCCATGACGCTTTGTTTTTATTTGGAAGTCGGAACAAAGTGTTGCTGATGGTGAGGTTGTGTTCGGCACATTTCGTGAGGAGCAGGAGACCATTTGAATTGCTTGTCCCGATACCATGTTTTCCAATAATGCCATACCATGTATCATGGTCAGAGCCAACACGAGCATTGAAGTCGCCAAGAATTATGAGTTTGTCTTTTGCGGGAACCTGGGAGATGACTTGTTCCAGATCATCATAGAACTTGTCTTTGACACCGTCTGGGTTCGTCATGGTAGGTGCATACACGCTGACTATGGTGGCATGTTGTTTAGCTGCTAGTGATACACGCAAAATCATTAGGCGCTCGTTGATACCAACTGGTAGACTTTCAAGGTTATCTACGATGTGATTTTTCATGGCGAAACCAACACCAGCTTCGTGATGTTCATCGCTGGGACGACCACTCCAGAAAAAGGTGTAACCAGCACCAAGTTCTTTAAGATGACCTTTCTCAGCTAAACGCGTTTCACTAAGTGCTGCTATGTCAATGTTGTATCTGGCAAGCTCTCTGCCGACGAGTGCAGTTCTTCGTATTGGTCTATTGGGGGCATCACGAAGAGTTCGCACATTCCATGCTGCAAGGTTAAGCGGATGTTGTTTAGCTTTCCTGCAGTTCGAATGCTTGCTTTGTGAGTTTGTTGTCGATGACATTTCGTTTAGAAGAACACACACGGTAGAAATATGTGGTGGTTCGGGGTGGGGGGGGGGGGGACGGTGGAGATGTTTCGGCACCTGCGCGTGACTTTGATTTAAGTGAAGGTGATTTGAAGGTGAGCCCATGGAGATTAACAACAAGGTAATACGTGTTTTATTTACAATTGTTATTTTATTGTCTTAATACACATTGTTCTCAAGAATTTTGTTAAAGAACCAATCTGAAATAACAGGTCATAATGAAATTATAGGTCTAAAATTCATCCATCAAAACGTTTAGTTTCCTTGCTCAATTTGAATACAAGCAGTAACACGTACCAACATTGAGTGACCTCGAGAACCTAGTTCTAGTCCAAATATGGTGAAAGGTACAAAAACATGTACATGTGTATTGGTGATGCGTTAACTAAAATCAAACGGGAGTAAACTATTCACAGTTAAAATTGTACATGTCATTTCTACATAAGCATTCTTGTTCTAGTGATTTACTAGCTGTCATCTCACTGCAGAAAATGTATTTATGCAAAATAAATATGTTATCTTCTAGATAATTATGTTGACTATTAAATACACATTGCTCCTGTTACCGGTATGTACTAGTAGTTTATATTTTGTGCAACGAGCACATGAAGCATTTTGTCTTAATTATACCAAATCAGTACGACTCCGATATGTTTCATTAATTTAATTCCCAAACATTAGATATGCCATATACAATCACTAGAGCCCTGAATTATACCAATCATGTTCAATAGAAGGGAAGATACTCTTTTATACATGTTATTACTTCAACTGCCATTCTGACAAATTGCATGTCAGTGACAGTTTACTTGAGTTGAAACTCACAGCAGAGTGTAAATCATTAATAATTATATACCGCACAAGAATTAACAGATAGTCGTAAAAATAACAGCAGCAGCAGTAGCTATCATGCATAAGGTTATCACACCTAAACCATAATTTCACGCATGCCAAGGATTTGCAAATAAACCATAATGTTCAAATGGGGACTGTGTATCCACCACAATATATGTCACCAACTCTGGCATTTACTCATCGTATGATATAGACGATGTGCCCTCCGACGTCACGTGTTTACATCTGTATTCAAATGTGCCCGGCAGTGATGCGCACCCATCAGGTTTTACATATAATTTGCTTAAAGGTGACGTCGCAGGTCAGATCACCTTTGAATTATGTGGCATCCGATGTCATCTCTTAACCAAATTTATGTAAAATAATGATGCGTGCGCATATTGACGAGCACATTTGAATGCAGATGTAAACAGAGGCACGTCGTCTATACATGTACGTCAAGACATGATAAAATACTAATAAATTCAAAAAAATTAATATAAAAAAAAGAAGTTAATACATACCACGCAGCCTTCCACGATCTGTGCCACTCTCCAAATGCCATCAATTCTAGCACCGAAGGGGAACTAACAACGAGTGTGAATAAACACGGCAAATACGTTGCAACAAGCAAACTGCAAAATAGCCAGTATTTTTGTGTTGAGAGATGTGTTCCTTACGAAGTTCGGAGCTGCTCTGCCTAAAATTGTGACAAAACGTCGATAGCCGAACAATATAACAAACATTTACGTGACAAAAACGTAGATGTCGTTCGCAAGGCTGCTTAATTGCAATTGTACACATATGCTGAATTTGCAAAGCGCCGCAAGGAATGTATTACAAGGAGCGCCATCGCCTGAGAGCGCATCAATTACAAAGTTAAACGGGTTACTAAAAAATAACAACATTTAATCGGTTTGGGAAATTATGTGTCTAAAGTAAGAATGGAGGAAGTGTAGATTGAGGGACCAGTTGACCGTAAGAACAATAGGTCGACTGGTCACACAAAGTAGCAGGAAACAAGCTCATTGGAGCAACCACAGGATGAGACAATGGGCCGTCCAGGGTTCTTAGGTTTATGAATATTTGGGAAGAGGTAGAAACGGACCGTACACGGTGTAGAAACTATTGTCATAAAGAGAGCGGAAAAAGGTAAAGCTATTTATATGGCGTCGTAATCTGTACTTTCACGAGGCTGAACGTCAACTTTCTGATTGAACACGGCCCAATAGGAAAACATCAGGAAAAAAATTCCCGTACCGTCAAATAATTTGTTCAACTTCGCACATTACCAACAAATGCTTCTAATCTCATAGTTTCTACCCCGTGTACGGCCCGTTCCTACCTCCTCCGAACTAACTAACTTTGTGACCTGCTCCCACAAATGTGGAGTTTTTTGTTAAGTGAGATATTGTTATTTACATTTAGTACACAACTTTTTCAGCTTTCATTTGGTACCAAAACCACCTTTATACCATACATACTTCCAATTTTATGAGGATTTTATTTCGATGTATTTGGGAGAAAAATTACCACTTTTAAGACACAGTTTGCCTCAGTAATTTTGCATGATTTTTGTACTTTCTCATCAAAAAAGTTTATTTTGTTTAGCCTAACTGAGGGTTAAAGTATTAATTAAAGAATACAAAAACAACAAAAAACAAAAATCGATGTCCGCCAGATTTAATGCATGATTTGTGTACTTTCTCATAAAAATAGTTGATTTTGTTTAACCTGATTTTGTTAAAGTATACATATTAAAAAATCTAAAAGTAACAAAAAACTAAATTTGATGTCCGCCATATTTTTCAACCCATTTTAACTTTGACGAGCTGTATCTCAAAATAGCCTGTGCGACTTATGTCGGGTTTCGTAGAAGCGCTGCGCCTTTCTCTTTTTCTCAGGGTATCGTGATGCAAATTTTTTTTCCCACTTGGGAAAGGGTAAATGGGCGTTTCTACACCCCTCGCGTCATGATTATTCAGTAGTTTCAACAATAATACTAAAATATATTGTTATTGCTCAGTCAACTAGTTACACGTAGGCCAGAGGTACATTAAAGCACTTAGAAAAACGGCTTCTGTCGACCTCTTCCAGTAGCCAAGTAGATAATGGGTTAGGTTCTAGATCGTAAGATTGGGGTTTGAGTTAGGATGGTGCTCATTTTTCATTTATTATTTTTGGATTGTAAGTTTATTGTGGGATGAGTTTAATTTGAGGGGAAGCAAGGTAGAACCTAAGTATATTCCATTCAGTGGGGTCTAGACACGCCCAGTTATGATAATTGGCCTTTACCATGCTGGGAAAAAAATCACGCTACCGGGATTCGGATTTACAATTAACATGACAACACCGCTTAACCATGACTTTGATAAAAACCACGCCCGATATTCATTAAAAAAACACTAGTTGGCTGTTAAAATGGCCTCTATAGTTGACAGCTAAGCTTCGTTGGGAGAAAAGTGAGTAATCATAAAACTTTGCTGAGCTTAGTTGGTTGTTAAGTTGGCTGCTAACGTTAGAGTTGATCTGGGAGTGTCTCTAAGTCACTAGTTGGCAACATAATCGTTCGTTACGGGACTTTGTACATGGAATAGCATGGTTCTTGGATTCACTTTGAGGATTGAGTTTTGAGAGCCTAATTTGTAAATCTTCAAATGTTCTACTGGTTGTGAGGAATCTACCCCTAAGCTGGGTGAGGATAACTTCCCAAGCATCTTTCTTCTTGCGATTGGTGCTGACATCTTTTTGCTTACTCTCAACAACGTCTTTCAATTCATTTAATTTTCCCGCTATAAATACGTTTTTTTATCACTATAATTAGATTTACGTTTCTTTCCTTTACCATGTTTACCTTCCACGTCCCCCTGTTCGTTTAGATTTCAATACGCACATATAGACCTCATGTATTAGATTTACTACTGTTCCTAAAGTCACTTGACCCATCCAAAACATCACCATACCCTATTGATACATGTAAAATACATTTTCCGGGTTTTTGTTTTGTTTTATGAACTGCCTAATGTCCTAGCTGCATGCTTATAATATCTAGCTGCCAACTAGCTGGCAATATTCTTAGCAAGGTTTTATGAATACAAAATTAGTTGGTAACTACGGACCTAGCATGCTGCGCAGGCCTATAGTTGGCTGCCCAGTTAGCAGCCTTGTATGAATATCAGCATAGGACGATTAGCAACTATAATATAGAGGCCACTTAAGCATAGTCAGGTCAACTCATGGGTATGTCTTGACTGCCACCATGATTCTTGTTCTCTAGATGGGCCTAGTTAAAGCCCTGTCGGCACTCGACTTAATTTGGGCAAATTAACCGAGCCAATGGGTAACTTAATCATTTCAAGTCCAGTGCGGACAGCCTGGGTAACTTTCCCCACAGGAAGATTGACCAGGTCAGTTTAACCGAGCCAGAAAATCCAGTGCGGACGCGACGTCTCGGTTAAATCTTTCATCACCCGGTCGAATGACTTGAACAAAGAAAATAATGTTGAGAGCTAGCTTTGGGAACATTTGACGGATCCGGTCGTCAAGTCGCGGTCATAGGTCACGCAGGTCGCCCTCTTTATTGTTTTGGAGCCAGCTCGGTTAGTTTACCCATCGTCTCGGCAATTCTACCTGCGTCAATTAAATCCAAGTGCGGACGGGGGGAAGATTAACCCATCGGAATGTTACCCAGTGTCATGGTCAAATTATCCAAAATGTTTATCCAGTGCGAACACGGCTTTAGACTTGCTGCTAAGCTCCACACTGCAGGCACCTTTTCCCACCCTAGTAACTTTTCCCGTCGCATATGTAACGAAGGTGATTATTTCCTGAAAAAGAATCCCCCTCCCCTCACCCCAGGAGGGACGTAATACAGTTGCCATTTACATGGTCGTGATATTGATAAGGACGGATATGCAGAACGGCTATGAAAGTCTTACACTGCATAAATAACGAAATTTAGTTTGAGTACTTTTGTGTTTAAAAATATAATGTCCTATACTGGGTACACTATTAATGGGAATCGCTGTAAAAGTCGACCTTATTTATTTTGCTCATCGCCCGATTTAGGGACAAATCTTTGACTTTAGCTAATTAGAATATTGAATGTGTTTTAAATTTGACCTGTACAGTATTGGCTACAAGTGGTATTGACTATGATGTCAAGCTTTGGTCTCCATCAGCAGAGGTGCCTAGTGTACCTGAAGATGCTAACGAGGTATGTCATGTGTCATCTCTACCTAATTCAATTGTATGCGCTATTTTAATGTATATGTTTTGAATCATAGGTCTGTTGGGTTTAGAACCTTTGTATCACTCAATTATTGGCAAGGTTATAAAGATTGTATTTACACTGTATTTACATTGTCATAACTACGGGGGGGTGCAGTCAGTTGGAAATAAAAAAATCAGGGCATTTGTGTTTACTAACACACCATTGACTTACAGGTTATGAGGGTTAATGAATTGATGCTTGATGAGACAAGAGATACTATCACAGTGCCACCATCATTCATGTTACGCATGCTAGCATCCCTGAATCATCTCAGAGAAGGTATGTCTGTCAAATGATTAACCCCTGAATCGAGCCCATTCAAGTACAAACATAATACTACGTCAATCGTAGACATTATTTCCCACGATTAATTTAATTGTGGACGGTCGGTCAGTCGTAGACCCTTTGGTTATGCCCTAACCTAATGATTTACGTATCGTATTTACGTATAAACGTCGCTCATTCAGTCGAGTGACCTAAGATCGTTCATTTACTCTCACATACTGCGCATGTACAACTTTCCCCGATTTAGAGGCACGGCGTAAGCCCAGGTGAGTAGTACGCTGATATTCACTTTAACAAAGTCCATTGAATATTTCCAAACCACAGGAAAAAAAGGTTTCTCTGTAATCGTGTAATTTTACAGCGGTTTTGTTCTTCCAAATTTATGTAACCTCAAGCAATCGTCTGGCATTCAATATACACGTCATAATTTGTTGTAAGTTTTATAAGTATTTACTGAAAAGTAAATACTGATAATGATTTTCTCACCCAATATTGTCATCGTGTGTGTTCGGTGATTTGAGACCTTAGCGGTTTTAGGTAATTTACGAAGTTTGTGTGCTATGCGTGTCGTGTCGTCTTTGCTAAAATGCTAAAATGCTAAGCCCTGATTTATTTCCACAAAATTAACCCAATTAAATATTAAACATGATAATTATTTTAATCCTTAGAAATCAATTATATCTGATTTTTTTGGATGTTATTCTGTATTAAAAATAGGGTCCAAAACTGTATTGTTTTTGTTAGGGCTAACATCACATCTCGGACAAGGCACGTAGGGATACAACCTGCATGCCATTGTCACACATGCGATGTCCCATGCAATGCTGTCCATGTTGCACGGGGCTAGTGGGCGCCTCCAGCATTTTCGGAATCGATTCCGATTCCATCGAGGAATAGCGATTCTATTTTTTTGACAAACCAGCTCCGGGCTGCTGTAAAAAGTTGTTCATGTTTATTCCCCCCAACAATACCCCTAGAACACTTCTAGGGTGGACAACCCTGCAGATGTTTTGCTGGTAGTCTGGAATTCTAACGTTTGTGACCCTACCCCTAAATCACACAACTTCAATCCCTCACTGCTACTTACCTGTTTATAATTCCCCAACGATTTTTACCCTATGGATTGCCCAGATATTGTGCATTATAAATCTTATTTAAAAATTGTTATATGAAGTTTTGCTTTTCCTGGTGACTGACAACTTGGTGCATATATATAGTATAAAAACCATTTTCGTTTCATCACATATTTAACTGAACATGTTTTCGGTTGAATACAGTTATTCTTATTGACTACACTTGACTGCTCAGAATGTTTCTAATATATGGAATCATTTAAAGATTAAAATCAACTGCCTACATGTAGCTGCTATTTTGAGGATGCAGTGGATGAGGATGCAGATAAAATGTTACCTCTACCCATAAATCGGACAACTACCATCTATATAACCAGACAAGGAGCAAGGAGCTCATAACGCTCAACAACAGGCTAGGTCAATGACCCATCATCTCTCCACCCCACACGTGTTCGCCATGGATAGCCTCGATTGGAAGAACAAGACTCTTGAGGGAGGTAGCTTTCATGCCACAACAGCCATCATCATTGATCATCAGGACACCGAGAAACCAAGCTCAACTGTTTCTGTTCCCAGTAAATCAACCCGTAGGAGAACATTACATGATGACCAAGAGAAAACATTAACTCAGAAATACTTTTTCAGTGCAAAGGAAAAGTAGAAAGGTCGATCTCTTCGCAATATCTCATCTGTGGATAGTCTGTTCTCTCGTTGTGATGACATTGCAGATGATCTGCTGACAGTGTGGCGTCTGGGGCGCTCTGTACTTGAGTCGTAAGTCTCAGAAGATGGTCAGTTGGAATATGGTGTTGGACTATCATGATTCACAGCCTTCTGTGCTCACCTGTTTCCAAAACAGAGAGCAAGTGAAATAGCCTATCTCCCTCTGATTCCATCTTCTTCCACAGATCAAGTACACCATAATAACTGGTGACCAGGCACCATATAAACTAGCGTTAGCCATCAGAAACAAAGATGAACATATGTTTGGCAACATGATTTTGTTGTTAGGGGTTTTCCACCAGGCTCACAACTACCTGAAGGCCGTCCTCAAGATAATGCGTGGGTGTGAGGCCGAGGAGATTCTAGTTAATGCTGGGCTATGTCTCGAGGGAATAGCCAATAAGATATTTTGAGAGAAGGCCGACTACTACCAGTCTATGCACGCTCTTTGGATCCTAAGCGAGGCCACGTGGTGCCTTCTGTGGCAAGGGTGCGAGGCTTGGGCTGAAGAAAATAACTCCGACTTTGATCTTCAGGAAATCAAGATGACACAGATTATCGCTAGTGGAGGAACAGTGGATGTCACACAGTTTATCGGCAATCATGAATATAGTTCGTCTTCTCCTTCCATCTTTAACAATCATGGTGGGATGAGGTCCACAGGTTCCAAGGCGACCCTCGCCATCTTAATTCAGACAAAAAGACAGCAGTGGTCATTGATGCTATGCATTTGATTAGAAAGTTGTATTTTTATACCCAATGAGAACTTTGCCCAGGTGTCAGACAGATATCTGAAATCTCTGCTAAAAGATGTACCTCAAGGAGCACAAATCATTCACTTCTGTTGTTGTAACATTTATTTCAGTGTTGCCATTACAATATATATGTACAATCTTATATAAATTACAAAAAAATTATTCAAGAAGTTGATAGAAAATATGTATACACACTAAGTTAAATAAAAAGGGGTATTAAAATTAAGTGACAACATTTAGGTATAAGGTTAAGCGTATAACGCTTTTGTGCCCTAACCTATGGACAGACAAATATACAAACAGAAAAACCACACAAAGGACAATAAAATACAACGAAAAGACAGACTAGTGTGAGACAAGGCAGAATTATTAGTTCACAAATAAGACCAAAATTATAAGTACAAATCAAGGAATCGAGATTTTAAATTCTTAACAAAGACAGACCGAGAAGGTGATGATTTAAGCGAAATATCTAAACTATTCCAGTTTCAGGTGCCTCGATGAGCAACACTATTTTTGGCATTGTAGTTCTGTTGAAATGAACGAATAAATTTCCCCTGGCACTACTTCGAGTATTAAATTAGTAATTTATTACATTTAGATGATGAACTGGCCCAAGTCAAGATTGAATAATTTAAATATGGTAAAACAAATGAATTATACAATGTTAATAAAATCCTACTGGGAGGTAATATTTTAACCGATTCATTATTCCAATATTCGTGGATATTTGTGTTGCTATCTCATCAATATGACTTTTCCATGTAAGATTTTCATCAATAATTACATCAAGGAATTTAGTTTTGTTTAACTTGACTAAGCCCTGCTCCCCTTCCAAAAAAGGAAAAAAAAGAGGGGACGGCATAATATCACCGGTAATAATCAATCACTGTGTGAACTAAAAACAGAGGGACCACTGTGGCAATACACAAACCAGTCATTGCGTCGCCAAAATCAGAGACAGGGTTTGAAACTCCTGCTTTTAGGGAATGTCTAACCCAATTGGCCTGCAGACGTTTGATGTATTTGCCCGTCCACGAACTCCAACCACGGACTGTCATCTAGCAGAGATAATGTGGCTAAAACTGACCCCCAGATGCGTCTCTTACACAAAAAAGGAAAAAAGAGTTAAGAATTACGCTCTGGAGAGACCAGTCAAACAGCCACTTTCTAGCATACCCACTAGTTAACGTACAATTACAGATTTATCTCGGCAGATCAGTCACAAATACAATTCATATGATACTTGTCAGCAGAACCTTTTCCGCGTCTCAAAAAAATAACGAAAAGCACGGAGGGGTTCTTACAGACTGCAATTTCGCAGAAAAAAATGTGGCCTGAACTGACCTCCCATGAAGCGTATATCACTAGAAAAAAAACTTAAATTAAGAATTACGCTCTGGGTGGGATAGTTACGCAACCACACTGCATACCAGCACATCATAAATTATACAGATTTATCTCTGCAGACCAAGCCGCCACCTAAAATCCAATGATACTTCACGCAGCAGAACTGCTTCAGCATCTCCAAAAAAAATTACGAAAACGATGAGAAAAAGTTCTGACTTGTGACAACTTCCATAAACACCCTCCCCTTCCCACATAGAATGAGTTCTGATTCACTGCAGCTAACTCTAGAATTGATCCAAAAAAAGACAAAAAAATTAACTGATCATTCCTTGAAGTATGCCTGCATAAACCGGTTTCTCTGTGCTATACCTTCTTGCAAAAGCACTCCATTAGAATTATAATAGCCTCACAGAAAAAGAAAGAAAATTCCACAAAACCCAGTATTACACGTCCTTCACGTTAATGTCCTTCCCAGGTGAGCGAGAATCGTTCTAAAAAATAAAAAAAAAGTGACTGACATGTATGATTACGCTGCTTCCCAATAAACACGATGATACCCTACCCCGGCCACCCGGCCGGCGGTCGAAGGGGCGTGCATTTGTATCTTTGGAGTTGAACATTGGCTCCAAATGATCCATGTTAAGCTCACACACAATAATGCGTCATCGAGTCACATGTGGATTTCTGACCGTGCACACTGTGGTACCAAGAACCGAGCCAAATGCTCTGTGCTTATCGTAGACTATTTTACACATTTGTGCTAATCCCTGACCAGGGGCGATAAACACTTGACAGAAACAAGTATAAGTACGGTAGCCCTAGCAATTGAGCTCCATTCCCATATCTCCTAGCGATAAGAATGGACAGCCAAAACGACGTACTTGATCTCATCTGCCCTCCCACCCCTGGTTCCGGCGTGGAAATGGACCAAGATATGATGCTGTTCAGCGATGACGAGATTACCTGTGGACAACGGCAGCCTCCTCCTCCTCCTCCCCGTCGAAAAAACCAAAAAGAAAAACAGCTCATCATGCTCAAACCGCACGCCAGAAATGTAATCGGCCGCGCCAAGCCAGAGGTCGTCCGCCTTGCCGGCCTGAGAAATCGGGTCCGGAGACAGGCGAACACACTAGAAGAGAGTCTTAGCCGTGGTGAAGTTCCCGATTGGCTCAGAGTCAGAAAAAACACCCCCACCCTTCCTTTGGGTATCTCCTGCTCTCCAGAGATGATCATCTCATGGAATCAAAAAATAGCAGAGTGCTCTTTGGAACTGGGTCAAATAACTCTGATACGCTACAAATCGGAACTTACCTCGGTTGAGTCTCGGTTTGCTAAGGCAAAAACGGCCGGTTTGAGCTTGATAGAAGCTGAAATACACGACAGGTTGGAGAGGTGCCGAGCTAAACAGGTCTTTGAAATCATCGTCGATGCGGCTGAGCGAAAGATGGGCATCTACCCCACATCAAGGGCTGGGAGCCGCAAGTAGTCCACCTCAACCGTAAACAAATCCAACGGCTCTTTTCAGAGCCACAAAAACTTCAGAAAAAAAGTTATCTTCATGTCCAAAAACGATTCTATCTGTACTGTAGTAGTACTACTACCTTTATAACTACCAGTTTTCCTGCCCCCCCCCCCCCCCCCCCCTCCTCCTCGCCTTAAGTTTGGAAAAGTTATTCTCTTATCGCTAGGGGAGATTGTCTTTCTTTACTTCCGACCCAATATGTTACCTTCTTTTCTTTTCATTTTCCTTTCCTTGACAAAAACAGTAAAAATTTGGTGTAACCCTATTCCCTAAACTCACAAGAAACGAATATAGCTATTACTCACTCCACACATCTCGAAACACAATTCAACTTTAACTAAAAAAAAAAAACTAAACAAAAAAAATTGTTTTTTAATTTTTTTAACAGCTTTACTTAACAAACAATTAATTTTCTGTAAAAAATTAAAAAAAACTAAAAAAATCTTAAAAAGGCGGCACCCTTGTTGCACACGTTTAATCAGGAATCATAATAAGGCGCCCTCTTCAGCAGAACCTCCCCCATTAAAAACAAAGCAAACAAAATAAATACGGGGTTAATTGTGGTGCAACCGACACGTGCACAAACCCCCATCTTATCCTTCTTCAAAGGATATCTCTTAAAGGTAGTATACACCATTGGTCATTGCTTGAATTATCATGAATGAGTAGATTTTGGGGGGTTGTATTTATAGTAAATATCGTTTAACTGAGCTGTCCGAAGTTTTAGAATCATGGATGCTGAGAAAAGCACAAAAACAGCGAGTTTTTTCAACCGGCGTCGAGCAGTTATTCTTATGTTATCTTTGTTCTTTCGCGATCGCCGTCCGGCGATCGCGAATTTTTCATTATAAAATTCTATTTTTCGGAATAATTACAGGATATCTAGCGCAATCATTTTGCTGGATGCCCAGAATCAACATTTACTTTCAGATGAGTAGGATATTTCTTAATAACACGGTAGTAAATATTTTCGATATCTGCAAATGGTGTATACCACCCCTACTCTTAAAAACAAATTATTATATATTTTATTCTTTAGAGATTGCTTTATTATTTCATTCCTTTTGATTACGACACTATTCCCCCCCAAAAAAGAAAGTTGGAGCTCGAAATCCACGACACATGTTCTTGTAATTATATCTCTTACCCTTTGACTATCACCTAACGAAGAAAACAGTATGTGTCATATGCCCCACTTAGGGATACCATAGGGTGTACACAACATACACTCATCAATCAGCGAACACTATGCAGCCACCATATACCCCCGCCCTTCTGTCTATCTCCCCGAGGGCTGTCCGTGACCGTATGCGCATGCGCTTTGTGATAAAACAACAGGCCTGCATCTCGGCATAAATAGGCAATCAGCGCACATTCTACCCTAAAAAATATTTTCCCCGTTCTCCTGCACACCTCACTGAACAAAAACCTGACCGAAAGAAAACATTGAGTGTGCTTGGGAATGGCAAGGAGAATCAACAAAAGCCAAAAAAATCACAAAACTAAAAATATTTTCCCCGTTCTCCTGCACACCTCACTGAACAAAAACCTGACCGAAAGAAAACATTGAGTGTGCTTGAGAATGGCAAGGAGAATCAACAAAAGCCAAAAAAAATCACAAAACTAAAAATATTTTCCCTGTTCTCCTGCACACCTCACTGAACAAAAACCTGACCGAAAGAAAACATTGAGTGTGCTTGAGAATGGCAAGGAGAATCAACAAAAGCCAAAAAAATCACAAAACTAAAAAAGCAAGAGAAAGATCGTTCGAGTCTCGCAAAATAAGTAAAAAGCAAAACAAACAGACGAGAACGATCACTCTCGAAATGAGGGCCAAGAAAAGTATGCCTTATGTGAAAAATCTATCAGACGCTCAACTCTCCAACATTGAACTGGTAGCATTGGGCAGGGGCCTTAACTTCATCCCGACCCCCAAAAAACAAAAAGGTCGACCATCCTTCGCCATTCCCGATCCTTCTTCAGAAAGATGAGATTACGGTTAAGAATGGCAGGGAGAGTCAGACCTATAAGCTCACACCCGTTCAAACTACCTTCAACTTGGACTCCCCAACCTACCTTCAATCTAAACCTAGAGTCATATATTGAAGGCACTCTGGAGGAAATATCCAGACTGAAAATTCAAAATGTCAAACTCAATATAACAAAAGCAGAACGTGTTGCGCTATCTGGCCTTAAGAAAAGACAGGATATTATCATCAAACAATTCGATAAAGGCCGCAGTGTGTGCGTCCTTAACAAACAAGACTACATACGTGAAGGGACACGACAATTAACAGGCCCCCACTATGAAGAAATTAACAGGGACTTGACCGATGAAACCGCGGAATTAGTCTCTCAAGCCATACGCCAACTCTACGTGGACGGACTCATATCGAAAGACATATCGGAGTTTCTTAACCCCCGCAACCACGACATTAAAACACCTTGCCTTTACCTCCTACCGAAAGTTCACAAAAAAGTACCAGAAGGAACACGGTTCGTGGGGAGGCCAATCATTAGTGGTTGCGGAGGACCGACTCAATCCATATCCAAATACATATACTATTTTTTGCTCCCAATTGTCAAACAGCAAAGCACATACACACGCGATTCTGGGCATGTGCTTGAAAAACTAAATAACCTGACATTGGAGCAAGATAACTTATTGATGACACTGGATATAGTATCCATGTGCACTAACTGCCCACAAGATGAGGCAATTGAATCAGTTTGTGACGCACTTGCAATGGCCGATGACAGACTATACGCAATACCCAAGCCCACAACAGACCACGCGCGACGTCTCCTTGAACTCATTATGCGTCGAAACACGTTTGAATTTAATGGCAAGTTTTTCAGACAAAAAATTGGCGTGGCCATGGGCAGCGAATGCAGTCCGGAGATTTGTGACATAACTCTATTCAAATACGAACAAGACAAAATCCTCCCTCACAATCCCTCAATTGTGAGCTACATGAGATATAGAGACGATGTTCTCATAATCTTTAACGGAAATGAAAAGCAGGCTGCTGACCTAGTGCAATCACTTAATAAAATTCACCCTACGCTAAAGTTCACGTCTGAGATCTCGCACCGCCAAGTCACTTTTCTCGACCTTATTATCTACAAAGGCGAACGATTTATACATGAAGGGATATTGGATACTCGAGTCGCTACCAAAAAAACTGATACATTTCAGTACCTAGCTCGAGATTCAGCACACCCTAAGTCGGTATTTGGCGGATTAATCAAGGGCGAAGTGACCAGATACAAACGTATATGTACCCATTCAAAAGACTTTGAGGAGAGGGTTGAATTCTTCAAAGACAAACTTCAAAAGCGCGGATACACAAACAAAGACCTAGCTCTCCTTTCTCAAAGGGGAAAGACTCCCGCGGACCCTAAGCGTGAAAAAAACAAAAACAATATCCCACTGGTGTTCGTCCTACCATACTACCTACATGTCGCGCACCCAGCCCTGAAACGGGCTATCCTCAAACACTGGCCCTTGATTAGCGAAAACGAATATCTGAATAGGCTATTTGATACCCAACCCATCCTGGCATACAAACGGCACAAAAACATAAAAGATGAACTTGTTCGATCTAGGACTAAAGCATCTCCACAATCCAACCAAGAGGAACAAAATCTTGATGAGGAGAATCTGCAAATTCTATTGGAACTATTGAAAGAACAAAACAATGATCAAAGAAATGGATCTCAAGACTAAAACAAAATAAATAAGTCAAACCCCCCCCCCCCCCCCCTGTCCTTGCCATGCGTCATATAAACCGACACACAAATAAAAACAAGGAAAGCAAAATGAATTATATAAGAGGGTGGCTGATGAAGTGCATGATATAGCACAGAAAATATGCCCTGCTCCCCTTCCAAAAAAGAAAAAAAAAGAGGGGACGGCATATTATTACCGGTAATAATCAATCACTGTGTGAACTAAAAACAGAGGGACCACTGTGGCAATACACAAACCAGTCATTGCGTCGCCAAAATCAGAGACAGGGTTTGAAACTCCCGCTTTTAGGGAATGTCTAACCCAATTGGCCTGCAGACGTTTGATGTATTTGCCCGTCCACGAACTCCAACCACGGACTGTCATCTAGCAGAGATAATGTGGCTAAAACTGACCCCCAGATGCGTCTCTTACACAAAAAAGGAAAAAAGAGTTAAGAATTACGCTCTGGAGAGACCAGTCAAACAGCCACTTTCTAGCATACCCACTAGTTAACGTACAATTACAGATTTATCTCGGCAGATCAGTCACAAATACAATTCATATGATACTTGTCAGCAGAACCTTTTCCGCGTCTCAAAAAAATAACGAAAAGCACGGAGGGGTTCTTTTGAAACTTGTACACGAAACACCCCCCCCCCCCCCCCCCCATTCCTACAGACTGCAATTTCGCAGAAACAAATGTGGCCTGAACTGACCTCCCATGAAGCGTATATCACTAGAAAAAAAACTTAAATTAAGAATTACGCTCTGGGTGGGATAGTTACGCAACCACACTGCATACCAGCACATCATAAATTATACAGATTTATCTCTGCAGACCAAGCCGCCACCTAAAATCCAATGATACTTCACGCAGCAGAACTGCTTCAGCATCTCCAAAAAAAATTACGAAAACGATGAGAAAAAGTTCTGACTTGTGACAACTTCCATAAACACCCTCCCCTTCCCACATAGAATGAGTTCTGATTCACTGCAGCTAACTCTAGAATTGATCCAAAAAAAGACAAAAAAATTAACTGATCATTCCTTGAAGTATGCCTGCATAAACCGGTTTCTCTGTGCTATACCTTCTTGCAAAAGCACTCCATTAGAATTATAATAGCCTCACAGAAAAAGAAAGAAAATTCCACAAAACCCAGTATTACACGTCCTTCACGTTAATGTCCTTCCCAGGTGACCGAGAATCGTTCTAAAAATTAAAAAAAAAGTGACTGACATGTATGATTACGCTGCTTCCCAATAAACACGATGATACCCTACCCCGGCCACCAGGCCGGCGGTCGAAGGGGCGTGCATTTGTATCTTTGGAGTTGAACATTGGCTCCAAATGATCCATGTTAAGCTCACACACAATAATGCGTCATCGAGTCGCATGTGGATTTCTGGACCAATCAAAATGATAAAACTCCCTGACCGTGCACACTGTGGTACCAAAAACCGAGCCAAATGCTCTGTGCTTATCGTAGACTATTTTACACATGTGTGCTAATCCCTGACCAGGGGCGATAAACACTTGACAGAAACAAGTATAAGTACGGTAGCCCTAGCAATTGAGCTCCATTCCCATATCTCCTAGCGATAAGAATGGACAGCCAAAACGACGTACTTGATCTCATCTGCCCTCCCACCCCTGGTTCCGGCGTGGAAATGGACCAAGATATGATGCTGTTCAGCGATGACGAGATTACCTGTGGACAACGGCAGCCTCCTCTGATCATTCCTTGAAGTATGCCTGCATAAACCGGTTTCTCTGTGCTATACCTTCTTGCAAAAGCACTCCATTAGAATTATAATAGCCTCACAGAAAAAGAAATAAAATTCCACAAAACCCAGTATTACACGTCCTTCACGTTAATGTCCTTCCCAGGTGACCGAGAATCGTTCTAAAAATTAAAAAAACCGTGACTGACATGTATGATTACGCTGCTTCCCAATAAACACAATCAAAGGAACAGATTGTGTATAGTTGTATTGACTGGCACAAAAAATCATGTAATTTGATTTAAGAACATTAATACATAATTTGTTTGCCAACAGCCATGTACTGATTTGTTCAAGTTCCACATTGATGTTTTGAATAGCTTCATTTACATTATTGTCAGTGTACAACAGACTTGTATCGTCGGAAAATAAACAAAACGTAATTCTGTCCGAGGTATTGCATATATCATTAATATAAATAAGGAAAAGCAACGGACCCAGCACGGAACCCTGAGGTACCCCACATGTAATGAGTTGACTGGTAGAATTTACAGAATTAAATGATACATACTGTTTTCTGTTACATAGATAACTTTTAAGTGATTCCAAGGCTGATCCACACACACCATAATGTTCTAATTTTCTGATTAAAATGTAATGATTTACAGTGTCAAAAGCTTTTGATAAATCCAAAAAGACGCCTAAAGAAAAATGACTACTATCAATAGCATTACATAATTTACTGATAACATACGATGTGGCCAAGTCAGTTGAGCGTTTTTGTCGAAATCCAAATTGAGATTCAGAGAGAATATTATGTTTATTAATAAAAGGGATTAATCGTTTATAAATAAGCTTTTCAAAAAGTTTTGAGATTGTAGATAAGACTGAGATGGGTCTATAGTTTGTAAATTCATGCTTACAGCCTTTTTTATATATTGGAGTTACCCGGGCTATTTTTAGACTGTCAGGAAACACACCAGCTGTCAGACATTTGTTGAAGATGTCAGCCAGAGGTTTAGCTAATGAATACCTTACCTGCTTAATTACAAAATAACTTAAACCATCAAAACCAGGAGCCTTGCCTGAAGGAATTTTGTTTAAACAATCCACAATCTCTTCCTGGGTAATAGGTACAAAAAAGAGTGAATTCGGACATTTGTTGTTTATAAAGGAATCAAAGGAAGTGTTACATAACGGGAGGTCACTGGAAAGGCTACTGCCGATGTTTACAAAGTAGTTGTTAAATGCATCGGCAATTTCCTTATTATCTGTAATTTCAATATCATCTTTAAAAAAGAATGATGTTTTTGAATTCATTCATTCATTCATTCATTCCAACATTTATTTCCAAATTCCTCAATCAATATAAATACAACGTAAACAAAGTGATACAAGAATTTTAGGAATTGGGGGCACAGCCAAGTAAGCAAAGCTTGTGTTAGGGAGTGCCCATACAAAAAAATCACAATATAGTTAATACAGACAGAACAGACAAAGCACAAAGCACAAGACCAACAAAGACCGGGACAACAAAGACACATAACATTCCATTGGTTTGGTCCTACACTCAAGTAAGAATAAAAATGAAAACAAGATTATGGGGAAAAAAAACCCAAACAATTAATTTTGAAGAAGGTATGACTTAAGATTACGTCTGAAACTAAATAGATTCTGACTATTCCTTAAACTTACAGGTAATTCATTCCAGTGGAGAAGCCCAGAGTGTCTAATGCTATGTTTAAAGGCAGAGGTCCTAAACTTAAACAAATGTAAAAGGGAAGAAGACCTGGTGTTGTGGCTGTGAACATTATAATTTGGTTGAACCATATTGACAAAATGTTGGGGAAGTTGATTAAAATGGTGTTTATAAATAAAAACCAGTTGCTGAGAAACATTGATAAAGTTTATAGGAAGGAGATTACAATTTTTGAATAACGTGTTGGTGCTTGCTCGAAAATGACTTTTTGAAATTATACGGATAGCCTTATTTTGTAAATGAACTAAATTACGTAAATTACTGGGAAACCCATTAGCCCAGACAATATTACAGTAAGAAATATAAGGTAAAATTAAGGAACAATAAAGAGTACGCAGAATAATACCTGGAAAAACTGATCTGAGACGGCTAATAATACCAATAGATTTAGAAAGTTTGTTACAGATAGCACTGATATGAGGCTTCCAAGTTAACTGGCTATCAATAACAACACCAAGAAATTTAGTAGAATCAACCTGAGGGAGTTGTTCATTACACATGGTGATGTTAAAATTATGTAAACGTTTTTTGTTTCTGTTACAGAAAATCATGAAGTTGCATTTCTTATAGTTGATAGATAATCTGTTAGCAAAGAACCAGTTAGAAAGCTTATTTAAATGAACATTAGCATCCTGAAATAATGTACAAAGGTCCTTGTTTGAACATAACACATTAGTATCGTCTGCATAAAGTATGAGAGAAAACAAGTTAGAGGAATTACAAATATCATTAATGTAAATGATAAATAAGAGGGGACCCAATAAACTACCTTGTGGAACACCGCATGATATTTCAGAAAAATGGGAAGTGGAATTGTCATAAATTGTACATTAGGAACGGTTGGATAAGTAGCTAGAAAACCATTCAATTGTCACACCACGAAAGCCATACTGTACTAACTTGTCTAGTAAAATACGATGATTAATTGTATCGAAGGCCTTCGATAAATCTAAGAAAATACCCATAGTATACAAATTATCTTCGAAACCATCAATAATTTTGTTAGTTAAATCAATCAAAGCCATAGCAGTAGACCGATTACTACGAAACCCATACTGGCCGTCATGAAGTAATTTAAACTTGTCTAAAAATTTGACCATCCTGTTGTACATGATTTTTTCAAACAGTTTATATATAAAAACAAGATAAAACAGAAATAGGGCGGTAATTACTAATGATAGTAGGATCTCCACTTTTAAAGATTGGAGTTACTCTAGCCACTTTTAACTTGTCTGGAAAAATACCGGTGGTTAGAGACAAGTTAATAATATAACAGAGCGGTACACTAATACTCCTAATAACAGATTTGACCACCCTCGGACTAATATGATCAAAACCTGCTGCTGCATCTTTAAAGGACCCGACAATTTTACAAATCTCGAATGAAGAGGTTGGATCTAGAAAAAAAGAATTTATATTGGGCTGATCAAGGTACTGCATAAAATGGTTGGGGGCAGGAGGAATCTTTTTGTCCAAGTATGGTCCAATCTGAGTAAAATAATTATTGAAAGCTGAAGCTATTTCAGTGGAATCATCAATAGTCCTGCCCTTATAATTAAATTTCACTTGACGACGCACTTTAGAGTTTTTCTTCAACACAGAATTAATTATATTCCAAGTTTCTTTGATATTTGATTTGGCATTAGAAAACAACTCTGCATAGTACTTTACTTTCAATTCTCTAATAACAGTATTTAGTTTGTTACGATAACGATTGTAAGTACCTTTATTAACATTATTAGGAGTCAAGAGAAACTTTTTATACAACTTATTCTTATACTTAATTGAATTCAAAACACCAGTAGTCATCCAAGGTTTAAGTTTCTTGGTTTTGTGAACAGGACGTATTGGAAAATAATCATCATATAAATTAGAGAACTTAGAAATAAAGACATCATAAGCATTGTTAGGGTTGTCACATTGAGATAATGCATTCCAGTCAAGATCTTGAAGACCACAATGAAATTCATTAATGGTACGAGAATTGATACATCTAGACAAAAATGGCATACCCTTGTCTCTATGTGAGTGACCACCTAATGACACAATTTGAAAAATAGGTAAATGGTCAGAAATGTCACAAAATAAGGTACCTGATTTTAAAGATAAATCAGTGCAATTTGTAAAAATGTTGTCGATCAAAGTTGCAGTAGTCACAGTGATACGAGTAGGTTTGTGAATGAGTGGCAAATAGTAATTACTAAAGAGACAATCAATAAAATTAGAAGTTGGGTTATGGATTTATGTTTCAACAAATCAATATTAAAATCGCCCATTATAAAAACATGCTTATTTTCTATGTTAAGCTTAGCAAGGATATTTTCGAATAATTGAACAAAATCATTAATGTTGACATCCGGGGGTTTGTAAACAGTACCTACTACTATGTTTTTACTACTGGATTGAGGAATTTCAAGAAAAAGAGACTCACACTGGGTATTTTCAAGGACCAAATCCTGACGTAATGTAAATGAATAGGCATTATGAATGTACATGGCCACTCCCCCACCTGATCTCCCCTGTCTGTTGTTATAAGTATGAGTATAATCAGGAATATCAAACAAATGATTAGGGCTTTGATCAGTCAACCAAGTTTCACACAAACCGATAACACTAAATTGAAACTGTAGAAGTTCAAGATACTGAGTAATACTTTCAAAATGTTTAGACAAACTTCTACAATTCAGTTGAAAACATGAAAAATTCTGGTCACAAGGCAAATTGCCAAAGTAATTGACAAATTGATCACTCAATAAATAATCATATGAAGTGTGAAGACTTTTGTCAATAAAAACAATTCTATCGGGGTCAAGATCCGAGTTACCTGCAAAATTTTCGTTAAAAACAAACGGGTTGAAAAATAATTGATGCAAGCTTTCGACATCAATTTTAACATTGGTATGAAATTCAAACAAAACCAAGTTGAAATCTTCTTGATCAAGGTGATTAAATGGGAGAGCCTGTAAGAGACATGTCTGACAGATCTGTAAATCAATATTTATGATTTGGTGACACAATGAACAATTATTACTCTCATTACCCTCATAACCGACAATAGAATTACCATGCTGGTAGTTACCAGAATATCCTAAAACACTATCCACAGAAAATCAGGGATCCAATACAGACTTGAAAGACCAACCAATGGAATGGGGGGGGGGGGGGGGGGGGGGGGGAGGGGGACAAAAAAACAAAAACAGAAACAAAGAACGAACAAGCAACAACAATTTCTGATGAGATACTGAAATGGGCGAAGTACATGTCGCAGGACAACCAAATCGGACTTATGAAAAAGAAGTGAATCAGCCACGGTACTCTTTGCCGTCAATGAAGAGCTTGCCATTTCTGAAGACAGGTTTCTTATGATTGTCGTAGGCTTGCTTCATCACATCCTTGAGTGCATGCTTCTTCTTAAGGTCAGCTAAAGGCAAATCTTGCATCAGATAAAGGTTCGTTCCATGAAGAGCCTTTCTGGCACCAGACAAGATCACTTGCTTTTCAGGCCGACATAGAAACTTTACCAAAATATGGCGAGGGTTTGCCGAGTTGCGCTTTCCTATCCGGTGGGCATTCTCAATCTTCACATCCGGTAGTTGAAAACGGTCCAGGAGAATCTGCATAATTTTCTGAAGAATATCTGCTGATGATTCACTCCACTCTCCTTCTCGGGAACACCACCCTCAGATTAAAATTTCTGGAATATCTTTCTAGCTGTAGAACATTGTTTTCTAGTTCCTCAAGTCGTTTAGATGTTTGGTCAACCATGGGAGCCATTTTATTAACAGTACCTGCGGTTCTGTCTACATTCTGCTGAAGCTGATCGACTGCATCAGTAGTGAAAGTCAAAGCCGTTTCCATCTCCGTCTGCTTGTTTTCCACAATGGAAAGTCTATCCAGGAGCTTTTGTTGATTGAGAATGACCCGATCCAATTTGATGTTAATGGCAGATTTCATGTCATTCAACATGGCGGCGATGTCAACATGACGCAGAGTACCAGTACCATTAGTAACCGTGCCGCAGGCACCATTGCTTGCGGCATCTAACGATACCGTGGCATCCCTCGTGCTCGAAGCTGTGTCGGAGCTGGATTTTGTATCCTTCTTTGGCGGCATTTTGAGTGGCAATAATGGTGGAATAAATAGTTCAGTAGATTCAGCAGTTAGTTGAAAACTTCCTGAAGTGCAGAATTAAGCCGCAAACTCAGACGAAGATGGAAAATTTTGATGATAAACGAAGTGGTTGACTGAGCGAAATGAAGAGACGTCTTACATCTTGAAGGGCGCCCTCTGAATGTTGCTTACGTTTGTCGAGTAGAGAATTTATAACTTTCCAGGTACCCTTAATATTACCTTATTACTCCATGCGACAGGACACATGACAAATTATTCAGGCATTGGCCCAAAGAGTTTATTTTCTTTATGTATCGAAAGGCCGGAGCAGTTTATTGCCAGAGGTTGATCTCAAAACATATTATTATTTCAAACCAACAGTATATTACAATAGTATATTACAATAGTATATAAGTTTGCTTCCGATAGCGAAATTACAACGTATTTCTATCATGTTTTAGTTATTTACCAAAATAACATAAAACCCCATGATAGCACCAGCACTAATCATGTCCTCGCACTTTACGAATACCCAATAATTAGCGCCGTACCGATCGCGACATTAAACGTATCGCTATCATGTTTGAGTCATTTACCAAAATAACGTAAAACCCGATAACGGCGCCCATACCATCATGTCTTCGTACTTTATGAAAACCCAATAATGGTGTCACCATTATGTTTTAGTTATTTACCAAAATAACATCAAACCCAATGAAAGCGCCAGCACTAATCATGTCTTCGCACTTTACGAAAACCCAATAATTAGCGCTGTACCGATCGCGACATTAAAACGTATCACTATCATGTTTGAGTTATTTACCAAAACAACGTAAAACCCGATAACGGCGCCCATACCATCATGTCTTCGCACTTTACGAAAACCGTCCAATAATGGTATCGCCATCATGTTTTAGCCATTTACCAAAATAACTCAAAACCCGACAATCCGCGAAACTAAAAATGTACTGTTAACATAGCCGCCTTAACACAGCTGTGAATACAATTAAGGTTAAACATGAAGCCGCAAGTATTATCATTACATTTGCCTTAAAATTCGTATAATTGGCATGGCTTATGTTGGTATAAAGTTAAGTTAATGGGGCCTACGACGGCGTCCCGAATGCAATTCCGCCAAACGGTCAGTAATGACCGCCGCCAAATAGACATGAGAGACGTGGTACAAATTATATTTCAGTGATTGATAGCACAATCAGTTCTGTATGTGTGCGGCAATACCTCCTAGGTCGGTAGAACCGAAATTAATTGTCATATAGTCCGGGTTCGATGGCTGTGGCTCCCTGGTGCAGCCACATGGACGGTCGCTAATGCGTGCAGAGCTGCTCAATCCGTTGTCAACGAACTTGAGCTCGGCAGGTCCAATTGACGACAACGTCGCACACAATCCACATTGAAGGCTTGTACGCCCGTTGCACCATGACTCGTGAAAGAAAGATAAACACACAAAAACAACTAAATAGTATGCGCACATAAAATATATATGAAATATAGGTAGCCACGTATTCGGCCGGAATTCTGGCCGCGGATTCAGCCATGCATTCACCAAAAGCCAAAAAATAAATAATACATGCGGCAAAAGGTGATTTATTTTCCAAAAGGTTTATGTCATTTTATTTAAATAATTTTTCAAAATAAACGGTAAATAATAATACTTTTTCCAACCATTTCAAATCATACAACATAAGCTAAACTTGTTTAATGTTTCCTGTAATTCTGATGACAAATTACAGTTAAATGAGCTGCTTAATGGAAGTAACTACTTTGGGTTATTTGAAAAACCTTTTATAGAAATTTCAAACAATACGTCAACAGTACGGTGTGGTTTTACAAATTCAAGACCTGCTTTTATCATTGCTGTGCGTTCTTTTCCTTTTTCCACATGAATTACAATTGTACATTTATGTAAAGCACACCTGCAAGGACAATCTTTCCGTGCCCCACTCTTTCTATCTGGCAAGTGTTCTTTCAAGCACGAGTGCCAGTACGGAGTTTCCAAAATTCTTTTATTTGCTAATTTTGACATATAACCTTTGTTCTTTGTTTACATTTTATGTAGTTTTGATAATATCTGCTTATTTGCACTCGACCTTATAAACTTACATTTGACCCAAGTGTGCTATATATCGCAAAGAATTATGGGGCGATATTAGGTGGAAATAAAAACAAATTATGGACACGGTCTGAAACCGTCTTTTACCTAACGATCTAAGCTGACAAACTACTAGGATCCATCTAATGATGCAGAACTTAGTTGAAGGGCTGTTGTGTTATTAAATAAAGTACGGTAACTGATTGACGAAACTGATTCACCGAGAACATCGCGAATAAGCCCAACCAAGTGCGAGTGCACTTATTACTGTTCGGCTGAAGCCTATACCAACATTAAGTGTGCCCAGAAACATGATCTCGTAGATCATGAAATACAAATATGAGGTTTGAATAACATGTGATGTACACTTTGTTTTAAAGAGGCAGATATACTCGCAGCCAAAAAACGCATTACAATGCTGCATTGAAAAGGGGATTTAATTTATTTAACGGGCTAATTAGGCACTAATTAGTGTTCGGCTGAAGCCTATACCCGGACCCACATTAAGTTTGCCCAGTAACATTATCTTGTAGATTATGAAATAAAAGTATGAGTTTTTGATAACATGTGAGGTATATTTTGTTTTAAATGTTTCATTCTCATTTCCAAATCTATAAAAATAACTCGAAGTAGGATTACTTAGTTCATTAGGCGGCTAATTTAACTGTAATTTGTCATCAAAATTACAGGAAAGGTTAAACAAGTGTGGCTAATATGCTGTATGATTTGAAAGGGTTTGAAAAAGTATTGTTATATTTACGGTTTATTTCAAAAAATTCTTTAAATAAATTGACATTTAATAAACCTTTTTAGAAAATGCATCACCTTTTGCAGCATGTATTAAATATATTTGTCGCCTTTTGGTGAATTTGGACTGAATCCGCGCGGAGGTATCCGGCCGAATACGTGGCTACCTTGAGCCAGGTAAAAGCGCACGACGTTTTGAAAGTTGAAGTACGACGTTTGGCACAATAATAATGCAACAACAATAATGCACACCCCTGCAGGATTGCCAAGTAAGCAAACTAAATTACTATCGTGTGGCTCTCCCAAAGTGCGACTTCTATAAACAAATATATAATAAATTTAAAATTTAAAATTTTAAAATGTTTGCGTACTGAGAAATCTTCGCAGAACTTGAAATCTTATATAAAAAAGGGGCCTTTTCAAAAATCTGCGCAGAAAATATTCACCATCACATAAATCTGTGCAGAAATCTACAATAAAATTTTCCACATCTCAGATATATGCTTAGATATATACGATAACATGTTTGTCATCGTTCAAATTCGCGCAGAATGCGCGAAGTCGCAGAATCTGCGATGTGTTATGTCCTTTCAGGGCCACCCTAGTGCCGGATTGTGAAAGCATCCGATTTGCGAATATGTTCGGTTTGCAAAAAGCATCCGAGTTTACAAAAAAGCATTCAAACTAGAAAAGCATCCGAATTAAAAAAGCCTCCGAGTTTACAAAAAGCATCCGAATTACGAATTCATCCGAATTAAAAAAGCATTTGAGATTACAAAAAGCATCCGAACTAGAAAAGCATCCGAACTAGAAAAGCATCCGAGTTTACAAAAGGCATCCGAATTACGAATTCATCCGAATTAAAAAAGCATCCGAATTAGGAAAGCATCCGAGTTGTAAAAACACGTCCGATCTTTTTGACACTGATTCTGCTTCATATGTCTACAGGTTCCCTCAATGGTGTAGTCTGGAATTTGTATTAGAGGGTCCTGCATATCAGTTAACCAGGTTTCGGATATCCCAATGACCGTAAATCTCTTTTGTAATAAATTAACATATTGAAGAATGCTTGATATATTTTTACGTAGACTACGGGCATTGAAATGCAACAATTTTGTATCTGTACTCGTAATAAAGGTATCAAGAAATTCATCCTGATCGTAATAATTGCAATTTTTGTGGCGGATATCAAAATTAATATTCGGCTGTGACCGATACCGAGATGTGTCTCTAAAATCAGACGAGCGATCTAAGCGAGCAGGTATGCATCGCCCGGACAAGGTCTATGATATCAGCGATACATTCAGAGCTCCAGATCCCGCTTCTTTCTTCGCTGTGTCGCAGAACAAGTCCAGACTCCTCGCCTACCTCTGCGAGAAGTGGTCGACAGACGAGATCGGCAACTCATATATTGGCTCCAGAAAACTGTACCTGGGTGGAGGTAATATATTTCCCAACCACTTTGTGAGTTATTCTCAAGTCACGTTGATATCATTTCAAGTACACTGCCATTATTTATCTTATCTTATCTTATCTTATTTTTGGTTTCTCTGATGAGACCAAGTCGGTGCTTCTCACGGAATGATTATGTGCCAGAGCTGCAGTCCACACAGGAGGAAGCTGATACTAGACTGATCCTGCATGATGGAGTGAAGCGAGTTGTCTATGCCAACGATACAGACGTAATTGTGATTTGTATATACTATGCCTTCAAAATGCAGGACCAGCTTTCTGAAGTGTGGGTCAGATCTGGACCAGACACCAATACACCTTATTACTCAATCCTTGGGATAAACGGTTTCCCTTGCTTTCCCCCCCTTCATCCATAGCATCAGTGGAAGATACATCATTAGCTACCCATACTTCACCAGCAAGAAGGGTTGGCTCTCGGCAAGCTGTAAGTTGGATATCCATGCTCTGGCAGACTACGGAGAGACCCGCAACTCCAGTCTCCCTGATGAGCTAATGAGACAAGTTACGAGATTGGCAGTTGCCGTCCAGTGTAAACTAGTCGTCACAGAGGATGAGGTAAACCTACACAGAAAATCTGTGATGCTGAAAATGCTTCCCGCCACTGAAGGAGCTTTTCTCCAACATGTCTTGAGATCAGCTCTGGCAGTCTTGATAGACAAACAGGCAAACGTGGCCCGACCTGACATTTCCAGATACCATGAGTTTGGTTGGATGTGGTCAGTGCAGATGGAGCAGGCTCTGTCCTGTAACTGCAAGAAGGGGTGCATCAGGAACTGCCCTTGCGCTAAACGAGGGGTAACCTGTTATATTGGATGTCGGTGCACCGGCACCGTAGGCAAATGCAAGATAGCACACCTTTACTTGGACAACAGTGGATCTGACTCAGATTAAATATATTTGTATTCTAGTTAGACAAACTAACCGTTAAACTACTTATTGTGATATGGAAGGATACATTTGACACTTGTGTACTTTGTTGTGTTTGCATTAATAACAATTGTAGGTTTATACCAAGGCTCTTTTTTCAAACAGTGCATATTCACACTTATAAATTAATGACGTTTTACAAATTGATGTGCATTTTTCATCTGGGACTGGAGTAACATTTTTGCCCATTACAACCTCAATGTTAGTCCTAGTCATGTCATTTTGATTTTAAAACAGTCCTAAGTAATTTGGCATCATTATTAGCAACTAAAATTGACACTTTATATGTCATTAAATACCATTAAATAGCAAGTTGTGTGAATATTGCATATTCTTTAAATGTGCTGAGAACCGATGTAGGGGTAGGGTCACAAATGTGAGAATTCCAGACTACCAGCAACAAATATTCAGGGTTGACCACCCTGGAAGTGTTCCAGGGGTATTGGGCGGAATAAACATGACCAACCTTTTACAGCAGCTCGGAGCTGGTTGACCCCCTTGGCTCCCTGGTACTACGACATCACCATTCCCACGTGCTCATGTTGCATGGGGTCACATATAATCCTAAACAAAGTGGAATCGCGATTCCGAGTTTGGAATCGATTACAATCGATTCCGCGTGGAATCGCCCACTACCACCACAGACAGCAGTTATTTCTTCTGCAGTATAATCAGGCATTATTTTTTGTCTACTTTTGGCCCTCTCGTACCTGCTAATTTCCACTTTTGCGTTATTCCTTATTGACCATATGTTTTATTCGCTAGATCTTACATATATACGGGTCATTCCATGTCAGACCTTAGGTCTTCTGATTTTTATAAAATTGGCTGTGCACGTGCAATGAGTAATAAAGAGCATACCAATTTCTAGTGGAATCCCTCTATCCCTGTGGCCGGTGTGCATCTCTCCCAAAATTGACACCACCTCTTTTACTGGAAAAAACATAAATCTGTCAGATCTCCACAAAAATACACAAGTTTGGTATCAAAATCATCAGAATTAAATCCGAATCAAAATTGCAAATAAAAAGTAGGTTACCGTGACCTTTGACAAGTGACCTTGACCTTTGACCCAGATTATAAAAGTACCATTACAAAAAAATCATGAAACACAATCTGGTTGATAGAGCAATTCTCTCTGAACAAGAAACAATTACAATTTCGTTGGGAAATTGACAATTTGATGGTGGTTTTGCCAGATAGGTATTTGCAAGTTATACAGTTTACACACGGCCTAATTGCACTAATTGTACGCTTCATCCATACAATTTAACAAAATCATAAGTAGGTCACCATGACCTTTGACACGAGACTTTGACCTTTAATGTATCACTCAAAATCAATACAAAACCAACTAATTGATAGAGTAATGAGTAGTAGGGATATGCCGATCCTGGACAAAATATATAAAAAAAGGCATTTTTTTTTTTGAACGATTGAAATTTAAGAGTAGTATGAAACCGACAGGTTCTAGACCAATTCGATTTTTTCGCTTAAAACGAGTCTAAAGGTGGCGCCGACGGGTAACGAGGAGGTTGATCAAAATAATTTTTATTTATCGCGAAGCTGTAAGTTTTTCGATAAGACCTTTTTTTTCTTTAGACACCAACTCTTCCACGCGTCTTTTAATCTCGGATTCCATACCGCTCGAATCCTTTTTTTCCGACAGCTTGCTGCCGGACCTGATGGCCTCTTTCATATCGTTAAATTGCGTCAATTCCTTTAAAATCAAAGCGTACTCTTCGTGGGATATATCGCCATCCGTAATAGCTTGAGAAATAAGATCTCTTACGCTGTTGAGTTTAGCCTCGGCCAAGACTCTAATCTCGTCGTGTTTTTTAACTTTATGTCTAAATCGTTTGCTAAAATATTTTAATACCAACGCAGCGCAACTAAAACTAATGGCTACTCCCTCTAACGCTAAACCAACGAGTGACGTAATGACGCCGCTTATAGCCGCGATTCCCAAACCCCCACAAATTACACCACCCGTCTCGGCTAGCGTTTCCGTAGTAGACAATGTCGTAATTAACTTGCCATATTTTTTACACAACGCGCTTCGCTGTTCTCGTTGCGTCAATATATCTTTTTGAACTTTTTCGATCTTTTGCAATCGAAACACCCTCGTACTATCATCATCTTCAATGGTACTTTTTAGATCGGGGTAAATACTAGTCGTCATTTTATTAAGACAAAACTAAAATATTTCTACGTTAAAAATTATCTCTACCTTTATTATCGATTAACTCACCAATACCGTTTTTTAATGAAAACGTGAGGCTGTTTATTTTGCCAGCTACCAACTCTTTCGAACACTTGTTATAGTTGATATAAATTGGATCTTGGGGATTGTTTGAACGAGCAGCATCACCGTGTACGGGTATACTCTCCAACAGGTTAGTTTGTTTTCCGCTAAAATAATTTGAATGCGTAGACAGTTCTTCGCAATGTATAAAGACCGCGTTGTAAAGATTTAGGCTAAATTTTCCATAATGACTACCACCATTGAGCCAACCCCTGGGTAAACCTAAAAGTTTAGATAAATTACTCGATAGTTTTATGCGATTTTGGTCGGGAATGGATATATAAAACAGTTCATCGGATAAAGACTCTATAGATATATCGTGAAAATCTTTTATACGATATTCAAAAGAATGAAGATTCCACCTATCCGGAGAAATATCAATTTTTTCACGATCGGTAATTTGAAGAGATGTCTGATTATCGATATCACCCGTAAAACTCTCCCAAATTATCGACGTTTTTTTTTTCCAGGTTATAAAAACCCAAGTCTAACGCAAAGTTAGATAACTTCATGCGACGGTCACCCCCGACGTTATCTATAGGTCGCGATAGTTCAAAGGTCTGCTCGTTATCCGTCATGACGAACGTATGAGACTGCATTTTACAAAAGTAACTAAAATATTTTTACGTTTGAAATTATATCTTTACCTCTATTATCGATTATCTCACCAAGACCGTTTTTTTACGAAAACGTGAGGCTGTTTATTTTATCGGTTACTAACTCTTTCGGAGAATTGTCGTATTTGACGTAAATTGGATCTTGGGGATTGTTTGAATGAGCTGCATCACCCGATAAAGGTATACTCTCCAAAAGATTAGTTTGTTTTCCATTAACAAAATTTGAATGCGTAGACAGTTCTTCGCAATGTAAAAAAAACGCGCTGTAAAGATTTAGGCTAAATCTTCAAAATTCAGTTAAATCACCTCTGCCGTAGAGCCAACCCTTGGATAAGCCTAAAAGTTTAGATAGATTACTCAATAGTTTTATATTCGCTAAAGACTCTGAGGTCGCCAATGACAAATAAAATAGTTTATCGTTTATCGGAGTAATGGTCATAGGTTTAATATCATCTTTAAAACGATCTTCTAAAGAATACAGATTCCATCGACCGGGCGTGATATCGACCACACCTTCTTCAACACTAAGTCGAGTATGTATAGAATACGATACCCTCTCTACTTTTTCGACGTTATAAAAACCCACGTCTAAAATGACGCTGCTTAACTTAATGCGACGGTCGCCTCCGACGTTATCTATGGGTTGAGGTAGCTGAAAAGTCTGCTCTTTTTTGGTCATGATGAGAGTGTGCGACTGCATTTTAAAAAATTTAAAAAAATGAAAAAAATAAAACGTTACTATAAAAATGAACGAGACTTACGGAAGCAAACTGAATCCACACAGACGCCTTAAAAATCCTCGGGGTATAAAAGGCAACCGTTAGACTATAGTAGTAACTCACAATCCTAGCACGATCGACGCGAACGACAAATTAATAGTCAAGTTTCCGTCGTTGAGCGCTGACGACGTAATCGTCCCCGGTTCGGCGAAACTAGCTTTTAATATCGATCTAACCTCGGACGACGATGCCGATTGAAGTCTGTTTAAAAATCTAGGACGAAATCTTGTAAAACAAATAAGAATATGTATCGGTGGTCGGGAGATCGTAAACTTGACCGACGCCGACGTTTATAACATTTTTAAAGATCTTTGGTTACCCAAAGGTATCGTAGATCACTACGCTGGAAACGAGATTGCCAACATTTCGAGCCTGCGCGTGGGTACCGGTAACGCGGTTGCCGGTGCAAATAGTGGAAAAGACAAAGGGATAGCGGATGCCTTTGGAAACAGATTTTGTATACCTCTAGATTTTGAAATGCTCACGGATCATCAACCGTTTTATCCATCCGCTCTAAACGACCAACTGTCTTACGAACTTACTTTTAACGATTACGTCAAAGTCGTAAATTCTACCGACGCCGAAGCGAGTTATCGCATCTACAACTTGGCGCTAAAATACGAGATCGTTTCTAACAAACATTTAGCTCAAATCTTAGCTCAAAAATGTCTCGGTAAGACGCAGTTTTTGTTCGATAGGATTCAGAGACACGAAGTAAGATCTATCGATAAATCGGACACCGTTTGGAACTTTAATTTAAACGTAGCGGTTAAAAGTCTCAAGGGTATATTGTTTTTGTTTAAAGAACCGACTACGAAAACTCCCGAACTATTTTATAACCCAAAGATAGACAAAGTTAGCGTGACGATAGAAGGAAAACCTAATCAACTCTACAGTTCGGGTCTCAAAAAATATCAACACTGGGGAGAAATCAACAAGTTCTTTGGAGACTCGTCCACAGAATTGGGGGCGGGGGTGTGTAAAGATTTAGGGTTGACGGGGATGGATATCGGCGATTATTTTTTGAGAAGATACGGACTTTGGTTGGATATGAGATCGACGGAAGACAATAAAAATCACGGATCGGGTAAACAAATCGGCGATATAAGCGGAGGAATCTCTATATTGATGGAACGCGAAGCTCAAACCGCGGGCGCTCTAAAGTGTTAGGTCTTTTTGGTGATGGACGCGCAACTTAACATCCTAGGAGGTCGCTTGAGTAGCGTCAACTTTAAAAAAATAAAATAACTCGTATTTATAAAAGACATGACACCGCACTGCGCTTTAATATGCGGAAGAACAAACTCTGGCAAAACAAAGTTTGCGTTAGACTTACTAGAAAACGAATACGCGGGTCAATTTGAATACTTGGTGATCATATGTCCGACTCTGTCAAATAACAAAACGTACCACGCGAGACCTTGGTTTTTTAACGACCTTAACGTTTACGCGTGCGACCTCGACGCGGAAAATATGAACATGAACGAAGCCATAGACTTTTATCGAACGAAATTTAAAGATTTGCACACTTTGTTTTTAATCGACGACTGCAGCGCCTATCAAGCGATGAAATATCGAAAGAGTCACAAGGGAGGATGCTGCATGTTATCTAAATTAGCCTTTAGCGGTAGACACGATAACCACAGCTGTTGGTTATTGACTCAAAAATATAACAGCGTTTTAAAAGATTATCGCGAACAGACTCAATGGGTCGCTATTTTTTATTGCAAAGACAAAACAAGTTTTGATAATTGCCTCGACGAAAATGATGTGGTGCCGGATAATAAAAGGCAAGGCATAAAACAATATCCCAAAGACACTCCCTATAGTAAATTGATTTTACATACGGATCCTCCGACTAAATGGAATTTGTTGTAACCTAGTTGCGATTTGTTGAGGTTTTGTTGAGGTTTTGTTGATGATTTGTTGAACAGCTAGTTGTAATTTGTTGAACAGCTAGTTGTAATTTGTTGAACAGCTAGTTGAGATTTGTTGAGGTTTTGTTGAACAGCTAGTTGTAAAGTACTTGCATAGCTAGTTGTACAGCAAGTTGTAATTTGGTGAACAGCTAGTTGTAATTTGTTGAACAGCTAGTTGAACAGCTAGTTGAACAGCTAGTTGAACAGCTTGTTGTAAGTTGTTAAACAGCTAGTTGTAAGTTGTTGCAGTTAGTTTATCTCGCGTTTATTTAAATGTTATTTTTGCTTATCGATCTTTCGCTCAAATTTATTATAGCGTCGGCTTTGTGTATTTTATCTTACGAATATTTTTCTCTAAAAAATAAATTATATCGTCTTATAAAAATGGAGCCTTTAAAAGGTTTAGACAACGATCCGCAAACGGAAAAACATAAAACTAGACTGTTGGGTGTAGTATCAGCCGGTGATTCTAAAAAGTATTTGGGTAAAGAATTTAGCCAGGGGGATATAGAAAACCTAGACGCGAACAAACAAATGTACAACCATTACGAGGCCAGGTTGGGTAAAGAAATGATTACTAGTTTGGGTAACTGCGTGCTGGGGATTTACTCGAGAGTTTTAGGCGCGAGTCTACCTATGATCAAACCCATGGGTGTCAGTCTACGAGTAGACTCGGAAGACGCACTCACCAAAGATCTAGAGGAAGATCCTGTTATATCTAGCTCGATAGCTAGTTTACTTTGCGAAGTTTATTACAACTACGGAATGTTGTTGTCGCCGTTAGTAGGTGTCTTGATAAAGTCTAAACATTTAGTTATCAACAAAAATAATTCTCTTGACAATATAATAAAAGATAATAATAATAATAATAATATAAAGCATTTATAATGCGCCATCTATCTAGAGAAAACCTATTCCGAGGCGCAACATAAAACACAAACATGACAAAGGAAAAATAATGAACCAAAATAAAATGCAACAATAAATAAAACATAAAGGCAATTCAAGATCAATAATGTGACCCTACAAGATCAAAGAGGATATCACAGTACCAACACACACTGCCCAGCTGCACATGGCAAACAAGCAAAGAGAGGAGAAGACCAGAATTAGCAGTTACAACAACTTAACAGCAATAACTGATTCCTGCCCGACCAAAATGAGAGAAAAAATGGCCGAACATACATGTATTAAGGTATGTGTCAGCAATGGGATACCAGAAATCACATTAAAGACATCAAGTAAAAGCTCAAAATGAGTACATAAATCACAATAAAATGTTTTGCAAAAACAATCAAATATTATAAGCAGTTTCAAATAAATGAGTTTTTAACAACTTTTTGAAAACATTGATGGAACTACAACTGCGAAGTTCGAATGGCAAGGCATTCCAAAGCTTGGGAGCAGCTGCATAAAATCCACGATCACCATACGACGAAACAGTTCTAGGGACAGTCAGAAGAATTTTGTCAGCAGATCTCAAAGTGCGTTTTGGAATATATGGAGAAAGAAGTTCATTAATATACACTGGTGCCATAGCATTAAGTGATTTCCAAGTGAGCAAAAGTAGCTTAAATTGAATTCTTTGACGAATTGGTAACCAGTGTAGTTGTTTCAAAATTGGTGAAATATGATCAAATTTACGAGTGCGGGTTAACATGCGTGCTGCAGCATTTTGAGCACGTTGGAGCTTTGCCAGTAGTTGTTCATTTATACCATATAATAGAGAATTTCCATTGTCCAATCTCGATATTACCAAAGCATGGACTAAAGTAGCTGCTGTATCGTCATCCAAAACTTTACGAATTTGATTAATGTTCCTGATTTGGAAATATGTAGCTTTGCAGACACGTTTGATGTGATCCTCCATAGATAGCGTGTTGTCAAAAATAATTCCCAAATTACGAGCACTTGGCGAAGCATGAATGGGTGATGACACTATTTGAATAGAGTTGTTTGTGGCTCTGGATTGAAGGTATTTTGATGTGACTATGATGAGCTCAGTTTTGTCGTCATTTAATTTCAGTTTATTATAAGTCATCCAAGATTTTATGTCCACAATACATGATTCCATGCGTTTGCGAGTAGCTAGTTCATCTTCGTTGTCATACAAATCAAATGGTAAATACAGTTGCGTGTCATCCGCATACATGTGCACCAGTAAACCATGTTTACGAGCAATATTTGCAATGGGAGCTGAGTAAATAGTGAAAAATTGAGGGCCCAGAACAGAGCCTTGTGGGACACCGAAGAGAAGCGGGAGGATTGAAGATAAACATCCATTTATGTTGACTGCTTGAGATCTATCACTCAAATACGATCTTATCCATTCAAGGGCGCTACCTTTGACACCAATAGATGAAAGACGTGATAGAAGGACACCGTGGTCTATGGTATCAAAGGCAGCCGACAAGTCCAGTAGCACCAGAAACACACCACGTTTGTTATCCATAGCATGGAGAATATCATTTTGCACCCGTAGCAAAGCTGTCTCAGTCCCATGGTTTTTCCTGTAGGCAGATTGGAATGGTTCGTAGAGATTATTTTCAGTAAGATGATCTGATAACCTAGTCGATACTACTTTTTCGATGATTTTTGAGACAAAAGCCAAATTTGAAACAGGACGGTAGTTCTTTAGGTTTTCTGAGTCCAATGATGGTTTCTTAAGAAGAGGTGTAACGAGAGCTGTTTTGAAGCATGATGGGAAAGTGGCCGAGTCCAGCGAGAGGTTGACGATCCTTGTGATTACTGGAACAAGTAGACTAAGATGTTTCTTTAAGAGCCAAGTAGGGATTGGATCATTATCGCAGGATTTTGGTGGAGATGCATCGATTGAGTCAACAAGAGAGCCCAAGTTCATCGATAATAAAGGAGACTCCAAAGATACAGGCGGTGACGACTAAAACAAAAAATCCTGGTAGAGTAAAACAAGGCAAGGCATTAGCGGAACACAACAAAAAGAGAAAAGAACAAATTGCTAAGATGCAAAATATAGACGTGAAGAGTACTCGTTCTTATTCATACGCGACAATTGGGTCGATAACGGGGTTGGCGCTTGTTTTAGGAGGACTCTATATATGGAGCCAGAGAGCCTCACCACCAAAACCACAACCACTAGCCCAAAAGAGCCCAAAGGAGACTCCGCCCCAACCATCTTCAGATTTTGTAGAAATGGAATACAAAATTTAAAAAAATGTGGTAATTATAAATGAATACTAATAGCATCGTCAACAATCGCTATCACGCCGCCGTGATCTCTATGTTAAGCGTGGGATTTACCATGTTAAGTAAAAAACTTTTGAAGATCAAACCAGCCGATCTCGACAAGTTGAGCGTGGAAGATATAGCGAAACTAACGGCTACGATAAGCGGATCGATGTACGTAAAAACATGGCTGGTTAATCAAAATATACTCCCACCAAATATATTAAACTCGACATAAAACTTTAGTTCGTTATATTAAAATGGCCGAAGGTGGAGATTTGTTTGAACCGGTAGACGAATCCTCCCCAGCAGAAGACAATCTAGCCTGGGACGATCTAGATTACTCCCTCGACAACAAAACAGCGTTAGATCCAGCCTATGCTCAAGCTCGTGAGGATGATGTTTTAGAACAAGGGACACGTATGTTTATTAATAATCCAAAAGTCGAAAATTTCTACGAATACCAAGGAGAAAGACAATATGATATAATTCCGCAAAGGGAAAGATTTGAGATAAAAGATAACACGTTATATTTTGTAACCGATGACAGAGAAGTAAGATTATCGCAAAAAGGTAAACCCGATAAATTTTTAAAATTAAGTACCATCGAAAAAGATACTAGGGACGGTGCAAATTTTATTAGAAATGAATTAGGTTTTAAAGATTATAAACGAAACCCATTTAGTAAAGAAGAAGAAAAAGAACTCAAAAAGAATACGGATTCTACCCCAGCAGAAGAGCTTCCAAAAGAGGCTGACGCTATAAGCGAAATTGTCGAAACTTTAGCACCACCCACCACAGATGTCGAAACTCTTGAACGAGAAACGGGCTTACCCATCAGAGAGATCTTGGGTTTAAACAAAGATCTTCAAACGATGAGAGGCAACTTAGAACTAAATTTAGCGCATCTCGGGAAACTCGACGATGAGATAGTCCAGACCGAAGCGGAACTCGCTGAATCAATGAGCGACGGTTCCAAGGCAGAAATGAGAGATAGATTAAAAAACTTAAAAATCGAAAGATCGGCTAGATTAGAAGCCGCGTCTGCCAACGGAAACAAACTTAGAAGTCAGATGAACAGAATCAAAGAAACGATTACGAGGATGTTAGAAATCGACACGACTTTGGGAGAAATAATTAGAACGTTGTTTAGAGAACAAGGCGTGACCATCGCGAGCATTTTGTCGGCGTTTAGTTTGGCTATCGGTTTGATAGTAAAGAGCGTTTTGTCTGTCGGTGCGCCGGCGCTCGCACCCACACCTACTCCGATACCACCATCTCACTCAGGTAACGTAAAAGAATGGATGCAGTCGCAACTAAAACACTTTTCAAACGCGCTCGCTAAACTAGGCTCAAAATTACTCGACGCCTTGCCCGGAATTTTAGGCGGTATAGCGAGTTGGATATTTAACGTATTGAGTAAAACCGCCGGATGGTTGGGAGAACACGTGTGGACCTTTATAGTCGGAGTCGGAACTTTAATTTTTGTTTATTTACAAAAGCGCCTCGGTTAAAAGTAAAAAAAAAAAAGCCTTCTTACAAAATATTTTGTAAGAAGGCTTTTTTTTTTTTAACGCGCAGACTCGTACATCAGGTATCCTATACCCACTATGGCTAAAGTACCGACAATCAGCGAATTTTTTTCATACTCGTGAGGATCTCTAGTTAAAACGTTTTCTTCAGGAAAAGAATGCTCGATCGCGGGTGGTGGTGGTGGTGGCGGTGGGTGCGAGCGTGGGTGGGTCAACGACCGCGGGAGTTGGCGTTGGTGGTGGGTCGACCGTGAGAGTTGGTGTTGGTGGTATGTTTGAGTTTATCTTTGAGTTTAATCCCAACGATAAGTTAGCGGTCGCAATCTGTATATTGTTGTTATATCCTTCGTGGGTTCCGACCCTCAATTGCATGTTCGAAGGCACTAGATATAATCCTTTCGCCAACACAAAGTTTAACGAACTCCTGGCGTATTGCAGCGAATCTTGAAATTGGGTTATAGATTCTTCCAGATCGGTCGGAGACGATATCAAGCCTTCTACGATATTAACAAACTGGGTTTGGGCCCTGTACCTATAGTCAGAATACTAGTTTTTGTTTGCGCCTGGGCCCCCAGCATAGCGTAAACATACGCCCTGATAGATTCGTTTATTTTTTGTATCCCTACGTCGGAAAAGTGAGACTCAGTGAGTATCCATTTTTGCCACCCGATCGTCTCCACAGCTTTACTTTGCGATATTCGAGTCGTCGTCCAAATACTGTAATAACCCGCTCCATCCGGAAAGAAAAACGCCATTGTTACCGCTTTTGCGTATGCGATACCAACATGTCGTATATAGTGGATAGTCGACGGATCGTATACTAGCGGCGTGCTGTGGTTATAAGCTTGACCCAAACCCTCCGTAAAATGATCGACCGTCTGTATCCAAGACAAGTTGTGATCCACGTCGTAAAATCTGCAAGTGTCTATATAACCTTTACGATCTATATTGTTGTTAAAAGGGTTAAATACGTCGTCGCCTGGTATGGGACATTTCATAAACTCTAATATTTTTCTAACCGTAAAATAAACGTGAAATCTATATACGGCTCTCGTGAGACGATCCGTCGAATAAAGTAGATCCATCCCTATGCCACAACCGCTGGTACTGCACCACATTGCAAAATTGAGTTGATTTTGATAAAACGTCATCGGATCAGAATCCCATTTTTTGATAATTTCTGGTACGACCTTGCTAGGCTCTTCGGCGCCGGGAAATGATATATCGCCGTTTGTTATTTTATCTTCGGTAATATCTGGCAATCTATAGTCGCTAAATAGATCCGAAAAAGTCGCTGTAAAAGACGAGCTGTCTAATGCGTTCACTACAATCTCCAGACTCTTGAAATCTAAGTACATTTTATTAAAAGTATTTTTTATTTTATTTTATTCTTTTAAAATATGGCTAGCATCGCTATGATGGTCGGAGGCGCTCTAGTTAACGCTTTAGCTTTCACGGGATCAAACTTTTTCTTTTCGAGCATAAGACAAGACGGAGAGCGCAAGAGACACGACTTGGCTTTAGAAAACTGACGGCGGCGAAAAACAATTGGGAAAAATCTCGGACAAAGTATCTCGATTGGTTAAACGATCGACTCAAAAAACAAGCGAAGGCTCAAAGGACTTTTAAAAGTATAGACGAGGCTCTCAGAGAATACAACTCGGTTACTCGCAAAGATCTACGAGTACCAATCTACCTGCAGCACGAACCCACTCTCGCCGATTTTTACGCGCCGAGCGAAGATCAAAAGACCGGCGAGTTGGTGTTTGTTTTGGGAGGAACGGCGTTGGTAGGTTTGTTAGTTTATACGTTTTTATAAGTTGTTTAGTTAAATAAAATGGAAACAAAGTTTTAAAAAGTGTACTACAGCCCCGTCGGTTATTGGAAGGGTGAGGGCGCGGTTGTAAAATTAGCTAAAAAAACGGGTGCGTCCAAAGAAGAAACCAGAAACTGGTTAAGAAATTTATTTACCGCCTCCAACGTATATTCCCCGACCTACGAGTTTGAACAAGTCCATGGGTATTCCCAACGAAATGCATCAGATAGACTTGTTATTTTTACCTTATGATAAAGTCGGTAAAAAAGAATACAAGTACGCGATGATGGTCGTGGATGTGGCCACGCGTTTTAAAGAGGCCGAACCTTTGACCAACAAGACGAGTACCCAAGTGGCCGACGCTTTGAGTCGAGTTTACGCTAGGTCGCCTTTGACTTGGCCAAAGGTTTTAAAGGTAGACGCGGGTAAAGAATTTCACGGGGAATTTAAAAAAATGATGTCGGAGAAAAAAGTCGCGATACAAGTGGGAGAACCGGGCAACCACACAGCACAAGGTATCGTCGAAAGATTTAACAGGACTTTAGCGGAGAGATTGTTTGGCCATCAATACGCCAAAGAAATCCTTAATCCGACGGAGAGATCGCGACTCTGGGTTAAAAGATTACACGACGTAATTAAGGCGTTAAACGACGAAACCGCTAGATTGATAACGACGGAAGACTACGAACCACTCACTCCCAAGCTAGCGATGAAAGAAACGCAAGTTCGCCAAATCAGTTCTTCCGCGGATGAGGTAGAAAAAGAGTTGATCAAAAAAGGCAATCTTTTTAGATAGCTTTACGCACCCGGTAAGTTAGAGGGAGGAGAGCGCAGGCGAGCGACCGATCCTACTTGGAGTCTCGAGGTTTTTTATTTAGATCGCGCGATCAAAAACCCCAACCAGCCCACGCTTTATTATCTCAAAAAAGGTCCCAATCGAAGTTTCGTTAGTCAAGAGCTTCAAGTCGTTCCACCGGACACCGAGTTACCTCCAAGTTTATAGTGGCCAAAAGCTAAAGTAGACGTTCCACCTCGTAGTATAAATCGCTTGGTATCTAACGGACTCAACGACAGTTTGTTTTGCGATATGGTGTATAACGCGTGATGTTTCGATCTGATGTACGTCATCGTGTCATTTTGAGATTTTTTTTTTTTTAGACAGTCGAGATAACGCTCGTGACTTAATTTTTTGTCGGTGACTGCTTTGGTGACTCCCTTGGCTTTTTTAAGGTTAAAGTCGTTCGCCATTAAAATCGAGTACATCTTTGGTCTTAAGCAAACGCATTCGCTGACTGGTTTTCCACCAAACTCGTCTTTAAATTTACAGATGACCATTTTGTTTACGTGGTCGTACAAAGGGTGATCGGTGGGATAGTTTGACAAGTCGTACGAGTCAGAGTCCTTTTTATATCTTCGTAAACATCGTCTGTCTCAACGCTCAAGAGTAGACTGTCCGTGTCGGTATAAAGTAACCCTACTCGGTCTCTATAGGTCTTTTTGAGGTGGTTGTAATAAAAGTCGTACATGAGAGTTTTTGAGAGGTCTAAAATAGTCACCCCCGCATAAATAGGTTTGTTTAATAACGTCTTGGTCTTATACATTTCGATAAACGCTAGATTGCAATCGGTAAAACTCGTCGTATGTTTATAGCTCGGTTTACGCGCCAACGCTTGATATTTGGAAACTTGGTCGTCTCTGAGCAAAAACGCGTGCGTTCTATTTCTCACGTTTTCCATCGTCTTTCCAAAAACGCTGTTGTTCATGAGCTTAAAAAAGTCCCTTTCAAATTTGGACGTTGCTTTAACTCTCAGTCGAGTGTTTTTGTCTATGTACTCTTTCATCCACGGCGCTTGCTTAAATTGTAATACGCGATGTACTTTTTTGAGTTGTAATCCAAGATTGAGATACTGTTGTAACGATCTGTAGTGCAAGACGTATTTACGTCTGTCGTATAGAGTGGCTATTAATTTAGATTCGTTGTTAGTGGGTTCTTTGGTTAACAACCTAAGTTGATACGCGGATAACCACTCTTTGGGTACTTTGATATTTTCGGGAGCTAGCGGAAAATCATTGTGCCAATCGTGTAAAGCGTTGGGATAATCCAAGTCTACCTCTAAGAGACACCCTATATCGCCCGTTTCTGAGATTGACATAATGCGTTCCATCGTGAAGTCTTTGGGTTTTGCCCATTTAAAATCAGCGTAGGGTAAATACTGACTCATAGCCCAACCATACTGATTGTTGGCGTCGAGATACATGATGTAAGTCGATGGCTCGTCCAGATTGTAATCGGGTAGATATTTATTGTTTGCTTTGTAGTACCTAGCACCACCCACGCTCGATAGTCCTCCTCTTTTTGCTTTTTCAAAAAACAGGTGTTTGTCGATGTCTTCCAATAACTCGAGCTCGACTCCTGGGTGTTTTAATAGCGCGTCCCACGATAACCCAGAAAAGGTATAATAGTTAGCGGGATCTAACTTGTAGTTCTCTTTACACATTTTTCTAAAATTTTCAAACACACCTGCTAAAAGTAACACGTCGGTGGTGACGTACAAGTCGTGGTACTCACCCAAGTTTTTGACGTTAAATTCGTTCCACACTTGTTGAGCCTTAGAATAATCGTCTTGCGAGATATTCGAGCCTTTCAGACTGCTATAAAACTCGTCGATGGGTGGTAAGCTCGTCTCTTCAAACTTATCGAACGAGTCCATATACTCGTACGGGTAAACACCTTTTTGTAAGAGCAGGTTGACATTTTGGTCTTTATAGCGTTCTCTGAGTAGAGTAAACGCCTCTTTTGGACACGCGTTGACTAATTCTTCCAACGAGTCCGACATAAATTTAAACGAGTCTATAAATCTCAGATTAGCGATCGAAAACGAACTGTATTTTTCCGAGTTGCTGGGGATAAAATCGATATTTTCTTCAGTCTCGTACAAACCTTGCATGATTAAATGAGCGTCGTAATTTTGTAAATTGTGAAAGATGACGGGTATTGGGGTTTTATCCGGTACCACCTGCAGTTTTAGATTGCAAAAAGCGTGCGCGGCTCCTCTGTATTTGCCTGTGATGTGACAGTGATCTCTCACCTTTCTAAATTTGTTAATCCGTTTTTTACACGTTAGACAGTTGTTTTCTTTGTATCCTTTTTTGTTTACGTAACAATATTCTTTTTTTTCTTTTTTAGTCTTCGGTTCTTTCGGAAGCGGGCACTGACAGTTTGAGAAATAATTAGGGTATATTGACTTCTCGCAAATCCAACACGTGTCCGCGTTTTGGTGCTCGATGTTGTCTCGCGATGTAAAGTCTATGGGTTTGGGGTTTTTAAAAACTTGATTAAACTCGTATCTTAAACGCAACGCCGAGTCTATAAATTTAGCCACGGTATCTTTTCCTCTATAGGTCTCTTGAAATTCAACTTTACCATCGTACCTTAAAGCGATAAGCGAATGACCACAAGCTTTGTGAACTTGAGTCTCTTGCGTGTTTGCCTCTTGAGGTTTTAATTTTTTTAATACCGATTCAAAGTCGGCGTAAATGACAAATGGTACGTCTTGCGTAAACCTTTGATTTTTAAATTTTAATATCGGAGGGTCGTCGTTAAAACCTTTTGGAAAGACGACCTTAGATGGTGGCATATCTATACCCTCGCAATCTTGCGTATGCTCGTCCAACTTGTCTCGTGTGTAGTAGTGTGCTAAACATCTGAGACATACGTATGTTTTATGCTTGTGTTTTGTTTGGTTACAAAACACTTTAGATATATGTTTTATCCAACAATAGTGATTCGTGTCGTCCGAGGAAAACAACAACAGATTTATGGCTGCGGGGTCGTTGGCGTTTTTTAGATAAATATAACGGTCGTACTTCTTTAGGCTCTTCGTACGCAAACACATTTATACTCAGATTGTTTTGTCTCTCTAGCTTTTCTATTTGATCGATTGGAACGGGAAGGTCTACGTCTTTAAAATTTAATCTATCGTTTATATCGTAAATTGATGGATTGTCTTCGTGGATTTTATAATTAGGTTTGTATTTTATTCGTTGTTTTACTTTGTCGGTATATTTACCGAGAGCGGCTCTCAAACACCACCGTAAACATTCTTTGTCTTTGTTTTTAACGTTAATAAAAGCTTTTTTGTTTGCTAAAAAAGTTGGTAATTTTATATAAGAGTTTCCACTCATAGGTCTATAACGATCGATGTTGATATAAAACGCGAGTATTTCAACGAGGTTCCAACCCGATCCTTGACTCGTATTTTTGGCGTGTTTTTATTTTATTTTAAAGATTTGATCTTTGACATTTTCTTTTATCTGACTCGTTTAAAACAACTTGTTTTTTACTAAGAAAGGTAAAAGTTCCGGTTTCTATTAAACCGTCTTGATTTGTTTTATCGTATTTCGCTTTAAATCCTAACTGAACTTTTATGGTCGATAGATCTCTCAGCTCTGACGTAACAATTTTTTCAATCTGCTGCACGTGCGTATTAAAGAATTGCTCTACGTCGTTGTTAAACAATGTAGGATTCAACTCCCAGTTTCTATAAGTATTACCAAAAGCTCTATGTACTTGAAAATCTGCCTCTCTGAAGCTATCGGGGTTTTTATACGATTTAATCGCTGAAATTAAATCCTTTCGTAAAAATCGACCTAGTTTACCAGTTGGCGTAAATTGTAACTCTTGGTCGTCTACGATTTGTTTGAGCTCATCAAGTTTTTTGCGATTCAAGTTTTTATATTTATTCTCCTCTACTCTAATGGCGTCGATATAGTCTCGACGTAGGCGTCGCTCTGGGATCTTGATATTATTCCACTCCGCATATTTTTGCAAGGTTGATTTAGGCCAACGTCCGTATCCTATTGGTGTTGTTTTTTTCATCATGTCTTTATAATATATGTATTATTATACTTAAAGGTTTTTTAAGCTAGACCTTTTTTTAGCTAGACTTTTTTTTAGCCGAGATACTTTATCTCTTCAATATATATAAAAATGAAAAAATAAATCTCATTTTTATTGGAGGTAAAAATTGAGATTTTAATATTTTCGTCTTGGTTCTCTTCAATATATGTATAAAAATGAAAAAAATAAATCTCATTTTTATTGGGGGTAAAAATTGAATTGTATAATATTTTCGTCTTGGTTCTCTTCAATATATGTATAAAAATAAGAAAAATAAATCTCATTTTTATACATATATATATATAAATGAAAAAAATAAATCTCATTTTTATTGGAGGTAAAAATTGAATTTTTAATTGTATAATATTTTCGTCCTAGTTTTCTTCAATGTATGTATAAAAATGAAAAAAATAAATCTCATTTTTATTGGGGGTAAAAATTGAATTGTATAATATTTTCGTCTTGGTTCTCTTCAATATATGTATAAAAATAAGAAAAATAAATCTCATTTTTATACATATATATATAAATGAAAAAAATAAATCTCATTTTTATTGGAGGTAAAAATTGAATTTTTAATTGTATAATATTTTCGTCCTGGTTTTCTTCAATATATATAAATAAGAAAAATAAATCTCATTTTTATTGGAGGTAAGACCTAATATTAAAAAAAATGAAACTTATATATAAATACGACGTCGTATACATATTATTTGTTTCATAAAAGTTTCGCGTCTAAAGATAACATACGATCTCTCGACTTTAACTAGATATATACTTTTCTAATTTGTTAAAGGTTTTAATATTGACGTCAAATTTCTTTAATAGTTTTGTTTAAAAATTTTTTTTTTTTAAATAGTTAGAGATTTCAAAAAGCAATAAGCAGCTATAGTTCTATAATCAAATAAATTGTATACGTTCGTGTCTAGACGTGAACATATATAATTTGCGATATTTTGTATTAAATAACTACTCGCGATATCTTTATAAAAAAGGACGGATAAATAATTTATAATTTTAGTTATAGTTATAACATATTTATTGATATCGCGGTTTTTATATTCGTAATATTTTTTTAACGCGTTATTAAATTGTTGTTTGGTAATACAAAATTGTTTTAATATAAATTTTATCGGTGTATATTCGTCGTTCATACATAACGCGTAATAATAGCAACACGCTATTAGAGAAAGTCTTGCATCTCCCCGACAAGGTTTTTTTTTCGTTAAATCTTTAATTTCTTTTTCTACGTAAGATAATACATTTTTTTGTATATATATATCTCGTTGTAGAAAAACTTCGTGTAACTTGTTGCTATACTTATGAGTAGAAAATCTTTTAACGCAACAATGTTTTATAATTTCAGCATCAAAATCTAAATATCTTTGTAGCATTTCACATTTTTTACAATATAGATAGCCATCTTGTTGCAGCCACTCGTGGCTACAAATAAGTAGAGACATAGAATTATTAAGATGCAAAAAAAACTAAAATTAGTTTGTTTAAATATTCATAAAGACGATATTACTAAACCTACATGTACAATCCCTCCTAGAATTTATGATAAAATCTTAAAATTAAACTCTAGAAAAAAAATTCTCGAGTTTAATCAAAGTTTTACTTTAAGCGATATGAAAAATCTTTACGATTTTTTACTAAAGAGAGGATTGTTAGAATCTGAAATAATTGAAGATTATTATGAAATTATGAATTATGAAGATGTAGGTTTTTCGGCCTGGTTCTCTTCAATTTTTATAAAAATAAAAACAATTAATATCATTTTTATATATTGAAGAGAAAATTCGAAATTTCTTGCATAATAGAAGGATCTTTCTTAAAAGTAGAAATATTTCCAGTTTTATAAAATACTAAATTTTCTTTATCGCTAAACCAACAACAAAAAATAATCATAGAAATAGCGCAATCAAAACTAATTATGTTTAATCTAACCATACAGTTTGATAATAAAGCTATAGAAGAGACCAGGTAACTATATTTTTCATCCAAACAAAAATTGTTACCGTCATTAAATAACAAACAATATTATTTATCCGTAACAAATATCTTATCGGTAAATTGTATAATTTTCTTTTCTTCTATGTTATCTCTATGAATAAAAGCTACGTAATAAGAACCTAGTTTATAAGTGTTTTTTTTAATATGCAATTTTACGATATTCGAGAGTTTTTTTTCGTAAAAATCATCCATATTTAATTAAATATAAAATTCTACGTTTAAGCGATAAATAAAAATTATTTCGATCAACCTCCTCCTTACCCGTCGGCGCCACCTTTTAGAGTCGTTTTAAGCGAAAAAAGGTCTAGAACCTGTCGGTTTCATACTACTCTTAAATTTCGATCGTTTAAAAAAAAAAAGGCACTCCTTTTGAATGCCTTTTTTTAATATTTTGTCCAGGATCGGCATATCCCTACTACTTAATGGTTTTCTGTACAAAACACGATGTATTTTATTTTGGTCTTAAAAACCTAATGATTTCATGACATGTTTTCCCTAAAAGTATCACCTTGGCGCGTTACAGCTACAGGAGACACAAACCCTGGTGTAAAAACTGTTTCCCTCGACTCCAACGCTTACCTTTGAGGATTTAGCATTCAGCTCTAAAGAAAATTGTTTCACCATGACATGTGTCTTTCAAGCGCCGGACGGGCTCATCGGAATCCCGCCATACTCCAGTTTTTTTCGGAGTTACCACTGGATCAGGTGTGCGTGGAACGCTTCAATGCTATAGCGGGGGAACCCACTTGGAAACCCTATCGTAAGCGTGCGTTGGCTTACTATCGTTTCCCTCCGGCGGACTTTGGAAAATTCTTTAGCCCGCCTGCCTTGCCGGACTCTGCCAGAGACAAACTGGCAGCGGATGGCGGTTCTTCGACATCGAAATCCCCTTTTTCGGATCGATCTCGAAACAAGCTAGAGGATATCTTAAGAAAATTAGATACAGCCTCTCGCTTCGGATCGCGGACATCTTCATTCCTCCTCCTTCTCACGGAGTACCTTGTCTCCGGCTGTGAGGAGGATTCCTCCATACCTACGGATTTATTGGCGGCGGCTTTCCATTGTCTTGACTTTGGTTTACGCACAGTTCTCGAGCAGTTCACTCGGATCTCGACTCTGGCGACTTCTTCCCGTCGGGCTAACTTTTTGGACGCGCTCTTCCTTCCATCGGAGGGCGCTCGCAAACGCCTTGAGACCCTACTCCTTTGGGGTGATGACCTCTTCGCCGGGAAATTTAAAGAATCAATGGAAGCCGAAGCAAAGCGGATCGAGGCTACCGATAAGATTAATCTGAAGAAGCCAGACGGTCCGCCCGCCAAATTTGCCCAAAAGCCCAAGCCTACAACGGTTTTCCGCATCCCGCGCCGTCAGCCCCTGAAGTCAGTTCGGGGCGGCCCGCGGGGTCGAGGTGGCAACCAGATGGGTTCGCGTTTTACTCGCCCCCAGTCTGCCGTTGGTCGCCAGACCCAACAAGGATCGCGCGGCACCCATACACCGGCCCCCCGTTTCCCCGGGGGCTGGCGTAAATGACGCCATCGCGCCGAGGCGGCCCCCTCCGATGGACCCGTGGGCGGCCGCCTCCAATATTTCGTAGGGTCCTGGGCTCAAGTTTCGTCTGATCGATGGGTACTCAAAACCATCAGACACGGTTACGTGTTGGAATTCACGAGTCCCCCTCCGTCGGACACATTCGTCCGCCAGACTCGAGTTCCATCAGAGCTGGCGAAACGTCGCGCTCTGGAGGAAGAGATCAAGTCTCTTCTTTCCAAGGTCCTGTACAGAGCCACGCCATCGGGCTTCATGTCAACCTTCTTCCTGGTCCCGAAAAAGGGATCCGACACCTGGCGCCCATTTCTAAACTTGAAGCCCCTCAACAAGTTTATCAAACCGCGTCGGTTCCGAATGGAAACACTCAAGTCCATCTTCGAGTCCATCGATTCCCTGACGTGGGCGGCGAGCCTCGACCTAAAGGACGCCTACCTCCACGTGCCCATTCATCCCGATCATTACAGGTTTCTCCGTTTCATGTACAAAAGCGTCTTGTACCAATTCACGGCGCTCCCCTTTGGGCTTTCAACTTCCCCACGCGTGTTTACGCGGGTGGTAAGAGAAATCGGCGCGGCGCTTCGCAAACGCGGTCTAGTGATATTTCAGTACCTCGACGACTGGATCGTTTTCGGCCGATCTCACGAAATCATGGCCAACGCGATCCGCCAGACCTGGGACCTGACGGAGAGCTTGGGGTTCATCATAAACTCAGCCAAGTCTCATCCTCTTCCATCACAGTCTCCAACTTTTCTGGGCGCGAGGCTAGATCTCCGCGCGCGATTAGCCCGCCCGACGGACGAGCGTGTGGCCAATCTGCTCCAGTGTGTCAGTCTTTTTCTGTCTGTTCCACTGGCCCCAGCACGTGCGTGGCTGAAATTACTGGGTCTTATGGCCAGTATGATAGACTTGGTGGACCTTTGCAGGCTTCGAATGCGCCCGATTCAGCTCCACCTCCTCACGTTCTATCAACCCTGTCGACACCATATCGACCATATGGTACCGACTTCACTATGGTTAGTCCCTCACCTTCGTTGGTGGACATTTCCCACCAACCTTACGCGAGGACGCAGATTCAGTCAGCCTCGACCATCGGTCGTCGTCACGACCGACGCTTCACTGTCGGGCTGGGGGGCTACGTTGCCCCCCTATCAAGTAGCGAGGCTCTGGGATGCCGAACACCGCGCATTCCACATCAACACTCTGGAATTGATTGCAGTGTCCAGGGCTCTGGAACACTTCCTACCCTCGATCTCCGGTCGGGCAGTTCGCGTTCGTTGCGACAACATGACTGTGGTAGCGTACATAAATCGCCAAGGGGGCACCCGGTCTGCTCGCCTTTGCGCACTGACCTGGGAACTCCTTCATTGGTCCATGCGACACAAGATTGTCCTGTCAGCGACCCATCTCCCGGGCGTGGAGAATGGCACCGCCGACGCCTTGTCCCGGGGTCACATCATTCCGACTGAATGGTCTCTGCTCCCTCCGGTGGTTCGGTCGATCTTCACTCTGATCGACCGGCCTCACGTCGATCTTTTTGCGACGTCCCTCAACAATCAACTGCCGGTTTATTGCTCGAGGTTTCCCGACCCCAACGCCTGGCGGACAGACGCTCTAGCAATTCATTGGGACGGGCTGTTCGCTTACGCCTTCCCGCCCCTATCCCTCATCGCCCGGGTCTTGTCCAAGATCGAACAGGAAAATTGAAAAATCCTTCTGGTGGCCCCGTTTTGGCCTCGCCAACCGTGGTTTGCCAGGCTAATCAGGCTCCTCGTGTTCAGACCCGTGATTCTTCCACGGCGTCCGGACATCCTTTTTCAGCCCCAGTCGGGTCTTCTTCATCTGGCACCGGAAGGTCTTCACCTGATGTGCTGGATGTTATCCAACGATCCCTCCGCTCAGCGGGCCTTTCAGATCGGGCTGCAGTCGTTGCGGCACACAGTCACAGGCCATCAACCCGATCCGTATATAACAGCAGACTACGTCATTTGTATAAATGGTGCCGGCGTCACTCTCACTGTCCCACTGATTCTTCTGTAGAAACAGTGGGTGACTTCCTTTTGTACCTATTTGAGAGTGGCCTATCTACGGCCACAATCAAGAATTACCGTTCAGCCATCTCGGCGATCCATAAAGGTTTCCCGGACGGTTCCTCGATCTCTGACAACCAGGCATTGGGTCATATTGTCCGGGGCATGTTCGTTGATCGCCCCCCGACACGTAAACTCGTCCCTTCCTGGGACCTATTCCAGGTGCTCTCGGTCTTGTCTAGAGCACCATTCGAGCCCCTGGCCAATTCCTCGTTATTACAGCTATTGCTTAAGGTTGCCTTTCTGTTAGCAGTAGCTACCTCCAGGCGCCGTAGTGAGCTACATTATCTTTCATTAGAGCCAGGGCACATCCGTTGGGAACCTGCCGGTGTCCGTCTGATTCCTAGGACGGGTTTCCTCTCAAAGAATCAGTCCGCTTCTTTCCTCCCGCCTGATATCTTTGTTCCAGACATTAAGTCTTTCTCATCGATCTCGTCCGACAAGCTTTGGTGCCCGGTCCGGGCTCTCAAATGGTACGTCTATCCGTTTGGCCCTCTCTGATTGGCCGAACGAACCTGGGTCTTCTGTCCGGGCTCACGATGTAAGATCAACATCAACCTCGTGGGCCTTCTTCAAGGGCGTTCCCATCGCAGACATCGTCAAGGCTGCTTCATGGAAATCTGCTAGCACCTTCACGACATTAGCCCTCTCTCCATTTCAAACCTACCTGCATATTTACCTGCCCCAACACCTGTACCACACATTAACCCCTGGGACGTATACAACAAACTCAACAAGATCAGCAGCACCAAGGCAGGAGGTCCTGATGGTATCCCAGCCAAGATCATTCGTGAGTTTGCCTGTGAGCTTAGCACTCCTTTGGCTGATGTTCTTAATGCGTCGTTTCAACAAGGAGTAGTTCCACCTCAGTGGAAGAAAGCAATTGTTGTTCCCATACCCAAGTCCAACCCGCCCACATGGAACCAGCTGAGACCAATATCTCTAACTGACCACTTTGCCAAACTTGCGGAGTCGTTCATCATTGGATGGTTGATGGATGACATGGAGCCTCGTATAGACGCCAACCAGTTTGGAAATCGCAAAGGACGCTCCACCACGCATTATCTTGTCCAACTACTCAACAACATATTTGAACATGCAGATAAAGCGAAGAGTCTTACTCGAATTGTGGTTACTGACTTTAGCAAAGCTTTCGACCGTGTAGACCATAATGTTGCAATCCCCAAACTTTTAAACATGGGTGCCAGACCATCGATCATTCCATGGATCTCAGATTTTTTGTCTCACAGACTCCAGTGTGTGAGATATTGTGGTATCACCTCCAAATGGTCCACACTTCAAGCTGGTGTTCCCCAAGGAACACTCACAGGTCCTGCCACTTTCCTCAGCATGATCAACGATGCAGCTATGACTAACGAGAGGGGCAAACTGGCACTCAAGTATGTCGACGACCTCACTTTGATAGAAAACACACAAATCAACAGTTGCAGTACCATGCAAGCGGACCTGGAACAGTTTGACCTGTGGTCTAAAGAAAATAACATGTCTCTGAACCCGTCAAAATGCCTGTCAATGGATATCACCTTCTGCAAGAACCCACCAACCCCAACCTCTCTGCAACTAGCTGGACATGAATTAGATTCAACTGAAGTACTCAAGATACTTGGCATCAAACTAACCAAGAATCTTAAGTGGGACATGCATATAAATGATGTTAGTAAAAAAGCTAGTGGTCGGTTATTTATGTTAATTACCCTTAGGAGATTTGGTTTAACAACTAAAGATCTGATTACTATCTATGTTGGGTACATAAGACCACTTCTGGAATATGTTGTTCCAGTGTGGCATCCAGGACTCACACTAAAACAACACAATGTATTGGAACGCATTCAGAAAAGAGCTTGTCGAATTATTCTTGCCAATGATTATTGTTCATACCAACAGGCCCTTGAGACTTGTGGATTACAGGAGCTTAAACAGAGACGTGATAGCATATGTCTTAAATTTGCAAATTCACTTATGGAGTCTAATCAGTTTCGCAACTGGCTTCCTAAACAAAGAGGTGAACTTAACGATTATGCATTACGTAATTCTCATTTGCTGTCAGCCCCCAAAGTGCGTACCAAAAGGCATGCGAACAGTGCAATCCCATTCATGGTTAAATTACTGAATGAATCACACCATCAATCTTAATCATAAATAAGGACTAGTCCTTTATGATTGATTTACCTAACTGGCTGTTTTGTATTTTATTACATGTAATTGTATTTTAAATTGCCATTGTATTTAAATTTATTTTACTTACAAGCACCCCTACCTCCATACCTCCGCTATCATTATGGCTCTCAATTGTTTAGTTAACCTACGGCATTCCAAACCCCACCCAGTTTTATATTCCCACCCTGCTTTCCACCCCAGCCCACTTCACACCCCTATCCCGTTTCCAACCTCACCAGCTTCCAACCCCCCACCCCGTTTCCTACCCCCACCCCGCTTCCTACCCCCAGCCTGTTCCCACTTCCCACCCCACACAGCTTCCCACCCCCACCCCGCCTCTTACCCCACCCTGCTTCCCAACACACCCCGTTTTCTACACCCACCCTGCTTCCCACTCCCTGCATCCTCTCCCTCCAATAGTTTAATTTTGTCTGTTTGTAAAATGGTTAATAGTACTGTGTAATTGATACATTTTGAATCTTGACCTTTTTTCTATATTTTATGTATTTTTACATGTTCGGTTTTTATATTGTAACTATCATTGTAAAATTCCACGCAATTCAGCTCATAAGCTGCTATGTGAATTTGAAATAAACCATGAATAATAATAATAATAATAATAATGTTACCTGAAGGATGTCTTACAATCTGAGGGCATTGCTGGCAGAACCGTCCTGAAGGCTGCTGCAGCCTCATCTCGGCGTCATTAGTCGCTTCGCCTCTCCTCCTCGTTTTTCGGTGAGGGCGACATTGCTCTTCCTCAGATTAACAGATTAGTGATATGGTTTATTCACACGTGCTCGCTTTAACGATTCACGTGTATATCTACCTATTTATCACTTGCCCCAGTGACTTTTTTCTTCAGGACGGTCTATACATATCATCCGTGCTGATGATCTCTATGTCCTCGGGCTGACGAATTTTGGGTTTTCTGCATCCTCCCTTCGATGCTCCAGCCCGTTTTTTCCAAGGGTTCTACTTGTGGTTGATTAAATAAGATACATTTTGTCTTGATACTTATTTACTCCAGACTAAGCCTACTGGTTGTAGGACTTCTTTCGGAGGTTGCACATACAACCTCTCAAACAGAGTTTGGAACCGCTTTAGTTAGCACGTCTTATTTGCGACCGTGCAGTTCAGGACCCTTATTCACAGTAGCATCTCGCATACCCACCACCGGTCTACGGTGCCATATCATGCATATGTAGTGGCTCTACAGGTAAGTAGAGTGACGTAGACCCCCCCCCCCCCCCCCCCCCCCCCCCACAGTAGTGTGGTAGGGGTCTACGAACGAATACTTACCTGTAGAGCTCCCCCCCCCACCTCCCCACTTATTCCCGATCTTGTGGTTGTGCTTTAGCACGCACGAGAAAAGAGGATGCCAGCATGGCGCTCATACCGCGGGGCACTGTGGGAGGGTCAACAGGGGGCGCTATTGTGAGAAAAATCTTAGCGTTGACGCCTGCCGGCTGGGACTATGCATATGTAGTGGCTCTACAGGTAAGTATTCGTTCGTAGACCCCTACTACACTACTGTGGGGAGTTTGTTGGACAGGGATTAGATAAGGCATGAAATTGTTTGGTGCCCTGAACTGTCACTGCTGCAGAAAACCGATCCTGGAGGAATTTGGCACACTGCTGCACAGTCGTATCCACGTAAACAAAGGTGATTTTTAGAATGCTCTTCTTCGCCCACGAATATACCTGATGTGGCTTCAAAATTTGACTCTCAAAAGGCATCTGGATCTTCTGTCCAATACAAGAACAGGAAGAACTTTGAAATTCTGATCTATCACAGTGATGATTTTTCTTCAGAGGCCGTGTTGTATTATTTGTTTGCTACAGCCCATGGCCATATGGTCATGTAACGGGTTGGGTGGAACTGTGAAGCGTCGGGCTACCAAAGGCCCTTTGGGTGTCAAATCTTGAAGCCACATCAGCTTTATTTGTAGGCAAAGAAGAACATTCCAGGAATCACCTTTATTTACGTGGATACGGCTTAAGTGCAGCAGTGTGCCGAATTTCATTCAGGATCAGTTTTCTGCAGCAGTGGCAGTTCAGGGCACCAAGCAATTCCATGCCTTCTATCCAAACTCTTTTCAACAAAAACACGTTTTGTTGAAATGTTTTTAATCGGGGCTGAATGCTAATTCCGTAAAGGTCCTCAAACAGAAGTAAGGTATAGATATTTTTGGATACAGTCATGAGATGGGGTACAGTGAACCATTTAGGCATTGGAGTCGAGGGAAACGGTCTTTACACCATGGTTTGTGTCTCCTGTAGCTTTAACGCGCCAAGGTGATACTTTTAGGGAAAACATTACATGATATCATTATGTTGGTGTTTTATTGATTTTGAGTGATACTTTTGTTTAAAACCGGGTCAAAGGTCAAAGTCACATGACAAAGGTCATGGCCTACTTATGATTTTGTTTGATGAAGTGTACACACCGCAATTAAGCCGTGTGTAAAACTTGAAGATACCTCTAGCAAAACCACAATCAAATTCCCAAAGATTTTTTTCTGTTTGTGCCAAGAGACTTGCTCTATTAACAAGATTGTGTTTAAATAAATTTTGTAATAATACTTGTGTATAGTCTGGGTCAAAGTTCAAGGTCGCGTGTCGAAAGTCACGGTGACCTACTGTTAATTGTGGGTTTTTTTCAATTTCATTTGATTAGAGCATTTAATTCTGATCATTTTGATACGAAACTTGTGTATATATGTGGAGATCTGACCGTTTTATGTTTTTTCCTGTAAAACTGAGGTGGTGTCAGGAGCTGGAAATGTCCATTTGTTGGGATATGCACACCGGCCACATAAATTGAGGGATTCGACTAAATATTGGCATGCCTTCATTACTCATTGGTATTTACATGCACATTAAATTCTATAAACGTTGGAAGACCTAAGGTCTGAAGGTGTGTTGGTCTGACATGGAATGACCCATATAGACCATGGGACGAAGTCACAAAATCCTTTCAGAAAGACATTTTTGTGATCCCCAACTTGGTACATAATAAAACTTCCATAAATTGATCTTGAGGGCATACCTAACAACATTTGGGGTGTTCATTTTTGCAAAAGTGGCACTTTGGAGAGTTATTTCACGTTAACAATTTGATGGGGCGAAAATAACATGGGGCGAGTAGGTTTTTCTCGCCTTATTTTCATAACAAATTCGCCCCAAAGCCAGTTCGCCCCATACTTTTGTTCACCTAATATTGTATTGACTCAAGCCAACTCGCCTCATGAAGCATGTACATGTACATGACAGGAAAAAGTTGCTGGTGACAAATATGAACTATTTACCACCGTTTAAATGTAAATCACTCTCTTTGGGTTGATGGGTGCCCAGATTGATCCATTTAAGTGTGTTATTAGATAATTGATTAAGGGAATAAATGTGTGTTCGAGAGGTTTTAATCACTCTGTTTAATACCGCTTGGAGTCTGGGTGCTGATAATTACCCGAGCCGAAGGCGAGGGTAATTATCAGCACCCAGACTCCAAGCGGTATTAAACAGAGTGATTAATACCGACCGAACACACATTTATTCCCATTCATAAATACTTTTTTGTAAAATTCAGCCAAAAAGCCCCCAAAATCAAGGAAAATTGTCGCAAGTAAATTTCGGTGTTTCACCATTCTGTGTGTTTTCCCCTATCCATGTTCACGGGCCACTGTCAAATGACATGTTTCCGCCTCTGTCGCTCTACACAATACATGCAATAAAGCGTATTTACTGTGAACCAGACTAAATAAATGGCCATCACTGCATTGGCAACCTCGTTCCCAGAGTGTCGAGCTGTACTTTATTTTCACATGAACTTTTCAGGCTCGGTCAAGAGGTTTGCATTTATTGCTTTTTTTTCAATGGTTTAAAATTACAATTTATTTAAAAATAGTTTTAAATATAATTATTTTCTCATCCCAGATTTTCTAATCTCCGAAACCCACCTTTTTTGGGGGGAAAACTATTTATCTTCTTTCACAAAAGTAAATAACTCTAGAAATTATGACATCACAACAATTATGACATCACGCGAACGTTGCCAACGTTGGCCAACGTTAGCGTTGTTCGCTTGAGTGGAACGCAATGTGCGCCAATTATGTTGGCTAACGTTAGCGAAAACGGCAAACGATATTCCGAGCTGTTCGCTGTTGGCCAGTGACGTATTTTAAAGATGGCGAAGAGGGGAGCAGACGGCAGTGTTCTTTTCACGGTTTTGATTTACGTTTCATACTTTTCGTTATAAATGGTGGATTGTTTTGAGCAGTTACAGGGATCTTTTTAAGACAAATAATGAGTTGGACAAAAAGCAGCCAATCAAACGATGTCACTGTCTCTGGGCGCCGCCATTTTGAAAACGTAGTTTTTAAAATATCGTTCCACTTCAACTAACGCAAACTAAAAACGTAGGCGAACGTTCGCGCAAACAGTTTGCGTAAGTGGAACGCAGCCCAGACGATATTTTTACATCAACTTTTCAGGCTTTGCCAAGAAGATTATATTTATTAATCCATCTTGTATGGATTTAAATTACAACTCATTTAAAAAAGGGTTTAAACATAATTATTCTCTTTAACCCAAATTTTTCTGAGCTTTATAATCCACCCACTTTCGGGGCAACAATTTAGCTTCTTTGATTAAAATAAATATTTATCAAAAATGTGACGTCACTCCAAATACGGAATGACGCGCAACCAGTCGCGCAACGCCGAGATAGGAATAATGTTGTCCATGTGCGGAGGCCACTTTTGTTGCCAACTGGGTTTAAACACTTCCAGCCATGTCTTTATCGTCCGTTTAATACCGGCCACGTGACGGGCTCTCGACCAATAGGAATGCCTAAACTGTCCCAGGTATTTATGAATGATAAATAAAATGGCTTATATTCAATTTCAATCTGCAATATTTTGTATCTATTTGGGGGGGAGGGGGGGGGGGGGGGGGTTCAATCAGCTCGGTGTTTTGTTTAAAGGGGAATTTTAATAGGATTTCATGCAAGGCGAGCTTGTAATGAAATAAGGGAATAAATGTGTGTTCGAGAGGTTTTAATCACTCTGTTTAATACCGCTTGGAGTCTGGGTGCTGATAATTACCCGAGCCGAAGGCGAGGGTAATTATCAGCACCCAGACTCCAAGCGGTATTAAACAGAGTGATTAATACCGACCGAACACACATTTATTTCCATTCATAAATACTTTTTTGTAAAATTCAGCCCAAAAAGCTCCGAAAATCTAGGAAAATTGTCGCAAGTAAATTTCGGTGTTTCGCCACTCTGTCTGTGTCAAATGACATGCTTCCGCCTCTGTCGCTCTCTACACAATACATGCAATAAAGCGTATTTACTGTGAACCAGACTATTACTGCCATTGGAAACCTCGTTCCCAAGGTGTCGAGCTGTACGCGCCCAACACTACCCGCTCTTACTATTGGAGACGAGGTCAGGGTTGGAAATAAAGTGAGCCCTGGGGACGGAATGTTGTTTCCAGCTGGGTTTAAACACTTCCAGCCATGTCTTTATCGTCCGTTTAATACCGGCCACGTGACGGGCTCTCGACCAATAGGAATGCCTTAACTGTCCCAGGTATTTATGAATACATAATAATGAAATACATCAAAAGATAAGATCCACACAATATCTATTGTTTGTCATTTTATTCTTGTCAGCACTAGTACATAAACTTCAAATTACAGAAATGGTGAATTGTATGGTCATTTAGTAAACAAAAACCAGTTCGAGCATAATTCTCTCAGCTTTTCCCTCTAAAATTAAGAATTATAACAATCACAAAATCACTAAAGTGTGCACATTAATGTTGCAATATTCACAACCCATGCGATTTTTGGCAGATAATGCACATAGCCGGTAGGACATGCTTCTAACATTGGGGCTTAGATGGTAGGCTGGCAATGGATCTGAGTAAACACAAGTCTTATTTAGAGGTCTGTCATCATCACTGCTCGTCTCCTGATTAGCAACTGCATATAAGGTTAAGTCTAGAGAAAAAACAGAAGGGAAAAATACAATCAATGATGGAATTTGGAAATGACTTGTTACAAGAAAAGAAATTTAGTTTGTCACTATTTTTCTTTCTTTTTAAAATGTTCTACACAAAAATATGGAGCCAAAGTTGCACACGCTTCACACCTAATGTGTTCCTAAATACCCCCCCCCCCCCTTGATAAAAAAGGGGATAAAAGATAGGTGTATACATGTACTTAGCCAGAGCTGGCTAAATTTAAGTACACGTAATTTGACATAAACAAGATTTGACGAGCTACATGTATGTGTAGCCAAGTTGTCGTGAATCCAACAATTTCATTTATTAAATTAGCACGCGGAGTTGCTGTAGGCTGTGTCCGGATTACTTGGTTGCGGCTTGAAATTATGCACGAGTCTATGGTAGAAGCTACAACCACATCTGATAGACTCGTGCATAATGTCAAACTTCAGCCAGAAGGCAAAATAGCGGCCAACGTTCATGCTGGATATAGAAAAAAAATTCGCGTGAAAAAAGATATCCATTTCAAAAATGAATTGCAACCTCGAGTTGAATGACAATCTTTTGACGTTTTGTATTGTATTATTATTATTATTATTATTAACTTATATTGCGCAAATTCCATAAAAAGATGTTCAAATGCGCATTACAAATATACAAATTTAAAAATTACACATTAACATGACAGAAACATTAATCACATCATTTTACTCCATAATTTGCAGCAAACTAAGATGCCATAACACCCAGCATGATTTTAGTCCAACTCATCCAAAAGGACAGTATCAATAAAATGCCATAGTAAAAAGATGTGTTTTAAGTGATTTTTAAAAAACAGCAAGATTTGTCGACTTCCGAATATTTAATGGTAGAGCATTCCATAATTTGGGTGCAGCATACTCAAAAGCCCTATCACCGAGCGTGATTTTAGTCCGACACACCGGGTAACTAAGGAGCGTATCATCCATGGAACTTCTAAGATTGTAATAAGAAGATGCCTTTTTTTTTATAAGTTGGCATAAGTATGCGGGAGCAAGACCATTTAAAATTTTATAAGTTATTAACAAAACTTTAAAATCGATCCTGAACCTAACCGGAAGCCAGTGTAAATCGATAAACAAGGGTGTAATGTGACAGTACTTTAAAGCATTACAAACCAATCTAGCACAGGAATTTTGAACACGTTGCAGCTGGTTAATTTGATAAGGAGACTATTACAATAATCTAATCGGCTGGAAATGAATGAATGAATTAAAGTTTCGGTGCATTGCCTGGATAGGTACTTCCTGATACGTCTAATATTATGTAAGTAATAAAAAGCAGTAGCACAAGTTTTGGTTATATGAGTAGCCATTGTCATGTTAGCATCAAACCAGGCACCGAGATTCCTTACAATGGGGGTAGTGGAAACCCTGGATGCTCCGATATGGATACCATCAATACTAACCTTAGTTAGTTATTATTATAGTTATTATTATTATAGTTCTCTTCCTCTTTGGTCACTATCAAATGTTTTTGATGTGTTGTCGGTGCTGTGCGTGTTGTCGGTTATTAGTATGACCCCCGACAACACATTAATTCCATAACATATTCTACATTGACAAATGACAAAAGAAAGATGTACAATGTACAGAACTATAATAACATAAAGCGTGTTCGAATGTGTGGCCCCGTATATCAGGTCAATATCATAGTTAAGAGAATATGGCCTGTTATCGTAAATGTCATTTAAGACTTAAGAGCATCAAAATCTTTTTCGGAACCACAAACAAACACTGAGGTGTTATGTCGCCCTGATTGAAGTCTAAAGTGCTAAAGTGGAGGCAGGATCATGCGCATTCATTCGACAACAGACAACAAATATCATGGGCTAGGCCTGAACGTTACTGCAACGCCTACCGATTCCAAAGATTTCCCTTTGTGAGTTTGTCGTTTCTCTTGGACAGCATGACTTGCTCTTTCTTATTGATGTTCGTAAACCGGGCGTAGCAAGGTTTCGGTGGTCCGCCTGCCGATGCTAACCGCAACGCGGAGTCATGTTTGTCCAGAAATTCTCTCGCTATATCTGACTGTTTTCCCTTCAAACTCTTTCATTTGTCAGCAAACTCGAGGAAGCGAGACCAGCTTTGAATAGAAAAAGGTGAAATCCTGCCTTTGGCTCTAGATCACGGTGCAAAATGCACGTAAATAAAGGCTCGGCGTCGTCTTTAGAAGCCGCCATGTGGGATTGCTGTACACCGGGTCAGAAACTGTGCGTAACGATAGCGCTGATTGGATGCCGACGGAGACTCATAACACAGTATTTCCGATTGGTCACAATTTAGGTTTAGTCACGTGAGTGTCGTTTTGTTAAATAAAACTGTGTTTCAGTTTTGGCTTCAGTTATGCAGTTTGGCAATTACGCTGGAGCCAACTACGGGCCAAAGCCTAGGTTCAAGTAACGGCAAGTTTTGTAAAAAAAATAAAAATCGGTCTATATTTTCGCCCAAAATACACCAAAAGTGCCACTTTTGCAAAAATGAACAGTCATTTTTGTATTTAGCAACAACAACTTGAATGAACTTCGATGTTTTTATTTTGTACCAAAATGGGAATCACGAACGAACACAATAATCGCACTCGTCCCATGGTCTAATAGGCCAAAACAATAATAATAACTTTGATTTGGAACACATTTGTTTTATTTTTTCTGTAGGTATAAATACGTGTGAGAAACCATACTCATTTAAGAGGTTCCCAATTAAAGTATTTGTTTAAAAATGTTGTTATAGGCATGTTTTATCGTAAGGACTTCGTAAGCTTTACTGTTGTGCATGTCAATGTTCTCATCAAATATCTGTGGTTTGTCAGGTTTGCCTCTTGCGGTAATATCAATTAAAAAAAACGTTTTTTACCTTCCCCATGGTTTTCACAAAGTTTCTTGATGGTCATTTGATATTTTGTTCAAACACCCAACAGCGCCATAGCGCCAATTACAGGATGAAAGAAGATAATGTGAAGAGGTTACAGTTTGTAGAGGTGAGAGGAAAACCCCAGAAGTAAATTCTGGGGGAAAACCCACGGAGTCGGGCAGGGAGGGACTGAAAACCCAATCCATTATTGGCCCAAGCCGGATTCGAACCTGAGTCATATGGCGAGGAAAGAACCGCTACGCCAACCTGACTCCCCATATTTCATTGGAAGAAATGCCATTTTTATATTTCATTGTAAAACATGTCATTTTAGTTTTTCGAAAATGTTCACATTCTCCAATGTCTAAAGCAAAATCTAGACCTTTTTCGACAAACGTGCTTGGTGGTGCCGGTGCGGCAAATGTACTCTTATGAAATACAACTATTTTTCACCAACTTGAAGTAGACGGAATGTAGGAAGAATTTAAAACGTATGGTACACAGTATACTCTAATGGTCCGGAGCACGCGCAAGATCTTGCAATAAACAAATTGTCCATCGTCAATGTGCAAGGCTAATATACGCGGGTCCGAAGTAATTACTTACTTCTGGAAATGACTATGGAAGCGTCTGTAGCTGTAGCCACTTTTCATGGACTGGTGTGTTATTCCCTGGTTAGTAGGGGTTCTTATGTACAAACAAAGGCTTAGGTGTTTTTTTAAGACTAGAAGCAATCTGAAAACAGTTTTGGAATCCTTAACATGTCTGGGTTTTTTTATTGATATGTTTCCTAAAGTTCTTTTTAGTGAAAACACAGATTGAACAGTATTTTGGAAACAAAAAATAAACATTGGATTTTTTGTTAATAACTTGAGAACATTCATTCTGACAGCAACATTTGGGTTTTGATTGTTTCTGATAAAGTAACATCCTTTTCTTTTCTTTTTCTTTTTTTTGGGGGGTGGGCACTTGTTTGGGGAAAAAACACTACATTTTATGGTTTGTTTTGACAATTAAAGTTGGGTTAGTCCGTGTTTTTATTTAAATTAAGAATTTTGTTCTACCGAATATTGAAGGAAGATCAAGTACTGTGTACAAATAAATGCAATTGGTTGTCACTGGCAGGCCTTTGCACATTGTTAGAAAGTGTTTTGTTATCATTGTGCTATTGCACCGTATTTTTGGCCGCATGAGGGCGCTGTAGAACGTTATTTTCTGGGTACCCAACACAGGCAGAATTGCGTTTATTGAAGTAGATTTAGTAACTTTACTTTTATCTAAAAATTGAATATTAGAAAGAAAAAAATATTTTGGAGCTGTAAGAATATTTAAACGGACGTGAGTTGTTTCCTAATCACTTTTAATTATACCCCCAAATACCGTAAGCACAGCGCCCTCTTCGTTCAACGGCCTATTGTCTGCTTCAGTTAGGTTGTGCGTACTCGGACGCTCCTAATTCAATTGAATTTCATTAATTAATTACTCGCCTTTTTGTACGCAGCATATGACTCCCCTTCGTCAGACCTAAAAACAGATTATTTCTGAAAGGGCGAAAGATAGCGGTCTCTATATATACAGAAAATGACCAAACCTCCCAAAGAAATGTTGGAAACATATAAATCTGTAAAATGAACCCACCAAGCATTTCAAAACTGTTTTCAGATCACTTCTAGGTCTTAGAAAACACTTGACGACATAAGGGCCCCTACTAGATGTAGCCAAGTTGTTCGCAACCGCACATGTTGCCTTAGTGCAGCACAGAAGTACATGCACGTGTTTTTTGCCTGAAATCAAAACCGTCGGACCAACACGAACACGTAAAGTAGATGTACACGCAAATAGTCAAGTGGCTTAGTGAAATTACCGTAACTGGGCGGGTAAAAGCACCATATTTAGCATAAAGATCCCTTAGAGCCTAGTTATTATTAAATGTTAGCCTATAGGAGCTCTCTGGAGTTTAAAAAGGGCCTAATTTGCATAAATCGTAAAAACCTGCCGTGTAAATGATATTTTGTTCCCATTTTGGGGTATATATATGTCTTTTTTGAAAAGTTTATTTCGGTGTTTCCACGTACACATTTTTACTACAATAACATTTTATAAAGCATATGATCGACTGAATACATATGGAAACACAGTAACGATCCAAAACGGCTACTATCATAAAATACCCTAAAGTTGCGCACATACCTTGTCCCCAGATATTACAAAGTAGTCTTGCCAACCATCAGCATTGATTAGCATCAAATGTAACAAGTTGCTTACTTGCACAGTTACCTTATTAAAACCTTATGGGAAATTAAGTGAACAATGATAAATTGTGATATTTAGCCGAGCAAACAAAAACAGGGAAAACGAGGTGTCCCTAAATTGGACTAAAATGTAAGTTAAGGGTTGCCTAACGTGGGAGACTCGAACAAGTTCAAGGAAATCCCCAAAATCAAAGATTATTGTTGCTTACGATAACATGTCAACATCAAAATGTTGTCTTACCGATAAGTTTGAGATTTTTTTTCTTTCAAGTCTCCTACGTTAGGCAACCACACTTTTTAGCCAATTTACGAACACCTCAACTTGTGCCAATTATGCATTTGTTTGTTTAACTCCGGAGGGCTCTGAGGCTAACATTAGTAATTAGGCAATAAAGGATCTCCATGCCAAGTACAGTGCTTTTATCCGCCCAGTAACGGTAATTGTTAGTATAACACTAAACCACCTGAAGTGAAGTTAGACCACAATCCTTTCTTTCGGATTATAGAGCCGGAAAGTTTACCCTGGTGGCGGGCTTCGGGACCCCTGGAATAGAACAAGTAGCGTGTTAAAATCTGAGTTTTTATAATTAATTGATTGATTTCTAAAGAAAATCAACCTCGGAAAACGCCTTTGGGGTTATGGGGTCGCATTTTGGAGACTACATTTTTGGGTTTGTCGTAAAACACAAAATTTACGGTGTAATCTTAAGATGCCCCAAACCTTTTGAGAGATTTATTTGAAGATTTATTTGATTTGTAATTAGAGCGTCGACGTTCACGAGAATCCCCATCTAGCGGCAACAGTACAGATGATGACAACTGAGTTGTGTGTGATGGCTGCTAGTTGTATCGTCTACCTTCCTGTGTGCTAATGATATATCCATCTTGAGCCATCAACGTTGACAACTTTTGCTGCTCACCACAGCGTGGACCTAAGGTATCATTCATGTGCAAGGATGGGATCCGTTGGTGAAAAAAATCATCCATGTAGCCTATAATGTTTCATCAGATAAACAACCAACCCACAATGTATGAAATTGAAATGTAATCATTTGTTTTGTAATGTAAAAGGCAAAACTCGCAGGATGATCGGAAAAAAGTTCCCACCTTTTTAGGCAAATATATACATTGGTAGATAAATAACTAGATAAACGATGCCTTTGGCTTTATTTAAATGTTTGAATTTACTCCTTTAGTTCGTTTAAGTTTAATGCATTTACATGTATAAAGGAAATATACAACATTTGCTTTCGCTGTAATTATCAGAAATGGATAGAATTTCGGGGGTTAGTATTAATAATAATAATAATAACTATAATAATAATAATATAAAAAACACCGACACACAGGGAGACAATCCCATAGGGATGTACACAAACTTAAAACAGTCCTAACTTGTTTACCCTAACCCTTTTCTCTAAGATCTTCGAGGTTTCTGCTATTTAGACCCTAATCTGTCATTCGAGAGCAAAAATAACTCCCAAATGTCGTTGTTTAAGGTAGATAGACACTTAAAAGAGAAACTGAAATGTCTCCCTAAGTGTCACTGTCTCCTTATTAACTAGAAACTTACGCTAATTTGTCTCCCTAAGGCTATTATAAAACATTTTGTATTCAAATTCATAAACTCTCGTATTCAATTTCTTCCGCTAAAAGAAATTCACACGTTTTTCCCCGAAATATTGTAGTCATTTATTCTTCAGTTTTAAACGTTTTGTTACCTTTTTTAAACACCAGGTTGACAACATTTGCCATAACAGTTCGAATACGTCTAAGCTATTGCTAAAAGGCAGCATTCAGAGTTCAAATTCGTCTTACATCAATAAATTTCAAACTTATGTTAAATAAATTAGTCTGATGTGTGCTTGATTGAAAAATTAAAAAAGTTTTTAAATAGTCGGAAAAGCCTATAATAGTAATGTGGGCTAATCACCCTTACTGGCAGCTAAGAAGCTGAATGGCAAAGAACGCGGCTACAACGTGGTTGAGTCGAAGACATGTATGCAGACGCCATACGACCACGGAGCACAGCCAGCGATCTATGCTTACAGTTATTATCCCTGTTCAATTAGATCATTTCTGCAGCAGCTCGAGATCAGCGCAATTTGGTCTCTACTTTCACAGGTACCCATGTATACTTCTTGGTGAAGAGATGCAATTACAGTAAAGTGTCTTGCCCAAGAACACAAGCACCATGATCCCGGTCAGGATTCGAACCCGTGTACCATCTCACACGAGTACCATCGCACACGAGTCGAAGAACGTAACCATTGCACAAGGTGTCTCAAAAACAAGTATACCAATTTTCTTAATAAATTTATACTATCGCAAAACTACTAAACATTTCAGAAAGAGACAAATATCAGTAGAAAGTGTAGAACGTCCCCTGTCCAATGATATAAGATTCATTATGTCATTGTCATGGACAACTAAACAAACAAGACAAACTTTAAAAATTGCCTCTTCGTGATAACTTCTTGGTGGCGCACTGTATTGTGAATTTCCCGAATAAGATGCACTTTCGTATTATTTATTTTTTCCCAAACATTTTTCTAGAAATATTATTAATATTTTTGATAAGATGATGGAACTTCTTGTTGACTCGCCCTGTGTCATAAGGATTGGTAAAGACGTAATGTCTAGATGTATTTTTTGTAGAACATTTTTGTTTTATCTTTGGATGAGACATTATATAATCTCTATAATACACAAATAAACCACAAGGGAAACTACGTAGTCAGTTTCCCTGCCGGTATATTAGTGTATTATAATTGTAACCCGTGGTTCACATTTCAAAATAACAGGAACCAAATTTATATTAATTTAACTCCCTTTTGGTAAAAACTCTTGACTTCACACAATTCAGGATTTGCATACACAAAGAAAATGTTTTATTTCAAGAAGAAAATAATCTCAGGCAATAGCAATACAAATGAAAATGCAATGGGTTAGATGATTTACATAAAACACAGGATCCTGTATGATTTAAAGTACAAAATATGAGCTCAGATAAAAAAAGGGCGCCAAAACCTAAAAGACAGTTACGCTTGCGATTCGTCCACCCTCGGTAGATCGGAGTTATGGGGTAGAAGGAGTTGAAGAATACGATGATGAAGTAGAGCGCTTGAGGAAGAGTTCAATCGGAGATAGAAGTAGAAATGACGACTCTGGCATTTGCTGCTACATGTACATGTGAAACCAAAGTAAGATACTTGCGGGGTCTTGAACAAGACGAAAAGATGAAGTGGCTATGTCTAGGGCGATGCTGGGTTGTTCTTGGGTGCCTGGATCGCTCGAACGTCTTGGCGTTGGGCGTCGATGATAGCAGTAGGCTTGGCGTACTGGACGTACTGGAGCATGGAATGGGATGCCTGGAGGGCAGGTCAGGAACACGCAGGCGACCCGGTCTAAGTTACCCTTCAAATGGCATGGTCCAGTCGTTTTAAGGCCCTGTCACACCTTTGCGTATATCAAGTACTTATGAGTTCCTTATTAAACAATTTAAATACGCAGCCGTACGCTAAAAATTTCAAAATGTTTCGATTACTTTGACTTATATGCGACGCACACCTAGCGTATAAGTAACGAATTCAGCGCATCCATGGCGTATGAGGTGCGTATGAGTTGCGTATGCAGTGCGCAACACTATTTTACTGCTGCGAATAGCTGCGTATGCAGTGCGCATGCCGAGCGTATTCCAGACGCACCCTACTTATCCCGACCGCATGCCTGACGCACTTCCGACGAATGCCGAGCGTATTTCCGTCGCATGTCCGCCGCTCGCCACGCGTTATAAAAAGGCGGCGGCTTCCCGCTGTTGTCAGTACCAGTGCAGATGCCATAGCGTGAACATCAGCGTATTACCGCGTATGAACCTCTTATCCCCAACGAGCACATAGCGTATTTGTACCGCGCTCGACCGATGCGGGACCGATGCGCTGCGTATTTATAACTTATGACCTGCGTAACAGCGTACGCTGCGTAGTTTTGTGCTTGCCCAAAACTATCCGGCGTACTGGGCCGTACTGTGCGCATGCCTACGTACATAAAACTTACACAAAACGATTGAGATGCATATGAGGTGCATATTGTGCGTATGAAAACAATGTCAATGCGCAACTCATAAGGAATTAGGATACGCAAAAGTGTGACAGGGCCTTTAGTCTAAAACAGAGAGTTGCATAGTGGTCTATGCCAAATTACTAAATCCATCTAATTACTACAGAGTCAGGTCAAAATGGCTGACCTTTCTACATGCAAATTTAACACACTTCATAACTATCCATCTTGTGGAAGGCTTTTAAAATTTAACAACAGCAACCTACATGTACACGATATTGACATGTATTGCATGAACATCTTTATCATAGAAAAAATATAAAAGAAATCAATTTGTTGTCTAATACTTCTCAGCAATACTCAACGGTATTTTCTTGGAACGACTTTAAAACTAAACATGATAAAAAAGACTACATTTCTCAGTCTCATACTGAGACACAATTAAAAAAATAGGAACTCCAAATCTTAATCGAACTGTTCAAATGCAGGAATAGCAAGTTCCAAAACTTGATCATGAGAGAACAATTTGTATCTCTAAGTTTCGATCTATAACAGAATAATATACGAACGGCACTAGAGACCGGAATCGACGAATAAATAAATATAGAATATGCATTTTTTCGCATACAGCCTAAAACTCTAACACAAGACAACAGTTTGTGTCTTTAAGCTTGGGTTAATCAAAACCACAAGAAAATGTCCGCCAAACACTTTAACAAGTAAATCATAACTGCGGAATAGAAATTAAATAAAAAATATTCGATCATCCCAGAATTTGGGACCATGATAGTCAGTTGATCACCCTGACTTCATAAAAACACCAAAAGTCTATATACAATGATGAATAAAATCTGGAGCTTTTCTTATTCTTGGTTTGATTCTAAACCACTTGCATGTGCTTCATGCAAAAGTAAAGAAAAGTCGCAAATCCAACTTACTACAAACTTATCTTGCTAAAACACTTTACCTAAAGTTAATATAAAAAATGCAAAATCAGGAGAGTATCCTTTTTGGATCTCTCAGCACATTACCAAACTTGACAATATAATTTTAATCGCCAAAGTCTTTTACTTCACCAATAATATGTCTGGACTCTCTCAAATTCCTGAAGTCCAGACTTCATAGAAATACAACTCAGAAAAATGTCTTTATAATTTACGAAAAGTCAGGATGAACACAGTGAAATGTCAATGACTAAAAATCTTAGCAAACATATGATAATCCAAACACAATATAAATAGTAAATCAAACTCACCTAAAACCGAGAGCCAACATTCGTGCAAAAGGAGGAAACTTGGGATCAGGGTCCTCCAATCGAAAACAACAATTTGCTCAAAACAGCAGACGAAAATGGCAGAGTCGGTTATGCCAAGTCTTGCTAAAATTTGGGGCAAGCTGGCACAAAGCATGCCCTAACCACATGACCAACCCAGGCTCTCATTGGTCAAACTTCAAATTGTCACACATGACTCTATACTGATTGGTCATTTAGTAACCAGGGAGATCTGAAATCAACAGAAGATTGTTGTTTTAACAGCTCCTGCAAGATGTCATAAACAAGCAGGGATTAAGAGTCCCTACATCCTGCTTAGCTTCTAGAAGTTTATTGTGTGTGTACACACTGGTGTACCAGCCACTAATAAAAGGCAGAGGACACAAAGAACATCCTCTGAACTTCCAGGAAAGATAAAAGATCAAAGATCAAAGACTAGCCCTACAAATGGTAGGCAGAGATCAAAGGGTCTACTTGAACAAACTCACCAGTAGAAAAAAAGATAAAGAACCATAAAAGTTGAGTAAAAGGGAAATCTTACAAATGGGAAACATAGAAAATATTAAAGAATACTATAACCCAAGACCTGTTTTGGGTGGGGGTTACATATAAAACACACATATCCTCATTGAGTGATTCCCACAATGTCGCTTCCCAGGTTGTATCGTAAAATGGGCGTGACCACTGGTCAAACGGAATTCTGGTGTTTATGACTTCTACTAGCGCCCTCGAGCAAAGAGTAAACCGTTCATTATGTCACTTGGAGAGCAGTGTCCCTAGTTGCCAGTGATACCAGTGGGATGTCTTCCATCTGAGTCGTCTCCATCGTCTCCGGTGAAGGTAGCGTGTACTTGGGACACATTGAATCTTCTTAGTTGTGTGACAAGCTTATTTACATTATCAACATCACGATTTCTCCAAGAGTAAAGACTATCCGACGAACGAGTACGGACAAAAGTGCATGGTTTCTTTCTTATCATTTTCCAGATTTAAAAGAAGGATAGTTTGATGCTTATTGTTTTGACCATCATCGTGGTGACGTCCGTGCGCGTGCAGCGCACGAGCGTTGCTCGGTGACTATATCATAACGTATTAATTGTTCGTTTCCATTTGTTGACATTTTGAGTGGCTTGGTGTAGATGGTTCAAGTCGATACCAACCATCTTCAGGTCATCAGAGACAGAAAGTTGTTGTTGGTAGGTTTGCATAAATGCGCCATCTCTACGATAAGGTTCTGAAGGTTGGTTGTTTTTATCAAAGAGCAATGAGAGTAGAATGTCACGCCTGGTTGCGTGACTAATCAATTGTAGGCGCTGTTTGCGAAGCGTTGTAGATGCTGGTGGAACTTTTCTTCAGCAATAAAGTTCAACATTGGTGATGCGCTTGGGTATCTGACATTCAATGCGTAACGTAGCAAAGCTCGATGTGTAGCGTCGACGGATTTCTCGAGTGTTTCGGTTAGCGTCCAGCTGGCCCCACTGTAGAAGAGCACCGACTCAATGCACGTGGCAAATAGTTTGACCTTCAGATGATCGCTTGCTGAACAGGTCCATACTATATCAAGCTTTCGGCACGCCACCCATGCCAGATGTCGTCGATGTTGGATAGCAGATCGACTGTTACTGACGTTACATCCCAGGTAGCAGAACTCTGTGCACGTGGGCAGCCTGTCACTGGATAGTGTACGGATTGGTGTGATTAAATCAACACCAGTGTACATAACCTCAGTCTTCTGCGGGTTTATACGCAGACCCACTTGTGCTGAAGCACGTTCAAACCGGTGAAATTGACACTGTGCGGCATCGACTGTGTCACTCATCAGTACAGCGTCATCGGCGAAGGCAAGACCAGGTAACTTAACCGCCAGGTTACGTGAAGACGTTCGTCGGCGAACCGTGTACTCATCGGCATCTTCGCATAACGAAATTTGAAGAACATGGTCAAGCACGATGACGAACAGGTACGGTGCCAAAGTGTCACCTTGCAACACGCCAGATGTGGTTCCGAACCGATCGGTGTCACCTGACGATGTTCGCAAGTATGCTTCAGTGTTAGTGTACAGAGACATGATGGCATCGCTTATTTGAGTAGGTACTCCGTAGAACCCGAGGGTCACAGGTAATCATGCTCTGTCTACATAGTCAAATGCTTTGCTGTAGTCGGAGAATATAGCAATAAGGCTCATTTTGCGCGCTCTGCATACATCGATACAGAGTTTGACGCACAGGAGTTTCTCCGTGGTGTTGCGGTAGGGTCGGAAGCCGGCTTGCAGATTCCAAAGTAGAGATTCCATCCGATCACATAGACGCCCAAGCATAACTCGATTGAACAACTTGGCGTTGACTGACATTAACGAAAGTCCTCGATGGTTGTTGAGCGATGTTGAGTTGCTCTTTGTCGGTACTGTAACGATGATGGACGTAATGAACTCTGGAGGTGGTGGATTGCCATCCAGAATGGAATTCATGATTGGAAGCGTTAAGCTGGCTATTGGCAGCAGCCTGGCGACATCGGATGGTATGTTATCAGGGCCACTTGCTTTGCCGCATGGTATGCTTTTGCAAGCTTTGAGTAGTTCTCTATCGGTAATTGGGCCGATATTAATGGCAGGTGCGTGGTCAATTTGTTGTATGGTAATGGGTTCCAGAGTGACTGATGGGTGAGGGGCATTGATCAAGGCGCGGAAGCGGTCGTGGACTTTGGAAAGTCTATCTTCGATAGAGTCAGCTGCTATAAGTGCTGGTGGTCTGGCCTTTTTGCATGTCATATGCGCGATGCCTTTCCAAACAGCTTTGCCTCTTCCGGCCTCGTGGTGCTGATTGATTTCGTCAGCCACTTCACTGATTATTTCTTCTCGACGGTGTTTGTATGTGTTGTCAATGGAAGCTTCCAACTCAGGTTGTGCGGAGTTCGGATTTCGCTGTTGTGCTTCCGCCAAAGTCAAACGTGCCTGTTGTACTTCCAGGTCGTTGTCCCATAAACACGACTGTGGTGGGTTGCGTTTGCACTTAGGCAGAGTTGTGTCTGCTGTGGCATGTATTGTTTTAACAACAGACTGATAGTCGTTACGTCCGCCGTGTAGTCGTGTGACTTCTTCCACGAACCTTTGTCGTGTGGCGGGCACTTTGAGAGACAGCCAGTTTGGTGGTCTCATTGCCGAGTTGTGATGTTTTGTCAGTCGCCATACTCGGAGACTAAGTAGTGTTATCACCATTGCGTGGTCAGACCGCACACGCTGTAGTCTCACCGTTTGTACCTTTTGTATGAGCCGCGCATTTCTTTGACTGATGAATGCATAGTCTAGGCGGGCTTTTCGATTACGAGGTCCATAGAATGTTGTTTTTGTCTCATAACACCATTGGTAGCAATGAGTTCGTTAGATGCGACAAAGTTAGCTACTGCGTCGGTGTGTGGTGAGGTTGTATGTCGATAGCCATGGTGGTTTTTGATGGTAGTACCGTCAGCAGGTAAGTCGGCGTTCATACCGCCTGCAACCACAGTTATATCGCGTGTGGATCTGGAAGCAAGGTATGTGTTCATAATGTCGATGCAATCGACGGTTTCTTGCAGGTTGTCACATGATGTCGGCAAGTATGCATTCAAAACGTTTAGTTTTATATTGTGCAATTGTATAGTTATTGTGGTGATTCAATCATGTAATTTTCCAAAGCCAAGTATGGCGGCGTTAACATGGGGTGCCAACAGAAATGATACACCTTTGTGCCCTCCAGTTCGAGCTGAGGCAAGATAGGCAGTCCAGCCCTTGCCAACGTCAATTACAGATGTTTCGTCAGTTAAAACTCGTCGATGCTCCTGGTTGCACAATATGTCAATATTTTGTTTTTGCGGAAATTCGTAAGTTCGTATAAGCGACTGTCATCTTTGAGGGTGCGTACGTTATATGTAGCCACTGATACAGATATAGGGGTCGATGGTGTGGCCTCACGGCCCCGCCGGGCAAGGCGCGGGTCCCATTGAGCAGGCACTGCAGAGAATGAAGAATAATAAAATGGATGGTAGGGGGACACTACTGTTGGTATTTGAAGTTGGCGTCTTGAAAATGAGCGATATCCCCGATGGGTAGGTTTGGCAGAACATATACCATACTCCTGCAGTAAGTGATAGGTGCTTAATGGCAGTATAGCTCCAGCACACTTAGCTTGAATTGTCAATATGTCTTCTGTTGAGCATGTGATGCTAAATCTGTCCCTGGCTTGATCATTTTATGTGGTTATATACCTTTGTGCAGCTTGCAAGTTCTGTTTATCCACTTAGTTGCTTAATTGGCAGGAACTTCGTTTAAACGCCTTTTGGATGTCTTTACAACAAAATTACCATCGATGAACATCTAGTGCTGTCTTCTCAAGGAGTTTCATGTCAGCGAGATAGATAGGTCTATAGACAGGTCCCCAGATCTGGAATAGTTTGTGTGGCCGTACATTGTAGATAGTAAGCCACGGCAGCATTGCTAAAAAGGCTTCAAGATGAAGAGTCCAGTTGCCATCTCGCTTCGCCCTGCGGAAATCTTGAAGGATCTCCACCATTATAATGTATGTTACCCACAGGGTGAATTTTATATTGTCATAGTGCTTCTTGTCAAACTCTTTTATGAGATCTTGAACATTTTTACTGTCCAGAAATTCTGACAGCTGTCCAACTGCATTACACAGCTGTGTTTTGTTGCTCCCGTTCTTTGTGAACAACGTGGACACATTTCGGGTAAGTCGTGTCACTTCCACATCATGTTTGTGACCATTCTCAACTAGCGGACTAAAACATTATCCATTTGATGTACCACAGCTGTCTGGGTCACCTTGACATTGACGTTCAGCTGGCCCTAATTTCCATGCCATCATCTGTGTGCAGTGGAAGGTGTTCTTTCCATCTAATATTAATTGCCTCCAGTACGTCAATGTTGTCACATGAGCAGTAGATCATTCTCTCCAAATCTCTCCAAAATATTATTAGTTATGTCAAAAATGCTTCCAATTATACACATTTATTCTTTTTAATTTTTCCTCTAGTATTCCCTATAAGCAGAGTATGACGAATAGTTCAACAATTCTTTCAATGTCAGGCATTAATACTTATTATTCAGTATGTTGTTGAACTTGTTATGTTTATGAAATGTAGCTGTTGAAGAACTGAGATTGTACTACTAGAAACAAATGTTTTGTCTCGCCTAAACGAAGTTCAGGACTATGCAATCACTATTCTGTACTTACTATGTAGTCTGTATGTATATATGTATGTATTGATGTATGTATGTATGTAAGTATGCGTTTGTTTATGGTGTAAATGGAGGACACATACCTGGCGACACGAATGATTTTATTTCATCTGATTTGATTTGGGCAGTCTAGAGATTATCTAAAGCTACTCAAAATCGATGTTGTATCATTTTTCAGTTTGATTATTACATTATTACATTATCTAATCCGAAGACAAAACACAATCTTACACATGTACGATTAGACTTCAAAAGAGATCAGAAATGTGTGAAAATGTATTGTGTAGTAGCTCAATTAATCTTGTATTAAGTAATATAGCTCAATTTATCTTGAGATTAAATAGGTTCAGGTAATTTAGGAAGACGTTCTAAAAAAAACAACTTGGGGGCCTACATTGTCTACACATTCTACAATTCTAAACCATGTGCAAAATGCTTCTATCGTTCGGCGCTAGAAGCATTTTTTCTCTAAAAGTGGCACACACTCGATTTTTGAGAGCTGGTTTTTATTCAAACATATCTTTGAATTGTCAAAAGCAAATAAATTAAAACAAACGGCATTTGAAAGCTAATTTAGCTATCTTTACGCTCATACAAACATCACTAGCGAACGCTAAATATTTAATGAGCAAAATGACATGTTCCCCTTGTACCTTTTTGAGACACCCCATATGTGTGTATGTGTTATCTTAGTTAAAGTTTCGAATTAAAACTTGGGTCAAAGATGCAATAGATCAACCTTCATATCGTGTTCGTGTTAAAGGTCAAATACTGAGGGAAAAGGTCATTTGAAATCTAGTTCGGGTTTAAATTGTAAAATGCGTCTTCAAAAACTTGAAATCCAATTGCAATCCAACTTAAATCATGCATGCCATATTGTAACATTTATTATGATGGTCGTGTCAAACGTCAAGCACTGAGGTCAATAGCCATTTAAAGTCAACTTGTGAAAAAGGCTGAAATTGTATAATTTGTCTTATTGGAAAACTCGATGTCCAATTGCAATCAAGCTTGGGTGCAATATTTCATGCAATATTGTAACCTATATGGTGGTCATGTCAAAGGTCAAGTACTGAGGTCAGATGTCATTTGGGGTTAAGTTGTAAAGGCAGGCGAGACACGTGGTTCGAGAATCCTCCTTGTATATAATGAAAGTGCTGCACTAATTGTATTGTAACGCCCGTGCCGGTTGGGCGGTAGAGGGCGCTGGAGCGATTCCACGGTGGTGGGATCGCCCCGGAAACCCGCCTTGGATTGCGCAAGCGCCGAACTGGTTCTGACCAGTTCTAGGGACCGCGTGATTGTGTGAGCTTGAAGTCCATGTTTGGTTGGCAAGAGAGTCCACAATAAACGGCAGAGAATCACCGGAAATAGAGGAATACTTGCGTCAGGAGTCCTTCTTGTGTGTGTAGTCGACCCCAGAGAAATCTACGTTACATTGGTGGCAGCGGTCGGCATACAGAAGGACGGGAAAAGACCAGGTGAAGTGTTCATGTTTTCTGGAAACCACGATAACACGGCAGCCAACTCGCCCCACGGCGAGAGGGCAGGCCGGGGCGTGGGCCCGGGGAGCGGGGACCAGTCCGGGAGGCTTTCAGGCACTCCGTGCATGACGCCAGGGGAACTCTAGGGAGGTTATGGGGACTTGGGAGTCTGGAGTTTCCTGGGGGAGGAGTTGGAGAAGGATAGCGGGGAATTTCGGGACATGCGCCAATGGCTGGGGGCTTCAGTGCGTCCACTCCGATTTGGAGAGAGGGCGCCCTTCTCCATATTTGTCCGGGTCCGCTACCAGGTCTGTCGGGGGGCCGCCCCATGCTGTAGACGGCGGCGCAGCAGACGGATGGTTCCACGCGGAACAATCCAAAGCTGTGCCCGTGGATGCAGTGGGGGGCGGGGCCTCGTCGAGACATTCTCTGGATCTTCTGCAGGAATGAAACCGAGTCGGGGGGGGGCCCGGCCCGTGCTGTAGGCGGCGGCGCGGCAGACGGCTCGCAACACTCGGAGCGAGCCCGAGCCGTGCCCGTCGGCGCAGCGGGGGCGGGGCCTCGCCGGGACGCCCACGCTCTCTAAGCCAGTCGCAAGAATCAGTCGTGCAGTCGTGCAGTCGTGCAGTCGTGCAGTCGTGCAGTCGTGCAGTCGTGCAGTCGTGCAGTCGTGCAGTCGTGCAGTCGTGCAGTCGTGCAGTCGTGCAGTCGTGCAGTCGTGCAGTCGTGCAGTCGTGCAGTCGTGCAGTCGTGCAGTCGTGCAGTCGTGCAGTCGTGCAGTCGTGCAGTCGTGCAGTCGTGCAGTCGTGCAGTCGTGCAGTCGTGCAGTCGTGCAGTCGTGCAGTCGTGCAGTCGTGCAGTCGTGCAGTCGTGCAGTCGTGCAGTCGTGCAGTCGTGCAGTCGTGCAGTCGTGCAGTCGTGCAGTCGTGCAGTCGTGCAGTCGTGCAGTCGTGCAGTCGTGCAGTCGTGCAGTCGTGCAGTCGTGCAGTCGTGCAGTCGTGCAGTCGTGCAGTCGTGCAGTCGTGCAGTCGTGCAGTCGTGCAGTCGTGCAGTCGTGCAGTCGTGCAGTCGTGCAGTCGTGCAGTCGTGCAGTCGTGCAGTCGTGCAGTCGTGCAGTCGTGCAGTCGTGCAGTCGTGCAGTCGTGCAGTCGTGCAGTCGTGCAGTCGTGCAGTCGTGCAGTCGTGCAGTCGTGCAGTCGTGCAGTCGTGCAGTCGTGCAGTCGTGCAGTCGTGCAGTCGTGCAGTCGTGCAGTCGTGCAGTCGTGCAGTCGTGCAGTCGTGCAGTCGTGCAGTCGTGCAGTCGTGCAGTCGTGCAGTCGTGCAGTCGTGCAGTCGTGCAGTCGTGCAGTCGTGCAGTCGTGCAGTCGTGCAGTCGTGCAGTCGTGCAGTCGTGCAGTCGTGCAGTCGTGCAGTCGTGCAGTCGTGCAGTCGTGCAGTCGTGCAGTCGTGCAGTCGTGCAGTCGTGCAGTCGTGCAGTCGTGCAGTCGTGCAGTCGTGCAGTCGTGCAGTCGTGCAGTCGTGCAGTCGTGCAGTCGTGCAGTCGTGCAGTCGTGCAGTCGTGCAGTCGTGCAGTCGTGCAGTCGTGCAGTCGTGCAGTCGTGCAGTCGTGCAGTCGTGCAGTCGTGCAGTCGTGCAGTCGTGCAGTCGTGCAGTCGTGCAGTCGTGCAGTCGTGCAGTCGTGCAGTCGTGCAGTCGTGCAGCCGGGGTGTGCCGGGGCCAGGGGTGTGTCCTGGGGCCAGGGGCTTACCCCAAATTGTTGTAATGAAAATTGTTGTAATGAAAATTGTTGTAATGTAAATTGGTGTAATGTAAATTGTTGGAATGTAAATTGTTGTGTAATGTTGGCGTTATGCGTTTTCCAGGGCGGTTGGCCGGGGTGCGGCAGCAGCGCCCATGGTCTTGTTTGGGGGCAAACAAGGTCTTCGTGGGGGGCTGTGTAACGCCCGTGCCGGTTGGGCGGTAGAGGGCGCTGGAGCGATTCCACGGTGGTGGGATCGCCCCGGAAACCCGCCTTGGATTGCGCAAGCGCCGAACTGGTTCTGACCAGTTCTAGGGACCGCGTGATTGTGTGAGCTTGAAGTCCATGTTTGGTTGGCAAGAGAGTCCACAATAAACGGCAGAGAATCACCGGAAATAGAGGAATACTTGCGTCAGGAGTCCTTCTTGTGTGTGTAGTCGACCCCAGAGAAATCTACGTTACAGTATTGACAAATACACGTAGCCTGTGCTTTTTATTGTCAGTACTTGTAAACATTGTCTTTTTAAGATCTAATTAAATGCAAGTAGTGAACCTTGCAGGACTCTAGTGTAAGTTAGTATACAATTGCTTTTCACTAAATAAACACCCTAACTTCTTAGGGTGTGTGAAAAATGTTTGCAAAATCATTGATTTTAGAGGATTGAGGAATGTTAGGGTCAATATATTGTGTCACATGTTTGACAGTTCACATGGAAATTAATAACAGAGTGTAAAACATTAACAATTTACAATTTTTTCCTTTGCAATAATAACTTTACAGTTTAAGATTGAACCAAACCATGTAAGATGGACAACGTTAAACTATTTACAAAAGGTAGAGTGTGAGATCCCAGCCCATAAGCAATGTTGACAATCTAAACGTGTCGTTACTAAACATTTTTTTTTAAAGTAGTTACAAGTTTGATTGTTATTTGGAAATGTGTTTAAAACCCAAACGCCATTATTTACAGCGTAGTTTCTATCGTTTTGTACAATCTTGTGTTACATGTAAGACATGACTAAAGCGCTACATGTGACATGCAGGCGAGTATTGTTGATCAAACGAACAACGAAATAAGCAAGAGCAAGGAATGAGCAAACAAGCAACAAAATGAGCAAAAAGAGCAGCGGAATAAGTAAAATGAGCAGCAAAATTAGCACAAGTTAGTAAATGAGCATCAAAAAGCAAGAAATGAGTAGTGAAATGAGCAAACGAACAACGAAATGTTAAATTTAGCAATAACAAGAAAAACTAGAAATGTGTTTGTGGACAAACACAAAGCTGTTTCGGGTGTTGAAATATTGAAATATGCGTGTGGTGGTCTAAGTGTGTGCCAAGTCTGAAATCGATCTGATTTGCCCAAGTGCCAAAGATATATTGGTGAAAAAAATCCGTGTACAAGCCATATGGGGAAAACTGCACATTCAATGTGACGTCACACGACACCCGATGATGTCATTATGATTTCGTCTGAATTTTCTTCTATAACACATCCTGGCATACCAAGTTTGACCCTAATCGGGCCTGTAGTACCAGAGATAGAGGGTCTTAAAAACTACATCTTTAATGTGACGTCACATGACCCACGATGGTGTCATCATGATTTCGTCTGAATTTTCTTCTATAACACATCCTGGCATACCAAGTTTGACCCTAATCGGGCCTGTAGTACCAGAGATAGAGGGTCTTAAAAACTACACCTTTAATGTGACGTCACATGACCCACGATGGTGTCATCATGACGTCACCCTGATTTTCTTATATAACACATCCCGGAATACCGGTATACCAAGTTTGACCCCAATCGGACCTGTACTTTTAGAGGTAGAGGGTCTTAAAAACTGCTTCTTTAATGTGACGTCACATGACCCACAATGACGTCATCATGACGTCCTCTTAATTTTTGTCTATAACACATCCTGGAACACTTGCATACCAAGTTTGACCGAAATCGGACCTGTACTTTCAAAGATAGAGGGTCTTAAAAACTACACCTTTAATATGACGTCACATGCCCCACGATGACGAAATATTTACGTCATCTTAATTTTCGTCTATAACACATTCTCGAATACATGCATACTAAGTTTGACCCCAGTCGGACATGTACTTTTAGAGACAGAGGGTCTTAAAAACTGCACCTTTATTGTGACGTCACATGACCCACGATGACGTCATCGTGTTTATTTTTTTCTTGGCCCTCCTGGGGATGGTGGTCAAGGTGGGTGCTATGTCTCAAGTCGATCTGATTTACTAAAGTGTCAAAGTCAATAGTCCGAAGAAAAACGTGTACAAAAATTAAACCTTTAACGTGACGTCACGTGACTACGAATGACGTAATCGCGACGAATTTGTTATAGGATCATCCTTTGGTGATGGTTCAACTGTTTGCTAAGTCTCAAGTCGATCGGATTTACCAAAGTGCCAAAGTGTATTGGCTGAAGAACAAACGTGTACAAACCCTATGGAGAGGAGTCTAAAACAGAAAAAAAAGGAAGACTAGAAATGTGTTCGTGGACAAACACAGAGCTGTTTCGCATGTCTAACATGACTTTTAATATTTGTGTGTGCCAAGTGTGAAGTCGATCGGATGTATTAAAGTGCCAAAGATATATTGATTGAAAAAAACGTGTACAAATCCTATAGGAAAAACTGTTAATTTAATGTGACGTCACATGACACCCGATGATGTCATCATGACATCATCTTAATGTTCGTCTATAACACATCCTGAAATATGTGCATACCAAGTTTGACCCCAATCGGACATGTACTTCCAGAGATAGAGGGTCCTAAAAACTACACCTTTAATGTTACTTCACATGTCACCCGATGACGTCACCGTGATATCATCTTAATTTTTGTCTATAACACATCCCGGAATACCTGAATACCAAGTTTGACCCCAATCGGACATGTACTTCCAGAGATAGAGGGTCCTAAAAACTACACCTTTGATGTGACGTCACATGACACCCTATGACGTCATCATGATGACATCTTAATTTTCGTCTATAACTCATCCTGGAATACCAGAATACCAAGTTTGACCCCAATCGGACATGTACTTCCAGAGGTAGATGGTCTTAAAAACTAAACCTTTAACGTGACGTCACATGACCCCCGATGACGTAATCATGACGATTTTCCTCGTGACCCTCCTGAGGATGGTGGTTAAAGTTTGTATTAAATCTCAAGTCAATCAGATTCACCAAAGTGTCAAAGTCAAAAGTCTGAAGGAAAACGTGTACAAAACCTATGGGGAAAAATAGCGACTTTAACGTGACGTCACGTGACCATGAATGACGTACTCGTTACGAATTTCTTCTAGGACTATATATGGGTGGTGGTCTTAGAGTATGCAAAGTCTCAAGTCGATCGGATTTACTAAAGTGTACTGGCTGAAGAAAAAAACGTGTACAAATCCTATGAAGAATAGTCTGAAACAGAAGGGAAAAAAACCTAGACATGTGTTTGTGTGTGATGGGCTTTTGTGTGTCTCAAGTCGATCAGATTTACTAAAGTGTCAAAGTCAATAGTCTAAAGAAAAACGTGTACCAAACCTATGGGGGAAAACATTGAACATTTAACGTGACGCCCCGTGACCTTGAATGACGTAATCGTGCCGAATTTCTTTCAGGAACATCTGGGGGTGGTGTTCTAAGTGTATGCCAAGTTTCAAGTCGGTCGGATTTACCAAAGTGTCAAGGTCAATTGTATGAATAAAAACGTGTACAAAACCTATGGGGAAAATTTCACCTTTAACGCGAAGTCACGTGACCTTGAATGGCGTAATCGCGACGAATTTTTTCTAGGACCGTCTTTGGGTGGTTGTCTAAATGTATGCCAATTCTCAAGTCGATCAGATTTACCAAAGTGTCAAAGTGTATTGGCTGAAAAAACGTGTACAAATCCTATGGGAAAAAGTCTAAAAGTGGAAAAAAACAAACTAGATGTGTTTGTGGACAAACACTAGCTGTTTCGGCAGTGTTAAATGATTCTATGACACCATCACAACATACTTTCATTGATAACAAATGTGACATAAATTACAAAAACATTGATCTAAAACCATATCAAATACACCTTTAATGTGACATCTCATTACACCCGATGACGTCATCATGACGTGACCCCAATTAATACCTATTACACATCCTGAAATACTTGCGTACCAAGTTTGAACCAAATCAGACTTGTACTTCCAGAGATAAAGGGTCTTGAAAACTCACCTTTGATGTGACGTCACATGACACCCGGTGGCGTCATCGTTACGTCAGCTCAATTTATAGCTATAACACATCCCGGAATACTTGCATACCAAGTTTGACCCCAATCGGACCTGTACTTCTAGAGATAGAGGGTCTTAACAACTTCACCTTTAAGGTGACGTCACATTACAGGCGATGACGTCATCATGACATCACCTCCATTTATATCTATAGCATATCCCGGAATACATGTAAACCAAGTTTGAGCACAATCGGAGCTGTACTTAGATAGAGGGTCTTGGAAACTGCACCTTTAATGTGACGTCACAAGACCCACGATGACATCATCATGAGTATTTTTTTTCTTGGCCCTCCTGGGGATGGTGGTCGAGGTGTGTGCTAAGTTGGAAGTCGATCAGATTTACAGAAGTGTCAAAGTCAATATTCTGAAGAAAAACGTGAACAAATCCTATGGGAAAAAATTGCACCTTTAACGTGACACGAATGACGTAATCGTGACGATTTTTTTCTACGATCAGCTGTGGGTAGTGGTCTAAGAGTAGGTAGCCAAGTCTGAAGTCGTTCGGATTTACCAAAGTGCCAAATATATATTAGTTGAAAAAACGATGTACAAATCTTATGGGGAAAACTACACCTTTAATGTGACGTCACCTTAATTTTCGTATATAACACATCCCGGAATACTTGTATACCAAGTTTGACTCTAATCGGACTTGTACTTCCAGAGATAGAGGGTCCTAAAAACTGCGCCTTTAATGTGACGTCACATGACCTCCGATGACGTCATCATGGCGATTTTCATATTGGCCCTTCTGAGGATGGTGGTTGAGGTGTGTGCTAACTTTCAGGTCAATCGGATTTACTAAAGTGTCAAAGTCAATAGTCTGGAGGAAAACGTGTACAAAACCTATGGGAAAAATTTCACCTTGAACGCGAAGTCACGTGACCTTGAATGACGTAATCGCGACGAATTTATTCTAGGACCGTCTTTGGGTGGTTGTCTACAGGCCCGTAAGACACTTTTTTCAAAGGGGGGGCGTTTTCAACAACAACAAAAAAGTCAAAAAAAAAAATTTTCCTTCGGAAACACGCTCATTCTCTTATTTTAATGTTCCATTATGGTGTCATAGTTTACCTTTCTTGTTGGTCGACGCACAGAAATACCGGAAGTAGTTTTTGACATGATTCTACAACAATCTTAACAACCTTCCACCACCAGTCCGTTGACGAGTTGCAGCGTGTGATCACGTGACAAAACATGGTCACGTGTGTAAATAAGTGTACAAGGAAATGAGAAAACACCGTTTATTTCCCTTCTATCCTTTTAATTCCAAGTCGTGATTTGCATAAATAGACTAAGTAACACCGTTATGTCAGATTATTGTTTCAAAACCATGTCTTAATCAGTACTAAAAATCCGGGTTAAAAATCAACTGTCGTAGCAACACTAAAGCACATGTCCGTTCGTGCATAATAAGTATGCGCAGTAGTCTGTTTGCGCATTAATGACGTCAGCCTAGTCCTTAGTTGGAACTTTGAGGAACATTGTAGCAAATGCATAAATGGTGTTAGGAAGTTACAATGGATCAAACTGTAGAGACTACTACAAACTGTAGTTGCTTAAGTCAATTAGGTTGTTTCTCTCTCTGCTTTGAGTACTCATGTACAACCACAGACTTGGCTTTAATAAGTCTATCACACATAAGACGTCACATGACATCGATATCCCACACACATTCGCACTCGGAAAACAACAAGTACAAATATCCTAACATGGAAACCCCGGCCATCTCGTTTGTTTAAACAAATAAAAACCTGAACGCACATCAGCAAATCTGTAATTTGGAACACAAATAACCCGCAGACGGGATTATTCCACCTACAATACATTATAACATTTGAAACAAACCAGCCACAACGTAGCCGCTATACTCATAAACAAAGGGCCGACCAAAACATATTTGTCCAAATACCGCACACGGTTTGACCATATGTTTCTTTTTCAAACACCAAAAAAAACGTCTCTTTCCATCACCGCACACGGTTAGATGTTTTGATTTTTTCTTAAACAACTATCAAAAGATAGAAGAAAAAATTATCTAAAAGCCCATACCTCATTTAACTATTTTCCAAAATAGGAAAATATAAATAATGGCTTTTTCAAACAAAAAACAAACACACTTTTAGCCCAAATCCACAACATGAGTTCACAACCCATGCTCTGTTTTCCGCTCTATCGCATCCGAGCACCCATTGGATAATAAGATGACCAATCACAACACGGTATCATCCACCGGGCCACGCCGTTTTGCACGCTACCCATCTTACGTACGCAAACTGTACATATATACCCCAGAGAATACCAACAAAACCAGGGAAACATCCCTCCTAAAACATCTCATCAACCAAAACAAACCAAACGGTTTTTCTTGCCTACAATGTGCCCCACAATCCGAATATATTCATTATATTCATATACAATTTCCGCATAGGAAAGCCATGGCAAGAAATAAACCGAAAAAAGGTAACAATGAGATCACTTAACCAACAAATATCAAACCTCTTCTCTGGCAAATGCGAACGCAAAAACGCCAATTCCAATCAGCAACCGAGCCATAAACAACCGGACCGTAACAATTAAAACACCAAGCAGTAAAAAAACACAGTTGTAACCCAACATACTGCTCTCTATACAAGAGAAATAATACGAACCCAATATAAATAATATGGCTAAGTTCCAAATACCTGGAATTCACGTTCATTGATTGTAACCACACCAAACCCACACACCTTGCGAGTTAGACCCGATTCCTTACCATGGAATCACCTACCTGCAACTGACGAGTGTCATAACAGTAAAGACACGAAAGCACTGCTATTGCTAACACAAGAGAATTTGCGATTACAATTCTCCCCTCGCACCCCAAATAAAATCACATTTGATTTATCTTATACCATACGGTCATCTAGTCTTTAGTGTTCGCCCACTCCATTTATTTCGGACATAACGGGCCTAGACTATTTCGTGCTTAAATTAAGCCATACAAGTCACAGAGAGAGGAATGTCACTGGATGGGAAAGCGCCATCATTCTCTTAACCAAAAACGCAATTTTTACCTTAAAAAAAAAAAAAAAAAAAAAAAAGATTTTCAAAGGGGGGGCGTTCGCAACCGTCGCCCCCCCCCCATCTGACGGGCCTGGTCTAAATGTATGCCAAGTCGATCGGAATTATCAAAGTGTCAAAGTGTATTGGCAGAAAAAACGTGTACAAATCATATGGGGAAAAATGACAACAACAAAAAAGAAAAAAAACAAAAACAAAAAGAAAAAAAAACTTTAACGAAAACAATAGCTGTTTCGGCTGAAATGCCGAAACAGCTAAAAAAACTAGACATGTGTTTGTGGACAAATACAGAGCTGTTTCGGATGACTTTCAATATGTGGGTGGTGGTCTAAGTGTGTGCCAAATCTGAAGTCGATCGGATTGACCAAAATGCCAAATATTTATTGGTTGCAAAAAAACGTGTACAAATCTTATGGGGAAAATTACACCTTTAATGTGACGTCACATGACACCCGATGACGTCATCATGACGTCCACTTAATATCCGTCTATAACACATCCCGGAATACCTGAATACCAAGTTTGACCCTAATTGGACTTGTACTTCCAGATATAGATGGTCTTAAAAACTACACCTTTAATGTGACGTCACATGACCCACGATGATGTCATCATGACGTCACCCTGATTTTCGTCTATAACACATCCCGGAATACCTGTATACCAAGTTTGACCCTAATTGGACTTGTACTTCCAGATATAGATGGTCTTAAAAACTACACCTTTAATGTGACGTCACATGACCCACGATGATGTCATCATGACGTCACCCTGATTTTCGTCTATAACACATCCCGGAATACCTGTATACCAAGTTTGACCCCAATCGGACTTGTACTTCCAGTGATAGAGGGTCCTAAAAACTGCACCTTTAATGTGACGTCACATGACCCATGATGACGTAATTATGACAATTTTTTGTCCTGGCCCTCCTGGGGACGGTGGTCGAGGTGTGTGCTAAGTTTCAAGTCGATCAAATTTACGAAAGTGTCAAAGTCAATAGTCTGAAGGAAAACGTGTACAAAACCTATGGGGAAAAATTGCACTTTTAACGTGACGTCACGTGACCATGAATGACGTAATCATTACGAATTTCTTCTAGGACCTAATGTGGGTGGTGGTCTAAGTGTATGCAAAGTCTCAAGTCGATCGGATTTACCAAAAACGTGTACAAATCCTATGGAGAATAGTCTGAAACGGAAGGAAAAAAGAAAAAACTAGAACTACGTCTGTTCGAGGAACAGAACATAGGCCTTTTTTTGCATTCGCAATTTTTTAGATTCAATTGTTAAAAAATTGAACTTTTATACCATTAAAACAATTTAAAATTATTGAAAACGAATTTAAGTTAATTTAAACAGATTACAATTATTTCAAACTAATTAAAGCGATGACGTCACACGTTTGCAAACTTTGTAATACGTAATAATTCAAAAATAATCGTAATATGACGTAGCATTTGTCAACATGCCGCTAGAGGGCGCTATAACATTTTATGAAGTTACTTATAACCTAGCCAGCGCCTAACATCGTTTAAAGTAAGTTTACATCGTTTTCCACTTTTAAATTTAATGCACTTCCGGTTTGGACCGGAAATAAGAGTCAGGTCTTTTTGCATGTAATATCAATTATGAAGACCATGGATTAATCTATCAATCCCCTTACAAAACTAAATCAGATATCTTACAGTTGATTTTATATTGAGTTTTAAAGATTAAATCTAGAAATATTCGGTTGCTTGTAATCTGACACTTGATGACGTCATCGTGACGTAATTGAAAGAAAGCTCGAGAGCTGTCTTAACTTTGCTATTTGAAGCAAATATTCTGATTATATCTATAGCGGTTGATTTTTCAGCTATTTTTTAAGGTTTGCGGGATTTGTCATTGTAACTTCCGGTTTGGTGACGTCATAAATATTTCTCATTCCCAATATGGGCTAAGCATGAAGCTGATTATATACACCGGTTATAAAGTGGTTTCAGCAAACTTCGCCAAACACATCAACAGAGTATTCATTTTAATCATTTTTCAACCTGCCGCTAGAGGGCGCTGTAACATGTTATGACGTCGCCGGTAATTTTTTGAAAAGTTTATTCTAGCTAGACACTAACAACGTTGAAAGTAAGTTCATATCATTTTTCAGTTTTAAATTATAAGGCACTTCCGGTTTGAACTGGAAGGAAGGGTCATGTGATTTCACGCACACGAGATGAAATGAAAATCCTTAATTATTCTATCTATTGCCACAAAAATCAAGTTTCGGTCTTTTGCGGTTGATTTTTTATTAATTTTCAGGATTAAATCAATTGCACCTTTAAGATGACGTCACGTGACTCCTGATGACATCACCATGACCTATGTCTGCGAGACACGAGCTTTCTATAGGGTCTTCACCTGGGTTAAGTTTTATGGAAATACCACTTTGTTTTCTATTAAAAGTGACGGGCAGAAAAAACGTGTACAAAGTCTATGGGGTTTATTTAGGTTACTAAAAGAAAAGAAAACTAGAACTAGAACTACGTCTGTTCAAGGAACAGAACATAGGGCTTTTTCGCTTTCGCATTTTTTTAGAGTATTTGTTTTAAAAAAACCCGAATTTAAGTTAATTTAAACAGATTAAAATAAATTCAAACTGATTAAAACGATGACGTCACACGTTTCTGAACTTTTTGTGCAACTATCTATCACCTAACAACACAAAATGAGGTGTTATGTTAACACGATCCTTTGCTGAGATATGCCTTCAACGTCTAAAAACGCAATAATTCAAATATAATCGTAATATGACGTAACATTTGTCAACATGACGCTAGAGGGCGCTTTAACATTTTATGAAGTCACTGTTAACATTTTTGTTACTTACAATCTAGCCAGCTCCTAACATCGTTGAAAGTAAGTTCACATCGTTTTATACTTTTAAATTATAAGAAACTTCCGGTTTGGACCGGAAGGAAGTGTCAGGTCTTTTTGCATGTAATACAAATTATGAAGACCATGGATTAATCTATCAATCCCCCTTAAAATCTAAATCAGATCTCTTACAGTTGATTTTATATTGATTTTCAAAGATTAAATTTATAAATATTTGGTTGCTTGTAATCTGACACTTGATGACGTCATCGTGACGTAATTAACAGAAAGCTCGAGAGCTGTCTTAACTTTGCTATTTCAAGCAAAAATCTGGATTATATCTATCGCGGTTGATTTTTAAGCGACGTTTTAAGGTTTTAAGGTCTTTTCATTGTAACTTCCGGTTTGGTGACGTCATCAATAAATCTCTTTCTCAATATGTTCTTAGCACGAAGCTGATTATATACACCGGTTATAAAGTGATTTCAGCAAACTTCGCTACACACATCAACAGATTATTCATTTTAACAATTTTTCAACCTGCCGCTAGAGGGCGCTATAACGTGTTATGACGTCGCCGGTAATTATTTGGAAAAGTTTATTCTAGCCAGACACTAACATCGTTGAAAGTAAGTTCATATCATTTTTCAGTTTTAAATTATAAGGCACTTCCGGTTTGGACCGGAAGGAAGGGTCACGCGATTTCACGCACGCGAGATAAAATTAAGATCCTGGATTATCCTATCTATTGCCACAAAAAATAAGTTTCGGTCTTTTGCGGTTGATTTGTTATTGATTTTCAAAGATTAAATCAATTGCACCTTTAAGATGACGTCACGTGACCCCTGATGACGTAACCATGACGTATTTCTGCGAGACACGAGTTCACTATAGGGTCTTCACCTGGGTTAAGTTTTATCGAAATATGACTTTGTTTTCTGGTAAAAGTGACGGGCAGAAAATACGTGTACAAAGTCTATGGGGTTTAGGTTACTAAAAGAAAAAAGAAACTAGAACTACGTCTGTTCGAGGAACAGAACATAGGGCTTTTTCGTATTCGCAATTTTTTTGATTACATTTTTCAAAAATGGAACTTTTATACCATCAAAACAATTTAAAATCATTGAAAACGAATTTAAGTTAATTTAAACAGATTAAAATGAATTCAAACTGATTAAAACGATGACGTCACACGTTTGTGAATTTTTTGTGCAACTATCTATCACCTAACAATACAAAATGAGGTATTATGTTAACACGATCCGTTGCTGAGATATGGTTTCAAGGTCTAAAAACGTAATAGTTCAAATATAATTGTAATATGACGTAACATTTGTCAACATGCCACTAGAGGACGCTTTAACATTTTATGAAGTCACTGTTAACTTTGTTGTTACTTACAACATAGCCAGCGCCTAACATCGTAGCTTGAGAGCTGTCTTAACTTTGCTATTTGAAGCCAAAATCTGGATTATATCTATCGCGGTTGATTTTTCAGCATTTATTTAAGGTTTAAAGGTCTTTTCATTGTAACTTCCGGTCTAGTGACGTCATATTTTTTTTCTCTCCGCCAACTTGTTCGTAACATGAAGCTGATTATATACACCGGTTATAAAGTGATTTCAGCAAACTTCGCCACACACATCAACAGATTATTCGTTTTATTCATTTTTCAACCTGCCGCTAGAGGGCGCTATAACGTGTTATGACGTCGCCGATAATTTTGTGAAAAGTTTATTCTAGCTAGACACTAACAACGTTGAAAGTAAGTTAATATCATTTTTCACTTTTAAATTATAAGGCACTTCCGGTTTGGACCGGAAGGAAGGGTCACGTGATTTCACGCACGCGAGATAAAATGAAGATCCTGGATTATTCTATCAATTGCCACAAAATTCAAGTTTCGGTCTTTTGCGGTTGATTTGTTATTGATTTTCAAAGATTAAATCAATTGCACCTTTAATATGACGTCACGTGACCCCTGGTGACGTCATCATTACGTTTGTCTGCTAGGCACGAGCTCTCTATTGGGTCTTCACTTGGGTAAAGTTTTGTTTGGATACGACTTTGTTTTCTATTAAAAGTGACGGGCAGAAAAAACGTGTACAAAGTCTATGGACTTTAGGTTACTAAAAGAAAAAAAAAGAAAAACTAGAACTACGTCTGTTCAAGGAACAGAACATAGGGCTTTTTCGTATTCCCATTTTTTTAGAGTATTTGTTTTCAAAAAAACCGAATTTAAGTTAATTTAAACAGATTAAAATAAACTCAAACTGATTAAAACGATGACGTCACACGTTTCTGAACTTTTTGTGCAACTATCTATCACCTAACAATACAAACGTATGTTATGTTAGCACGTTCCGTTGCTGAGATATGACTTAAAGGTCGAAAAACGTAATAATTCAAATATAATCGTAATATGACGTAACATTTGTCAACATGCCGCTAGAGGGCGCTATAACATTTTATGAAGTCAACGTTAACTTTGTTTTTACTTATAACCTAGCCAGCGCCTAACATCGTTTTAAATAAGTTTACATCGTTTTCCACTTTTAAATTATAATGCACTTCTGGTTTGGACCGGAAGGAAGGGTCAGGTCTTTTTGCATGTAATACAAATTATGAAGACCATGGATTAATCTATCAATTCTCCTAAAAATCTAAATCAGATCTCTTACAGTTGATTTTATATTGATTTTCAAAGATTAAATTTAGAAATATTTGGTTGCTTGTAATCTGACACTTGATGACGTCATCGTGACGTAATTAACAGAAAAGGTTTTAAGGTCTTTTCATTGTAACTTCCGGTTTGGTGACGTCATCAATAAATCTCTTTCTCAATATGTTCTTAGCACGAAGCTGATTATATATACACCGGTTATAAAGTAATTTCAGCAAACTTCGCCACACACATCAACAGATTATTCATTTTAACCATTTGTCAACCTGCCGCTAGAGGGCGCTATAACGTGTTATGATGTCGCCGGTAATTATTTTGAAAAGTTTATTCTAGCCAGACACTAACATCGTTGAAAGTAAGTTCATATCATTTTTCAGTTTTAAATTATAAGGCACTTCCGGTTTGGACCGGAAGGAAGGGTCACGTGATTTCACGCACATGAGTTGAAATGAAGATCTTTAATTATTCTATCTATTGCCACAAAAATCAAGTTTAGGCCTTTTGCGGTTGATTTGTTATTGATTTTCAAAGATTAAAGCAATTGCACCTTTAAGATGACGTCACGTGACCCCTGATGACGTCACCATGACGTATGTCTGCGAGACACGATTTTTCTATAGGGTCTTCACCTGGGTTAAGTTTTATGAAAATACGACTTTGTTTTCTGGTAAAAGTACTTGTGCAAAAAAACGTGTACAAAGTCTAAGCGACGTTTTAAGGTGTTAAGGTCTTTTCATTGTAACTTCCGGTTTGGTGACGTCATCAATAAATCTCTTTCTCAATATGTTCTTAGCACGAAGCTGATTATATACACCGGTTATGAAGTGATTTCAGCAAACTTCGCCACACACACCAACAAATTATGCATTTTAACCATTTTTCAACCTGCCGCTAGAGGGCGCTATAACGTGTTATGACGTCGCCGGTAATTTTTTGAAAAGTTTATTCTAGCCAGACACTAACATCGTTGAAATTAAGTTCATATCATTTTCCAGTTTTAAATTATAAGGCACTTCCGGTTTGGACCGGAAGGAAGGGTCACGTGATTTCACGCACATGAGATGAAATGAAGATCCTTAATTATTCTATCTATTGCCACAAAAATCAAGTTTAGGTCTTTTGCGGTTGATTTGTTATTGATTTTCAAAGATTAAATCAATTGCACCTTTAAGATGACGTCACGTGATCCCTGATGACGTCACCATGACGTATGTTTGCTAGGCACGAGCTTACTATGGGGTCTTCACTTGGGTTAAGTTTTATGGAAATATGACTTTGTTTTCTGGCAAAAGTACTTGTGCAAAAAAACGTGTACAAAGTCTATGGAGTTTAGGTTACTAAAAGAAAAAAAAAAAAAAAAAAAAAAAAAAAGAAAAAAAAAAATCAGAACAAAAACAAAGGCTTTTTCGCAAAATTGCGAAAAAGCCAACTAGAACTACGTCTGTTCGAGGAACAGAACATAGGGCTTTTTCGCATTCGCATTTTTTTTTTATTAAATATTTCAAAAATTGAACTTTTAAACCATCAAAACAATTTAAAATTATTGAAAACTAATTTAAGTTAATTTAAACAGAGTAAAATGAATTAAAACTGATTAAAACGATGACGTCACACGTTTGTGAACTTTTTGTGCAACTATCTATCACCTAACAACACAAAATGAGGTGTTATGTTAACACGATCCGTTTCTGAGATATGCCTTCAACGTCTAAAAACGTAATAATTCAAATATAATCGTAATATGGTGTAACATTTGTCAACCATGCCGCTAGAGGGCGCTATAACATTTTAAGAAGTCACCGTCAACTTGTTCGTTACTTACAACCTAGCCAGCGCCTAACATCGTTGAAAGTAAGTTAGCATCGTTTTCCACTTTTAAATTATAAGGCACTTCCGGTTTGGACCGGAAGGAAGTGTCAGGTCTTTTTGCATGTAATACAAATTATGAAGACCATGGATTAATCTATCAATTTCCTTAAAAATCTAAATCAGATCTCTTACAGTTGATTTTATATTGATTTTCAAAGATTAAATTTAGAAATATTTGGTTGCTTGTAATCTGACACTTGATGACGTCATTGTGACGTAATTAACAGAAACTCGAGATCAGTCTTAACTTTGCTATTTGAAGCAAAAATCTGGATATATCTATAGCGGTTGATTTTTAAGCGACTTTTTACAGTTTAAAGGATTTTTTATTGTAACTTCCGGTTTGGTGACGTCATAAATATTTCTCCTTCCCAATATGGTCTAAGCATGAAGCTGATTATATACACCAGTTATAAAGTTATTTCAGCAAACTTCGCAACACACATCAACAGATTAATCATTTTAACCATTTTCAACCTGCCGCTAGAGGGCGCTATAACATGTTATGACGTCGCCGGAATTTTTTTGAATACTTTATTCTAGCCAGACAATAACATCGTTAAAAGTAAGTTCATATCATTTTTCACTTTCAAATTATAAGGCACTTCCGGTTTTGACCGGAAGGAAGGGTCACGTGATTTCACGCACAGGAGATAAAATGAAGATCCTGGATTATTCTATTAATTGCCACAAAATTCAAGTTTCGGTCAATTGCGGTTGATGTTTTATTGATTTTCAAAGATTAAATCAATTGAACCTTTAAGATGACGTCACGGGACTCCTGATGACGTCATCATGACGTCTGTCTGCGAGACACCAGTTCACTATTGGGTCTTCACCTGGGTCAAGTTTATGGGAATACGACTTTGTTTTTCCGTTAAAAGTGCTTTGAATTGTGCAAGCAACGTTTACAAAGTCTACGGGGTTGGATTCTGCGTAGCCGAAAGCGTGTTTACCTACCTGTCGTACGCGGCGCCCTTCCCCATGGGCAATTTGATGACGTCATCCTGTTTCACAGGTTGGCGGCTAGTGTCCTCTTGGGTGAGCGTACATGTGCTTGCACGAACGTTGTCAGTGGTGATACATTCGCTCAATACATAATACACTATCAGTGTATACGTACATGTACTAGCATGTATATTATACGTGTGCCATGCACACGTAAGGGGTCAATGCTTTTTGCACATAGGCCAAAACGATTACATTTCAAGGGTGCCGCAGGGTATGTTCAAGTTCGTTTTTTGCCCCAAAACACAGGGAAGTTCGAGAACTACTTTTACATTAACCAGTTATAAAGTTATTTCAGCAAACTTCGCAACACACATCAACAGATTAATCATTTTAATCATTCGCCCCAAAAGTGAGTGTATAGGGTGTAACATGTGGCTGCGGTCACTTTTTTGTGCATGCCCAACTTCGTCGGACCTTTGGTTTGGGCGCTGTGCCAATTTTTAAATTTGATTTTTAAATTTGCGATATTCGCCCTAAAAGTGAGCGTATAGGGTGTAACGTGTGGCTGCGGTCACTTTTTTGTGCATGCCCAACTTCGTGGGACGTTTGGTTTTAGCGCAGTGCCAATTATTAAATTTGATTTTTAAATTTGCGATATTCGCCCCAAAAGTGAACGTATAGGGTGTAACATGTGGCTGCGGTCACTTTTTTGTGCATGCCCAACTTCGTCGGACCTTTGGTTTGGGCGCTGTGCCAATTTTTAAATTTGATTTTTAAATTTGGGATATTCGCCCTAAAAGTGAGCGTATAGGGTGTAACGTGTGGCTGCGGTCACTTTTTTGTGCATGCCCAACTTCGTGGGACGTTTGGTTTTAGCGCAGTGCCAATTATTAAATTTGATTTTTAAATTTGCGATATTCGCCCTAAAAGTGAGCGTATAGGGTGTAACGTGTGGCTGCGGTCACTTTTTTGTGCATGCCCAACTTCGTGGGACGTTTGGTTTTAGCGCAGTGCCAATTATTAAATTTGATTTTTAAATTTGCGATATTCGCCCTAAAAGTGAGCGTATAGGGTGTAACATGTGGCTGCGGTCACTTTTTTGTGCATGCCCAACTTCGTGGGACGTTTGGTTTTAGCGCAGTGCCAATTATTAAATTTGATTTTTAAATTTGCGATATTCGCCCTAAAAGTGAGCGTATAGGGTGTAACATGTGGCTGCGGTCACTTTTTTGTGCATGCCCAACTTCGTGGGACGTTTGGTTTTAGCGCAGTGCCAATTATTAAATTTGATTTTTAAATTTGGGATATTCGCCCTAAAAGTGAGCGTATAGGGTGTAACATGTGGCTGCGGTCACTTTTTTGTGCATGCCCAACTTCGTGGGACGTTTGGTTTTAGCGCAGTGCCAATTATTAAATTTGATTTTTAAATTTGCGATATTCGCCCTAAAAGTGAGCGTATAGGGTGTAACATGTGGCTGCGGTCACTTTTTTGTGCATGCCCAACTTCGTGGGACGTTTGGTTTTAGCGCAGTGCCAATTATTAAATTTGATTTTTAAATTTGGGATATTCGCCCTAAAAGTGAGCGTATAGGCGGTCACTTTTTTGTGCATGCCCAACTTCGTGGGACCTTTGGTTTGGGCGCTGTGCCAATTTTTAAATTTGATTTTTAAATTTGGGATATTCGCCCTAAAAGTGAGCGTATAGGGTGTAACATGTGGCTGCGGTCACTTTTTTGTGCATGCCCAACTTCGTGGGACGTTTGGTTTTAGCGCAGTGCCAATTATTAAATTTGATTTTTAAATTTGCGATATTCGCCCTAAAAGTGAGCGTATAGGGTGTAACATGTGGCTGCGGTCACTTTTTTGTGCATGCCCAACTTCGTGGGACGTTTGGTTTTAGCGCAGTGCCAATTATTAAATTTGATTTTTAAATTTGCGATATTCGCCCTAAAAGTGAGCGTATAGGGTGTAACGTGTGGCTGCGGTCACTTTTTTGTGCATGCCCAACTTCGTGGGACGTTTGGTTTTAGCGCAGTGCCAATTATTAAATTTGATTTTTAAATTTGCGATATTCGCCCCAAAAGTGAGCGTATAGGGTGTAACATGTGGCTGCGGTCACTTTTTTGTGCATGCCCAACTTCGTGGGACGTTTGGTTTTAGCGCAGTGCCAATTATTAAATTTGATTTTTAAATTTGCGATATTCGCCCCAAAAGTGAGCGTATAGGGTGTAATATGTGGCTGCGGTCACTTTTTTGTGCATGCCCAACTTCGTCGGACCTTTGGTTTGGGCGCTGTGCCAATTTTTAAATTTGATTTTTAAATTTGGGATATTCGCCCTAAAAGTGAGCGTATAGGGTGTAACGTGTGGCTGCGGTCACTTTTTTGTGCATGCCCAACTTCGTGGGACGTTTGGTTTTAGCGCAGTGCCAATTATTAAATTTGATTTTTAAATTTGCGATATTCGCCCTAAAAGTGAGCGTATAGGGTGTAACGTGTGGCTGCGGTCACTTTTTTGTGCATGCCCAACTTCGTGGGACGTTTGGTTTTAGCGCAGTGCCAATTATTAAATTTGATTTTTAAATTTGCGATATTCGCCCCAAAAGTGAGCGTATAGGGTGTAACATGTGGCTGCGGTCACTTTTTTGTGCATGCCCAACTTCGTGGGACCTTTTGTTTGGGCGCTGTGCCAATTTTTAAATTTGATTTTTAAATTTGGGATATTCGCCCTAAAAGTGAGCGTATAGGGTGTAACATGTGGCTGCGGTCACTTTTTTGTGCATGCCCAACTTCGTGGGACGTTTGGTTTTAGCGCAGTGCCAATTATTAAATTTGATTTTTAAATTTGGGATATTCGCCCTAAAAGTGAGCGTATAGGGTGTAACATGTGGCTGCGGTCACTTTTTTGTGCATGCCCAACTTCGTGGGACGTTTGGTTTAAGCGCAGTGCCAATTATTAAATTTGATTTTTAAATTTGCGATATTCGCCCTAAAAGTGAGCGTATAGGGTGTAACATGTGGCTGCGGTCACTTTTTTGTGCATGCCCAACTTCGTGGGACGTTTGGTTTTAGCGCAGTGCCAATTATTAAATTTGATTTTTAAATTTGGGATATTCGCCCTAAAAGTGAGCGTATAGGGTGTAACATGTGGCTGCGGTCACTTTTTTGTGCATGCCCAACTTCGTGGGACCTTTGGTTTGGGCGCTGTGCCAATTTTTAAATTTGATTTTTAAATTTGGGATATTCGCCCTAAAAGTGAGCGTATAGGGTGTAACATGTGGCTGCGGTCACTTTTTTGTGCATGCCCAACTTCGTGGGACGTTTGGTTTTAGCGCAGTGCCAATTATTAAATTTGATTTTTAAATTTGCGATATTCGCCCCAAAAGTGAGCGTATAGGGTGTAACATGTGGCTGCGGTCACTTTTTTGTGCATGCCCAACTTCGTGGGACGTTTGGTTTTAGCGCAGTGCCAATTATTAAATTTGATTTTTAAATTTGCGATATTCGCCCCAAAAGTGAGCGTATAGGGTGTAATATGTGGCTGCGGTCACTTTTTTGTGCATGCCCAACTTCGTCGGACCTTTGGTTTGGGCGCTGTGCCAATTTTTAAATTTGATTTTTAAATTTGGGATATTCGCCCTAAAAGTGAGCGTATAGGGTGTAACGTGTGGCTGCGGTCACTTTTTTGTGCATGCCCAACTTCGTGGGACGTTTGGTTTTAGCGCAGTGCCAATTATTAAATTTGATTTTTAAATTTGCGATATTCGCCCTAAAAGTGAGCGTATAGGGTGTAACGTGTGGCTGCGGTCACTTTTTTGTGCATGCCCAACTTCGTGGGACGTTTGGTTTTAGCGCTGTGCCAATTATTAAATTTGATTTTTAAATTTGCGATATTCGCCCCAAAAGTGAGCGTATAGGGTGTAACATGTGGCTGCGGTCACTTTTTTGTGCATGCCCAACTTCGTGGGACCTTTGGTTTGGGCGCTGTGCCAATTTTTAAATTTGATTTTTAAATTTGGGATATTCGCCCTAAAAGTGAGCGTATAGGGTGTAACATGTGGCTGCGGTCACTTTTTTGTGCATGCCCAACTTCGTGGGACGTTTGGTTTTAGCGCAGTGCCAATTATTAAATTTGATTTTTAAATTTGGGATATTCGCCCTAAAAGTGAGCGTATAGGGTGTAACATGTGGCTGCGGTCACTTTTTTGTGCATGCCCAACTTCGTGGGACGTTTGGTTTTAGCGCAGTGCCAATTATTAAATTTGATTTTTAAATTTGCGATATTCGCCCTAAAAGTGAGCGTATAGGGTGTAACATGTGGCTGCGGTCACTTTTTTGTGCATGCCCAACTTCGTGGGACGTTTGGTTTTAGCGCAGTGCCAATTATTAAATTTGATTTTTAAATTTGGGATATTCGCCCTAAAAGTGAGCGTATAGGGTGTAACATGTGGCTGCGGTCACTTTTTTGTGCATGCCCAACTTCGTGGGACCTTTGGTTTGGGCGCTGTGCCAATTTTTAAATTTGATTTTTAAATTTGGGATATTCGCCCTAAAAGTGAGCGTATAGGGTGTAACATGTGGCTGCGGTCACTTTTTTGTTCATGCCCAACTTCGTGGGACGTTTGGTTTTAGCGCAGTGCCAATTATTAAATTTGATTTTTAAATTTGCGATATTCGCCCTAAAAGTGAGCGTATAGGGTGTAACATGTGGCTGCGGTCACTTTTTTGTGCATGCCCAACTTCGTGGGACGTTTGGTTTTAGCGCAGTGCCAATTATTAAATTTGATTTTTAAATTTGCGATATTCGCCCTAAAAGTGAGCGTATAGGGTGTAACATGTGGCTGCGGTCACTTTTTTGTGCATGCCCAACTTCGTGGGACGTTTGGTTTTAGCGCAGTGCCAATTATTAAATTTGATTTTTAAATTTGCGATATTCGCCCCAAAAGTGAGCGTATAGGGTGTAACATGTGGCTGCGGTCACTTTTTTGTGCATGCCCAACTTCGTGGGACGTTTGGTTTTAGCGCAGTGCCAATTATTAAATTTGATTTTTAAATTTGCGATATTCGCCCCAAAAGTGAGCGTATAGGGTGTAATATGTGGCTGCGGTCACTTTTTTGTGCATGCCCAACTTCGTCGGACCTTTGGTTTGGGCGCTGTGCCAATTTTTAAATTTGATTTTTAAATTTGGGATATTCGCCCTAAAAGTGAGCGTATAGGGTGTAACGTGTGGCTGCGGTCACTTTTTTGTGCATGCCCAACTTCGTGGGACGTTTGGTTTTAGCGCAGTGCCAATTATTAAATTTGATTTTTAAATTTGCGATATTCGCCCTAAAAGTGAGCGTATAGGGTGTAACGTGTGGCTGCGGTCACTTTTTTGTGCATGCCCAACTTCGTGGGACGTTTGGTTTTAGCGCAGTGCCAATTATTAAATTTGATTTTTAAATTTGCGATATTCGCCCTAAAAGTGAGCGTATAGGGTGTAACATGTGGCTGCGGTCACTTTTTTGTGCATGCCCAACTTCGTGGGACGTTTGGTTTTAGCGCAGTGCCAATTATTAAATTTGATTTTTAAATTTGCGATATTCGCCCCAAAAGTGAGCGTATAGGGTGTAACATGTGGCTGCGGTCACTTTTTTGTGCATGCCCAACTTCGTGGGACGTTTGGTTTTAGCGCAGTGCCAATTATTAAATTTGATTTTTAAATTTGCGATATTCGCCCCAAAAGTGAGCGTATAGGGTGTAACATGTGGCTGCGGTCACTTTTTTGTGCATGCCCAACTTCGTCGGACCTTTGGTTTGGGCGCTGTGCCAATTTTTAAATTTGATTTTTAAATTTGGGATATTCGCCCTAAAAGTGAGCGTATAGGGTGTAACGTGTGGCTGCGGTCACTTTTTTGTGCATGCCCAACTTCGTGGGACGTTTGGTTTTAGCGCAGTGCCAATTATTAAATTTGATTTTTAAATTTGCGATATTCGCCCTAAAAGTGAGCGTATAGGGTGTAACGTGTGGCTGCGGTCACTTTTTTGTGCATGCCCAACTTCGTGGGACGTTTGGTTTTAGCGCAGTGCCAATTATTAAATTTGATTTTTAAATTTGCGATATTCGCCCCAAAAGTGAGCGTATAGGGTGTAACATGTGGCTGCGGTCACTTTTTTGTGCATGCCCAACTTCGTGGGACCTTTGGTTTGGGCGCTGTGCCAATTTTTAAATTTGATTTTTAAATTTGGGATATTCGCCCTAAAAGTGAGCGTATAGGGTGTAACATGTGGCTGCGGTCACTTTTTTGTGCATGCCCAACTTCGTGGGACGTTTGGTTTTAGCGCAGTGCCAATTATTAAATTTGATTTTTAAATTTGCGATATTCGCCCTAAAAGTGAGCGTATAGGGTGTAACGTGTGGCTGCGGTCACTTTTTTGTGCATGCCCAACTTCGTGGGACGTTTGGTTTTAGCGCAGTGCCAATTATTAAATTTGATTTTTAAATTTGCGATATTCGCCCCAAAAGTGAGCGTATAGGGTGTAACATGTGGCTGCGGTCACTTTTTTGTGCATGCCCAACTTCGTGGGACCTTTGGTTTGGGCGCTGTGCCAATTTTTAAATTTGATTTTTAAATTTGGGATATTCGCCCTAAAAGTGAGCGTATAGGGTGTAACATGTGGCTGCGGTCACTTTTTTGTGCATGCCCAACTTCGTGGGACGTTTGGTTTTAGCGCAGTGCCAATTATTAAATTTGATTTTTAAATTTGCGATATTCGCCCTAAAAGTGAGCGTATAAGGTGTAACATGTGGCTGCGGTCACTTTTTTGTGCATGCCCAACTTCGTGGGACGTTTGGTTTTAGCGCAGTGCCAATTATTAAATTTGATTTTTAAATTTGCGATATTCGCCCTAAAAGTGAGCGTATAGGGTGTAACATGTGGCTGCGGTCACTTTTTTGTGCATGCCCAACTTCGTGGGACGTTTGGTTTTAGCGCAGTGCCAATTATTAAATTTGATTTTTAAATTTGCGATATTCGCCCTAATAGTGAGCGTATAGGGTGTAACGTGTGGCTGCGGTCACTTTTTTGTGCATGCCCAACTTCGTGGGACGTTTGGTTTTAGCGCAGTGCCAATTATTAAATTTGATTTTTAAATTTGCGATATTCGCCCCAAAAGTGAGCGTATAGGGTGTAACATGTGGCTGCGCCATTTTTTTGTGCATGCCCAACTTCGTGGGACCTTTGGTTTGGGCGCTGTGCCAATTTTTAAATTTGATTTTTAAATTTGGGATATTCGCCCTAAAAGTGAGCGTATAGGGTGTAACATGTGGCTGCGGTCACTTTTTTGTGCATGCCCAACTTCGTGGGACGTTTGGTTTTAGCGCAGTGCCAATTATTAAATTTGATTTTTAAATTTGGGATATTCGCCCTAAAAGTGAGCGTATAGGGTGTAACATGTGGCTGCGGTCACTTTTTTGTGCATGCCCAACTTCGTGGGACGTTTGGTTTTAGCGCAGTGCCAATTATTAAATTTGATTTTTAAATTTGGGATATTCGCCCTAAAAGTGAGCGTATAGGGTGTAACATGTGGCTGCGGTCACTTTTTTGTGCATGCCCAACTTCGTGGGACGTTTGGTTTTAGCGCAGTGCCAATTATTAAATTTGATTTTTAAATTTGCGATATTCGCCCCAAAAGTGAGCGTATAGGGTGTAACATGTGGCTGCGGTCACTTTTTTGTGCATGCCCAACTTCGTCGGACCTTTGGTTTGGGCGCTGTGCCAATTTTTAAATTTGATTTTTAAATTTGGGATATTCGCCCTAAAAGTGAGCGTATAGGGTGTAACGTGTGGCTGCGGTCACTTTTTTGTGCATGCCCAACTTCGTGGGACGTTTGGTTTTAGCGCAGTGCCAATTATTAAATTTGATTTTTAAATTTGCGATATTCGCCCTAAAAGTGAGCGTATAGGGTGTAACGTGTGGCTGCGGTCACTTTTTTGTGCATGCCCAACTTCGTGGGACGTTTGGTTTTAGCGCAGTGCCAATTATTAAATTTGATTTTTAAATTTGCGATATTCGCCCTAAAAGTGAGCGTATAGGGTGTAACGTGTGGCTGCGGTCACTTTTTTGTGCATGCCCAACTTCGTGGGACGTTTGGTTTTAGCGCAGTGCCAATTATTAAATTTGATTTTTAAATTTGCGATATTCGCCCCAAAAGTGAGCGTATAGGGTGTAACATGTGGCTGCGGTCACTTTTTTGTGCATGCCCAACTTCGTGGGACCTTTGGTTTGGGCGCTGTGCCAATTTTTAAATTTGATTTTTAAATTTGCGATATTCGCCCTAAAAGTGAGCGTATAGGGTGTAACATGTGGCTGCGGTCACTTTTTTGTGCATGCCCAACTTCGTGGGACGTTTGGTTTTAGCGCAGTGCCAATTATTAAATTTGATTTTTAAATTTGGGATATTCGCCCTAAAAGTGAGCGTATAGGGTGTAACATGTGGCTGCGGTCACTTTTTTGTGCATGCCCAACTTCGTGGGACCTTTGGTTTGGGCGCTGTGCCAATTTTTAAATTTGATTTTTAAATTTGGGATATTCGCCCTAAAAGTGAGCGTATAGGGTGTAACATGTGGCTGCGGTCACTTTTTTGTGCATGCCCAACTTCGTGGGACGTTTGGTTTTAGCGCAGTGCCAATTATTAAATTTGATTTTTAAATTCGCGATATTCGCCCTAAAAGTGAGCGTATAGGGTGTAACATGTGGCTGCGGTCACTTTTTTGTGCATGCCCAACTTCGTGGGACGTTTGGTTTTAGCGCAGTGCCAATTATTAAATTTGATTTTTAAATTTGCGATATTCGCCCTAAAAGTGAGCGTATAGGGTGTAACATGTGGCTGCGGTCACTTTTTTGTGCATGCCCAACTTCGTGGGACGTTTGGTTTTAGCGCAGTGCCAATTATTAAATTTGATTTTTAAATTTGCGATATTCGCCCCAAAAGTGAGCGTATAGGGTGTAACATGTGGCTGCGGTCACTTTTTTGTGCATGCCCAACTTCGTGGGACGTTTGGTTTTAGCGCAGTGCCAATTATTAAATTTGATTTTTAAATTTGCGATATTCGCCCTAAAAGTGAGCGTATAGGGTGTAACATGTGGCTGCGGTCACTTTTTTGTGCATGCCCAACTTCGTGGGACGTTTGGTTTTAGCGCAGTGCCAATTATTAAATTTGATTTTTAAATTTGGGATATTCGCCCTAAAAGTGAGCGTATAGGGTGTAACGTGTGGCTGCGGTCACTTTTTTGTGCATGCCCAACTTCGTGGGACGTTTGGTTTTAGCGCAGTGCCAATTATTAAATTTGATTTTTAAATTTGCGATATTCGCCCTAAAAGTGAGCGTATAGGGTGTAACGTGTGGCTGCGGTCACTTTTTTGTGCATGCCCAACTTCGTGGGACGTTTGGTTTTAGCGCAGTGCCAATTATTAAATTTGATTTTTAAATTTGCGATATTCGCCCCAAAAGTGAGCGTATAGGGTGTAACATGTGGCTGCGGTCACTTTTTTGTGCATGCCCAACTTCGTGGGACCTTTGGTTTGGGCGCTGTGCCAATTTTTAAATTTGATTTTTAAATTTGGGATATTCGCCCTAAAAGTGAGCGTATAGGGTGTAACATGTGGCTGCGGTCACTTTTTTGTGCATGCCCAACTTCGTGGGACGTTTGGTTTTAGCGCAGTGCCAATTATTAAATTTGATTTTTAAATTTGCGATATTCGCCCTAAAAGTGAGCGTATAGGGTGTAACGTGTGGCTGCGGTCACTTTTTTGTGCATGCCCAACTTCGTGGGACGTTTGGTTTTAGCGCAGTGCCAATTATTAAATTTGATTTTTAAATTTGCGATATTCGCCCTAAAAGTGAGCGTATAGGGTGTAACATGTGGCTGCGGTCACTTTTTTGTGCATGCCCAACTTCGTGGGACGTTTGGTTTTAGCGCAGTGCCAATTATTAAATTTGATTTTTAAATTTACGATATTCGCCCCAAAAGTGAGCGTATAGGGTGTAACATGTGGCTGCGGTCACTTTTTTGTGCATGCCCAACTTCGTGGGACGTTTGGTTTTAGCGCAGTGCCAATTATTAAATTTGATTTTTAAATTTGCGATATTCGCCCCAAAAGTGAGCGTATAGGGTGTAACATGTGGCTGCGGTCACTTTTTTGTGCATGCCCAACTTCGTCGGACCTTTGGTTTGGGCGCTGTGCCAATTTTTAAATTTGATTTTTAAATTTGGGATATTCGCCCTAAAAGTGAGCGTATAGGGTGTAACGTGTGGCTGCGGTCACTTTTTTGTGCATGCCCAACTTCGTGGGACGTTTGGTTTTAGCGCAGTGCCAATTATTAAATTTGATTTTTAAATTTGCGATATTCGCCCTAAAAGTGAGCGTATAGGGTGTAACGTGTGGCTGCGGTCACTTTTTTGTGCATGCCCAACTTCGTGGGACGTTTGGTTTTAGCGCAGTGCCAATTATTAAATTTGATTTTTAAATTTGCGATATTCGCCCCAAAAGTGAGCGTATAGGGTGTAACATGTGGCTGCGGTCACTTTTTTGTGCATGCCCAACTTCGTGGGACCTTTGGTTTGGGCGCTGTGCCAATTTTTAAATTTGATTTTTAAATTTGGGATATTCGCCCTAAAAGTGAGCGTATAGGGTGTAACATGTGGCTGCGGTCACTTTTTTGTGCATGCCCAACTTCGTGGGACGTTTGGTTTTAGCGCAGTGCCAATTATTAAATTTGATTTTTAAATTTGCGATATTCGCCCTAAAAGTGAGCGTATAGGGTGTAACGTGTGGCTGCGGTCACTTTTTTGTGCATGCCCAACTTCGTGGGACGTTTGGTTTTAGCGCAGTGCCAATTATTAAATTTGATTTTTAAATTTGCGATATTCGCCCCAAAAGTGAGCGTATAGGGTGTAACATGTGGCTGCGGTCACTTTTTTGTGCATGCCCAACTTCGTGGGACCTTTGGTTTGGGCGCTGTGCCAATTTTTAAATTTGATTTTTAAATTTGGGATATTCGCCCTAAAAGTGAGCGTATAGGGTGTAACATGTGGCTGCGGTCACTTTTTTGTGCATGCCCAACTTCGTGGGACGTTTGGTTTTAGCGCAGTGCCAATTATTAAATTTGATTTTTAAATTTGCGATATTCGCCCTAAAAGTGAGCGTATAGGGTGTAACATGTGGCTGCGGTCACTTTTTTGTGCATGCCCAACTTCGTGGGACGTTTGGTTTTAGCGCAGTGCCAATTATTAAATTTGATTTTTAAATTTGCGATATTCGCCCTAATAGTGAGCGTATAGGGTGTAACGTGTGGCTGCGGTCACTTTTTTGTGCATGCCCAACTTCGTGGGACGTTTGGTTTTAGCGCAGTGCCAATTATTAAATTTGATTTTTAAATTTGCGATATTCGCCCCAAAAGTGAGCGTATAGGGTGTAACATGTGGCTGCGCCATTTTTTTGTGCATGCCCAACTTCGTGGGACCTTTGGTTTGGGCGCTGTGCCAATTTTTAAATTTGATTTTTAAATTTGGGATATTCGCCCTAAAAGTGAGCGTATAGGGTGTAACATGTGGCTGCGGTCACTTTTTTGTGCATGCCCAACTTCGTGGGACGTTTGGTTTTAGCGCAGTGCCAATTATTAAATTTGATTTTTAAATTTGGGATATTCGCCCTAAAAGTGAGCGTATAGGGTGTAACATGTGGCTGCGGTCACTTTTTTGTGCATGCCCAACTTCGTGGGACGTTTGGTTTTAGCGCAGTGCCAATTATTAAATTTGATTTTTAAATTTGGGATATTCGCCCTAAAAGTGAGCGTATAGGGTGTAACATGTGGCTGCGGTCACTTTTTTGTGCATGCCCAACTTCGTGGGACGTTTGGTTTTAGCGCAGTGCCAATTATTAAATTTGATTTTTAAATTTGCGATATTCGCCCCAAAAGTGAGCGTATAGGGTGTAACATGTGGCTGCGGTCACTTTTTTGTGCATGCCCAACTTCGTCGGACCTTTGGTTTGGGCGCTGTGCCAATTTTTAAATTTGATTTTTAAATTTGGGATATTCGCCCTAAAAGTGAGCGTATAGGGTGTAACGTGTGGCTGCGGTCACTTTTTTGTGCATGCCCAACTTCGTGGGACGTTTGGTTTTAGCGCAGTGCCAATTATTAAATTTGATTTTTAAATTTGCGATATTCGCCCTAAAAGTGAGCGTATAGGGTGTAACGTGTGGCTGCGGTCACTTTTTTGTGCATGCCCAACTTCGTGGGACGTTTGGTTTTAGCGCAGTGCCAATTATTAAATTTGATTTTTAAATTTGCGATATTCGCCCTAAAAGTGAGCGTATAGGGTGTAACGTGTGGCTGCGGTCACTTTTTTGTGCATGCCCAACTTCGTGGGACGTTTGGTTTTAGCGCAGTGCCAATTATTAAATTTGATTTTTAAATTTGCGATATTCGCCCCAAAAGTGAGCGTATAGGGTGTAACATGTGGCTGCGGTCACTTTTTTGTGCATGCCCAACTTCGTGGGACCTTTGGTTTGGGCGCTGTGCCAATTTTTAAATTTGATTTTTAAATTTGGGATATTCGCCCTAAAAGTGAGCGTATAGGGTGTAACATGTGGCTGCGGTCACTTTTTTGTGCATGCCCAACTTCGTGGGACGTTTGGTTTTAGCGCAGTGCCAATTATTAAATTAGATTGTTAAATTTGCGATATTCGCCCTAAAAGTGAGCGTATAGGGTGTAACATGTGGCTGCGGTCACTTTTTTGTGCATGCCCAACTTCGTGGGACGTTTGGTTTTAGCGCAGTGCCAATTATTAAATTTGATTTTTAAATTTGGGATATTCGCCCTAAAAGTGAGCGTATAGGGTGTAACATGTGGCTGCGGTCACTTTTTTGTGCATGCCCAACTTCGTGGGACCTTTGGTTTGGGCGCAGTGCCAATTTTTAAATTTGATTTTTAAATTTGGGATATTCGCCCTAAAAGTGAGCGTATAGGGTGTAACATGTGGCTGCGGTCACTTTTTTGTGCATGCCCAACTTCGTGGGACGTTTGGTTTTAGCGCAGTGCCAATTATTAAATTTGATTTTTAAATTCGCGATATTCGCCCTAAAAGTGAGCGTATAGGGTGTAACATGTGGCTGCGGTCACTTTTTTGTGCATGCCCAACTTCGTGGGACGTTTGGTTTTAGCGCAGTGCCAATTATTAAATTTGATTTTTAAATTTGCGATATTCGCCCTAAAAGTGAGCGTATAGGGTGTAACATGTGGCTGCGGTCACTTTTTTGTGCATGCCCAACTTCGTGGGACGTTTGGTTTTAGCGCAGTGCCAATTATTAAATTTGATTTTTAAATTTGCGATATTCGCCCCAAAAGTGAGCGTATAGGGTGTAACATGTGGCTGCGGTCACTTTTTTGTGCATGCCCAACTTCGTGGGACGTTTGGTTTTAGCGCAGTGCCAATTATTAAATTTGATTTTTAAATTTGCGATATTCGCCCTAAAAGTGAGCGTATAGGGTGTAACATGTGGCTGCGGTCACTTTTTTGTGCATGCCCAACTTCGTGGGACGTTTGGTTTTAGCGCAGTGCCAATTATTAAATTTGATTTTTAAATTTGCGATATTCGCCCTAAAAGTGAGCGTATAGGGTGTAACGTGTGGCTGCGGTCACTTTTTTGTGCATGCCCAACTTCGTGGGACGTTTGGTTTTAGCGCAGTGCCAATTATTAAATTTGATTTTTAAATTTGCGATATTCGCGCCAAAAGTGAGCGTATAGGGTGTAACATGTGGCTGCGGTCACTTTTTTGTGCATGCCCAACTTCGTGGGACCTTTGGTTTGGGCGCTGTGCCAATTTTTAAATTTGATTTTTAAATTTGGGATATTCGCCCTAAAAGTGAGCGTATAGGGTGTAACATGTGGCTGCGGTCACTTTTTTGTGCATGCCCAACTTCGTGGGACGTTTGGTTTTAGCGCAGTGCCAATTATTAAATTTGATTTTTAAATTTGCGATATTCGCCCTAAAAGTGAGCGTATAGGGTGTAACGTGTGGCTGCGGTCACTTTTTTGTGCATGCCCAACTTCGTGGGACGTTTGGTTTTAGCGCAGTGCCAATTATTAAATTTGATTTTTAAATTTGCGATATTCGCCCCAAAAGTGAGCGTATAGGGTGTAACATGTGGCTGCGGTCACTTTTTTGTGCATGCCCAACTTCGTGGGACCTTTGGTTTGGGCGCTGTGCCAATTTTTAAATTTGATTTTTAAATTTGGGATATTCGCCCTAAAAGTGAGCGTATAGGGTGTAACATGTGGCTGCGGTCACTTTTTTGTGCATGCCCAACTTCGTGGGACGTTTGGTTTTAGCGCAGTGCCAATTATTAAATTTGATTTTTAAATTTGGGATATTCGCCCTAAAAGTGAGCGTATAGGGTGTAACATGTGGCTGCGGTCACTTTTTTGTGCATGCCCAACTTCGTGGGACGTTTGGTTTTAGCGCAGTGCCAATTATTAAATTTGATTTTTAAATTTGGGATATTCGCCCTAAAAGTGAGCGTATAGGGTGTAACATGTGGCTGCGGTCACTTTTTTGTGCATGCCCAACTTCGTGGGACGTTTGGTTTTAGCGCAGTGCCAATTATTAAATTTGATTTTTAAATTTGCGATATTCGCCCCAAAAGTGAGCGTATAGGGTGTAACATGTGGCTGCGGTCACTTTTTTGTGCATGCCCAACTTCGTCGGACCTTTGGTTTGGGCGCTGTGCCAATTTTTAAATTTGATTTTTAAATTTGGGATATTCGCCCTAAAAGTGAGCGTATAGGGTGTAACGTGTGGCTGCGGTCACTTTTTTGTGCATGCCCAACTTCGTGGGACGTTTGGTTTTAGCGCAGTGCCAATTATTAAATTTGATTTTTAAATTTGCGATATTCGCCCTAAAAGTGAGCGTATAGGGTGTAACGTGTGGCTGCGGTCACTTTTTTGTGCATGCCCAACTTCGTGGGACGTTTGGTTTTAGCGCAGTGCCAATTATTAAATTTGATTTTTAAATTTGCGATATTCGCCCTAAAAGTGAGCGTATAGGGTGTAACGTGTGGCTGCGGTCACTTTTTTTTGCATGCCCAACTTCGTGGGACGTTTGGTTTTAGCGCAGTGCCAATTATTAAATTTGATTTTTAAATTTGGGATATTCGCCCTAAAAGTGAGCGTATAGGGTGTAACATGTGGCTGCGGTCACTTTTTTGTGCATGCCCAACTTCGTGGGACGTTTGGTTTTAGCGCAGTGCCAATTATTAAATTTGATTTTTAAATTTGCGATATTCGCCCTAAAAGTGAGCGTATAGGGTGTAACATGTGGCTGCGGTCACTTTTTTGTGCATGCCCAACTTCGTGGGACGTTTGGTTTTAGCGCAGTGCCAATTATTAAATTTGATTTTTAAATTTGGGATATTCGCCCTAAAAGTGAGCGTATAGGGTGTAACATGTGGCTGCGGTCACTTTTTTGTGCATGCCCAACTTCGTGGGACCTTTGGTTTGGGCGCTGTGCCAATTTTTAAATTTGATTTTTAAATTTGGGATATTCGCCCTAAAAGTGAGCGTATAGGGTGTAACATGTGGCTGCGGTCACTTTTTTGTGCATGCCCAACTTCGTGGGACGTTTGGTTTTAGCGCAGTGCCAATTATTAAATTTGATTTTTAAATTCGCGATATTCGCCCTAAAAGTGAGCGTATAGGGTGTAACATGTGGCTGCGGTCACTTTTGTGTGCATGCCCAACTTCGTGGGACGTTTGGTTTTAGCGCAGTGCCAATTATTAAATTTGATTTTTAAATTTGCGATATTCGCCCTAAAAGTGAGCGTATAGGGTGTAACATGTGGCTGCGGTCACTTTTTTGTGCATGCCCAACTTCGTGGGACGTTTTGTTTTAGCGCAGTGCCAATTATTAAATTTGATTTTTAAATTTGCGATATTCGCCCCAAAAGTGAGCGTATAGGGTGTAACATGTGGCTGCGGTCACTTTTTTGTGCATGCCCAACTTCGTGGGACGTTTGGTTTTAGCGCAGTGCCAATTATTAAATTTGATTTTTAAATTTGCGATATTCGCCCTAAAAGTGAGCGTATAGGGTGTAACATGTGGCTGCGGTCACTTTTTTGTGCATGCCCAACTTCGTGGGACGTTTGGTTTTAGCGCAGTGCCAATTATTAAATTTGATTTTTAAATTTGCGATATTCGCCCCAAAACTGAGCGTATAGGGTGTAACATGTGGCTGCGGTCACTTGTTTGTGCATGCCGAACTTCGTCAGACGTTTGGTTTGGGCGCTGTGCCAATTTTTAAATTTGATTTTTAAATTTGGGATATTCGCCCTAAAAGTGAGCGTATAGGGTGTAACATGTGGCTGCGGTCACTTGTTTGTGCATGCCCAACTTCGTGGGACGTTTGGTTTTAGCGCAGTGCCAATTATTAAATTTGATTTTTAAATTTGCGATATTCGCCCCAAAACTGAGCGTATAGGGTGTAACATGTGGCTGCGGTCACTTTTTTGTGCATGCCCAACTTCGTGGGACGTTTGGTTTTAGCGCAGTGCCAATTATTAAATTTGATTTTTAAATTTGCGATATTCGCCCCAAAACTGAGCGTATAGGGTGTAACATGTGGCTGCGGTCACTTGTTTGTGCATGCCGAACTTCGTCAGACGTTTGGTTTGGGCGCTGTGCCAATTTTTAAATTTGATTTTTAAATTAGGGATATTCGCCCTAAAAGTGAGCGTATAGGGTGTAACATGTGGCTGCGGTCACTTTTTTGTGCATGCCCAACTTCGTCGGACGTTTGGTTTTAGCGCAGTGCCAATTATTAAATTCGATTTTTAAATTTGCGATATTCGCCCCAAAACTGAGCGTATAGGGTGTAACATGTGGCTGCGTTCACTTTTTGTGTGCATGCCCAACTTTTTCGGACGTTTGGTTTCGCCGCTGTGCCAATTTTTAAATTTGATTTTTAAATTTGGGATATTCGCCCTGAATTTGAGCGTATAGGGTGTAACATGTGGCTGCGGTCACTTTTCTGTGCATGCCCAACTTCGTCGGACGTTCGGTTTTGGCGCTGTGCCAATTTTTTAATTCGTTTTTTAAATTTGCAATATTCGCCCCTAAAGTGAGCCTATGGGGTGTAACATGAGGCTACGGTCACTTGTTTGTGCATGCCGAACTTCGTCAGACGTTTGGTTTGGGCGCTGTGCCAATTTTTAAATTTGATTTTTAAATTTGGGATATTCGCCCTAAAAGTGAGCGTATAGGGTGTAACATGTGGCTGCGGTCACTTTTTTGTGCATGCCCAACTTCGTCGGACGTTTGGTTTTAGCGCAGTGCCAATTATTAAATTCGATTTTTAAATTTGGGATATTCGCCCTGAATTTGAGCGTATAGGGTGTAACATGTGGCTGCGGTCACTTTTCTGTGCATGCCCAACTTCGTCGGACGTTCAGTTTTGGCGCTGTGCCAATTTTTTAATTCGTTTTTTAAATTTGCAATATTCGCCCTAAAAGTGAGCGTATAGGGTGTAACATGTGGCTGCGGTCACTTTTTTGTGCATGCCCAACTTCGTCGGACGTTTGGTTTTAGCGCAGTGCCAATTTTTAAATTTGATTTTTAAATTTGCGATATTCGCCCCAAAACTGAGCGTATAGGGTGTAACATGTGGCTGCGTTCACTTTTTGTGTGCATGCCCAACTTTGTCAGACGTTTGGTTTCGCCGCTGTGCCAATTTTTAAATTCGATTTTTAAATTTGCGATATTCGCCCCTAAAGTGAGCCTATGGGGTGTAACATGAGGCTACGGTCACTTGTTTGTGCATGCCGAACTTCGTCAGACGTTTGGTTTGGGCGCTGTGCCAATTTTTAAATTTGATTTTTAAATTTGGGATATTCGCCCTAAAAGTGAGCGTATAGGGTGTAACATGTGGCTGCGGTCACTTTTTTGTGCATGCCCAACTTCGTCAGACGTTTGGTTTCGCCGCTGTGCCAATTTTTAAATTCGATTTTTAAATTTGCGATATTCGCCCCTAAAGTGAGCCTATGGGGTGTAACATGAGGCTACGGTCACTTGTTTGTGCATGCCGAACTTCGTCAGACGTTTGGTTTGGGCGCTGTGCCAATTTTTAAATTTGATTTTTAAATTTGGGATATTCGCCCTAAAAGTGAGCGTATAGGGTGTAACATGTGGCTGCGGTCACTTGTTTGTGCATGCCGAACTTCGTCAGACGTTTGGTTTGGGCGCTGTGCCAATTTTTAAATTTGATTTTTAAATTTGGGATATTCGCCCTAAAAGTGAGCGTATAGGGTGTAACATGTGGCTGCGGTCACTTTTTTGTGCATGCCCAACTTCGTGGGACGTTTGGTTTTAGCGCAGTGCCAATTATTAAATTTGATTTTTAAATTTGCGATATTCGCCCCAAAACTGAGCGTATAGGGTGTAACATGTGGCTGCGGTCACTTGTTTGTGCATGCCGAACTTCGTCAGACGTTTGGTTTGGGCGCTGTGCCAATTTTTAAATTTGATTTTTAAATTTGGGATATTTGCCCTAAAAGTGAGCGTATAGGGTGTAACATGTGGCTGCGGTCACTTTTTTGTGCATGCCCAACTTCGTGGGACGTTTGGTTTTAGCGCAGTGCCAATTATTAAATTTGATTTTTAAATTTGCGATATTCGCCCCAAAACTGAGCGTATAGGGTGTAACATGTGGCTTCGGTCACTTGTTTGTGCATGCCGAACTTCGTCAGACGTTTGGTTTGGGCGCTGTGCCAATTTTTAAATTTGATTTTTAAATTTGGGATATTCGCCCTAAAAGTGAGCGTATAGGGTGTAACATGTGGCTGCGGTCACTTGTTTGTGCATGCCCAACTTCGTGGGACGTTTGGTTTTAGCGCAGTGCCAATTATTAAATTTGATTTTTAAATTTGCGATATTCGCCCCAAAACTGAGCGTATAGGGTGTAACATGTGGCTGCGGTCACTTTTTTGTGCATGCCCAACTTCGTGGGACGTTTGGTTTTAGCGCAGTGCCAATTATTAAATTTGATTTTTAAATTTGCGATATTCGCCCCAAAACTGAGCGTATAGGGTGTAACATGTGGCTGCGGTCACTTGTTTGTGCATGCCGAACTTCGTCAGACGTTTGGTTTGGGCGCTGTGCCAATTTTTAAATTTGATTTTTAAATTTGGGATATTCGCCCTAAAAGTGAGCGTATAGGGTGTAACATGTGGCTGCGGTCACTTTTTTGTGCATGCCCAACTTCGTCGGACGTTTGGTTTTAGCGCAGTGCCAATTATTAAATTCGATTTTTAAATTTGCGATATTCGCCCCAAAACTGAGCGTATAGGGTGTAACATGTGGCTGCGTTCACTTTTTGTGTGCATGCCCAACTTTGTCGGACGTTTGGTTTCGCCGCTGTGCCAATTTTTAAATTTGATTTTTAAATTTGGGATATTCGCCCTGAATTTGAGCGTATAGGGTGTAACATGTGGCTGCGGTCACTTTTCTGTGCATGCCCAACTTCGTCGGACGTTCGGTTTTGGCGCTGTGCCAATTTTTTAATTCGTTTTTTAAATTTGCAATATTCGCCCCTAAAGTGAGCCTATGGGGTGTAACATGAGGCTACGGTCACTTGTTTGTGCATGCCGAACTTCGTCAGACGTTTGGTTTGGGCGCTGTGCCAATTTTTAAATTTGATTTTTAAATTTGGGATATTCGCCCTAAAAGTGAGCGTATAGGGTGTAACATGTGGCTGCGGTCACTTTTTTGTGCATGCCCAACTTCGTCGGACGTTTGGTTTTAGCGCAGTGCCAATTATTAAATTCGATTTTTAAATTTGGGATATTCGCCCTGAATTTGAGCGTATAGGGTGTAACATGTGGCTGCGGTCACTTTTCTGTGCATGCCCAACTTCGTCGGACGTTCGGTTTTGGCGCTGTGCCAATTTTTTAATTCGTTTTTTAAATTTGCAATATTCGCCCCTAAAGTGAGCCTATGGGGTGTAACATGAGGCTACGGTCACTTGTTTGTGCATGCCGAACTTCGTCAGACGTTTGGTTTGGGCGCTGTGCCAATATTTAAATTTGATTTTTAAATTTGGGATATTCGCCCTAAAAGTGAGCGTATAGGGTGTAACATGTGGCTGCGGTCACTTTTTTGTGCATGCCCAACTTCGTCGGACGTTTGGTTTTAGCACAGTGCCAATTATTAAATTCGATTTTTTAATTTGGGATATTCGCCCTGAATTTGAGCGTATAGGGTGTAACATGTGGCTGCGGTCACTTTTCTGTGCATGCCCAACTTCGTCGGACGTTCGGTTTTGACGCTGTGCCAATTTTTTAATTCGTTTTTTAAATTTGCAATATTCGCCCCTAAAGTGAGCCTATGGGGTGTAACATGAGGCTACGGTCACTTGTTTGTGCATGCCGAACTTCGTCAGACGTTTGGTTTGGGCGCTGTGCCAATTTTTAAATTTGATTTTTAAATTTGGGATATTCGCCCTAAAAGTGAGCGTATAGGGTGTAACATGTGGCTGCGGTCACTTTTTTGTGCATGCCCAACTTCGTCGGACGTTTGGTTTTAGCGCAGTGCCAATTATTAAATTCGATTTTTAAATTTGCGATATTCGCCCCAAAACTGAGCGTATAGGGTGTAACATGTGGCTGCGTTCACTTTTTTATGTGCATGCCCAACTTTGTCGGACGTTTGGTTTCGCCGCTGTGCCAATTTTTAAATTCGATTTTTAAATTTGGGATATTCGCCCTGAATTTGAGCGTATAGGGTGTAACATGTGGCTGCGTTCACTTTTTTTGTGCATGCCCAACTTTGTCGGACGTTTGGTTTCGCCGCCGTGCCAATTTTTAAATTCGATTTTTAAATTTGGGATATTCGCCCTGAATTTGAGCGTATAGGGTGTAACATGTGGCTGCGGTCACGTTTCTGTGCATGCCCAACTTCCACGGACGTTCGGTTTTGGCGCTGTGCCAATTTTTTAATTCGTTTTTTAAATTTGCAATATTCGCCCCTAAAGTGAGCCTATGGGGTGTAACATGAGGCTACGGTCACTTGTTTGTGCATGCCGAACTTCGTCAGACGTTTGGTTTGGGCGCTGTGCCAATTTTTAAATTTGATTTTTAAATTTGGGATATTCGCCCTAAAAGTGAGCGTATAGGGTGTAACATGTGGCTGCGGTCACTTTTTTGTGCATGCCCAACTTCGTCGGACGTTTGGTTTTAGCGCAGTGCCAATTTTTAAATTTGATTTTTAAATTTGCGATATTCGCCCCAAAACTGAGCGTATAGGGTGTAACATGTGGCTGCGTTCACTTTTTGTGTGCATGCCCAACTTTGTCAGACGTTTGGTTTCGCCGCTGTGCCAATTTTTAAATTCGATTTTTAAATTTGCGATATTCGCCCCTAAAGTGAGCCTATGGGGTGTAACATGAGGCTACGGTCACTTGTTTGTGCATGCCGAACTTCGTCAGACGTTTGGTTTGGGCGCTGTGCCAATTTTTAAATTTGATTTTTAAATTTGGGATATTCGCCCTAAAAGTGAGCGTATAGGGTGTAACATGTGGCTGCGGTCACTTTTTTGTGCATGCCCAACTTCGTCAGACGTTTGGTTTCGCCGCTGTGCCAATTTTTAAATTCGATTTTTAAATTTGCGATATTCGCCCCTAAAGTGAGCCTATGGGGTGTAACATGAGGCTACGGTCATTTGTTTGTGCATGCCGAACTTCGTCAGACGTTTGGTTTGGGCGCTGTGCCAATTTTTAAATTTGATTTTTAAATTTGGGATATTCGCCCTAAAAGTGAGCGTATAGGGTGTAACATGTGGCTGCGGTCACTTTTTTGTGCATGCCCAACTTCGTCAGACGTTTGGTTTTAGCGCAGTGCCAATTATTAAATTCGATTTTTAAATTTGCGATATTCGCCCCAAAACTGAGCGTATAGGGTGTAACATGTGGCTGCGTTCACTTTTTGTGTGCATGCCCAACTTTGTCAGACGTTTGGTTTCGCCGCTGTGCCAATTTTTAAATTTGATTTTTAAATTTGGGATATTCGCCCTAAAAGTGAGCGTATAGGGTGTAACATGTGGCTGCGGTCACTTGTTTGTGCATGCCCAACTTCGTGGGACGTTTGGTTTTAGCGCAGTGCCAATTATTAAATTTGATTTTTAAATTTGCGATATTCTCCCCAAAACTGAGCGTATAGGGTGTAACATGTGGCTGCGGTCACTTTTTTGTGCATGCCCAACTTCGTGGGACGTTTGGTTTTAGCGCAGTGCCAATTATTAAATTTGATTTTTAAATTTGCGATATTCGCCCCAAAACTGAGCGTATAGGGTGTAACATGTGGCTGCGGTCACTTGTTTGTGCATGCCGAACTTCGTCAGACGTTTGGTTTGGGCGCTGTGCCAATTTTTAAATTTGATTTTTAAATTTGGGATATTCGCCCTAAAAGTGAGCGTATAGGGTGTAACATGTGGCTGCGGTCACTTTTTTGTGCATGCCCAACTTCGTCGGACGTTTGGTTTTAGCGCAGTGCCAATTATTAAATTCGATTTTTAAATTTGCGATATTCGCCCCAAAACTGAGCGTATAGGGTGTAACATGTGGCTGCGTTCACTTTTTGTGTGCATGCCCAACTTTGTCGGACGTTTGGTTTCGCCGCTGTGCCAATTTTTAAATTTGATTTTTAAATTTGGGATATTCGCCCTGAATTTGAGCGTATAGGGTGTAACATGTGGCTGCGGTCACTTTTCTGTGCATGCCCAACTTCGTCGGACGTTCGGTTTTGGCGCTGTGCCAATTTTTTAATTCGTTTTTTAAATTTGCAATATTCGCCCCTAAAGTGAGCCTATGGGGTGTAACATGAGGCTACGGTCACTTGTTTGTGCATGCCGAACTTCGTCAGACGTTTGGTTTGGGCGCTGTGCCAATTTTTAAATTTGATTTTTAAATTTGGGATATTCGCCCTAAAAGTGAGCGTATAGGGTGTAACATGTGGCTGCGGTCACTTTTTTGTGCATGCCCAACTTCGTCGGACGTTTGGTTTTAGCGCAGTGCCAATTATTAAATTCGATTTTTAAATTTGGGATATTCGCCCTGAATTTGAGCGTATAGGGTGTAACATGTGGCTGCGGTCACTTTTCTGTGCATGCCCAACTTCGTCGGACGTTCAGTTTTGGCGCTGTGCCAATTTTTTAATTCGTTTTTTAAATTTGCAATATTCGCCCTAAAAGTGAGCGTATAGGGTGTAACATGTGGCTGCGGTCACTTTTTTGTGCATGCCCAACTTCGTCGGACGTTTGGTTTTAGCGCAGTGCCAATTTTTAAATTTGATTTTTAAATTTGCGATATTCGCCCCAAAACTGAGCGTATAGGGTGTAACATGTGGCTGCGTTCACTTTTTGTGTGCATGCCCAACTTTGTCAGACGTTTGGTTTGGGCGCTGTGCCAATTTTTAAATTTGATTTTTAAATTTGGGATATTTGCCCCTAAAGTGAGCCTATGGGGTGTAACATGAGGCTACGGTCACTTGTTTGTGCATGCCCAACTTCGTCAGACGTTTGGTTTCGCCGCTGTGCCAATTTTTAAATTCGATTTTTAAATTTGCGATATTCGCCCCTAAAGTGAGCCTATGGGGTGTAACATGAGGCTACGGTCACTTGTTTGTGCATGCCGAACTTCGTCAGACGTTTGGTTTGGGCGCTGTGCCAATTTTTAAATTTGATTTTTAAATTTGGGATATTCGCCCTAAAAGTGAGCGTATAGGGTGTAACATGTGGCTGCGGTCACTTTTTTGTGCATGCCGAACTTCGTCAGACGTTTGGTTTGGGCGCTGTGCCAATTTTTAAATTTGATTTTTAAATTTGGGATATTCGCCCTAAAAGTGAGCGTATAGGGTGTAACATGTGGCTGCGGTCACTTTTTTGTGCATGCCCAACTTCGTGGGACGTTTGGTTTTAGCGCAGTGCCAATTATTAAATTTGATTTTTAAATTTGCGATATTCGCCCCAAAACTGAGCGTATAGGGTGTAACATGTGGCTGCGGTCACTTGTTTGTGCATGCCGAACTTCGTCAGACGTTTGGTTTGGGCGCTGTGCCAATTTTTAAATTTGATTTTTAAATTTGGGATATTTGCCCTAAAAGTGAGCGTATAGGGTGTAACATGTGGCTGCGGTCACTTTTTTGTGCATGCCCAACTTCGTGGGACGTTTGGTTTTAGCGCAGTGCCAATTATTAAATTTGATTTTTAAATTTGCGATATTCGCCCCAAAACTGAGCGTATAGGGTGTAACATGTGGCTGCGGTCACTTGTTTGTGCATGCCGAACTTCGTCAGACGTTTGGTTTGGGCGCTGTGCCAATTTTTAAATTTGATTTTTAAATTTGGGATATTCGCCCTAAAAGTGAGCGTATAGGGTGTAACATGTGGCTGCGGTCACTTGTTTGTGCATGCCCAACTTCGTGGGACGTTTGGTTTTAGCGCAGTGCCAATTATTAAATTTGATTTTTAAATTTGCGATATTCGCCCCAAAACTGAGCGTATAGGGTGTAACATGTGGCTGCGGTCACTTTTTTGTGCATGCCCAACTTCGTGGGACGTTTGGTTTTAGCGCAGTGCCAATTATTAAATTTGATTTTTAAATTTGCGATATTCGCCCCAAAACTGAGCGTATAGGGTGTAACATGTGGCTGCGGTCACTTGTTTGTGCATGCCGAACTTCGTCAGACGTTTGGTTTGGGCGCTGTGCCAATTTTTAAATTTGATTTTTAAATTTGGGATATTCGCCCTAAAAGTGAGCGTATAGGGTGTAACATGTGGCTGCGGTCACTTTTTTGTGCATGCCCAACTTCGTCGGACGTTTGGTTTTAGCGCAGTGCCAATTATTAAATTCGATTTTTAAATTTGCGATATTCGCCCCAAAACTGAGCGTATAGGGTGTAACATGTGGCTGCGTTCACTTTTTTTGTGCATGCCCAACTTTGTCGGACGTTTGGTTTCGCCGCTGTGCCAATTTTTAAATTTGATTTTTAAATTTGGGATATTCGCCCTGAATTTGAGCGTATAGGGTGTAACATGTGGCTGCGGTCACTTTTCTGTGCATGCCCAACTTCGTCGGACGTTCGGTTTTGGCGCTGTGCCAATTTTTTAATTCGTTTTTTAAATTTGCAATATTCGCCCCTAAAGTGAGCCTATGGGGTGTAACATGAGGCTACGGTCACTTGTTTGTGCATGCCGAACTTCGTCAGACGTTTGGTTTGGGCGCTGTGCCAATTTTTAAATTTGATTTTTAAATTTGGGATATTCGCCCTAAAAGTGAGCGTATAGGGTGTAACATGTGGCTGCGGTCACTTTTTTGTGCATGCCCAACTTCGTCGGACGTTTGGTTTTAGCGCAGTGCCAATTATTAAATTCGATTTTTAAATTTGGGATATTCGCCCTGAATTTGAGCGTATAGGGTGTAACATGTGGCTGCGGTCACTTTTCTGTGCATGCCCAACTTCGTCGGACGTTCGGTTTTGGCGCTGTGCCAATTTTTTAATTCGTTTTTTAAATTTGCAATATTCGCCCCTAAAGTGAGCCTATGGGGTGTAACATGAGGCTACGGTCACTTGTTTGTGCATGCCGAACTTCGTCAGACGTTTGGTTTGGGCGCTGTGCCAATATTTAAATTTGATTTTTAAATTTGGGATATTCGCCCTAAAAGTGAGCGTATAGGGTGTAACATGTGGCTGCGGTCACTTTTTTGTGCATGCCCAACTTCGTCGGACGTTTGGTTTTAGCACAGTGCCAATTATTAAATTCGATTTTTTAATTTGGGATATTCGCCCTGAATTTGAGCGTATAGGGTGTAACATGTGGCTGCGGTCACTTTTCTGTGCATGCCCAACTTCGTCGGACGTTCGGTTTTGGCGCTGTGCCAATTTTTTAATTCGTTTTTTAAATTTGCAATATTCGCCCCTAAAGTGAGCCTATGGGGTGTAACATGAGGCTACGGTCACTTGTTTGTGCATGCCGAACTTCGTCAGACGTTTGGTTTGGGCGCTGTGCCAATTTTTAAATTTGATTTTTAAATTTGGGATATTCGCCCTAAAAGTGAGCGTATAGGGTGTAACATGTGGCTGCGGTCACTTTTTTGTGCATGCCCAACTTCGTCGGACGTTTGGTTTTAGCGCAGTGCCAATTATTAAATTCGATTTTTAAATTTGCGATATTCGCCCCAAAACTGAGCGTATAGGGTGTAACATGTGGCTGCGTTCACTTTTTTTGTGCATGCCCAACTTTGTCGGACGTTTGGTTTCGCCGCTGTGCCAATTTTTAAATTCGATTTTTAAATTTGGGATATTCGCCCTGAATTTGAGCGTATAGGGTGTAACATGTGGCTGCGTTCACTTTTTTTGTGCATGCCCAACTTTGTCGGACGTTTGGTTTCGCCGCCGTGCCAATTTTTAAATTCGATTTTTAAATTTGGGATATTTGCCCTGAATTTGAGCGTATAGGGTGTAACATGTGGCTGCGGTCACGTTTCTGTGCATGCCCAACTTCCACGGACGTTCGGTTTTGGCGCTGTGCCAATTTTTTAATTCGTTTTTTAAATTTGCAATATTCGCCCCTAAAGTGAGCCTATGGGGTGTAACATGAGGCTACGGTCACTTGTTTGTGCATGCCGAACTTCGTCAGACGTTTGGTTTGGGCGCTGTGCCAATTTTTAAATTTGATTTTTAAATTTGGGATATTCGCCCTAAAAGTGAGCGTATAGGGTGTAACATGTGGCTGCGGTCACTTTTTTGTGCATGCCCAACTTCGTCGGACGTTTGGTTTTAGCGCAGTGCCAATTTTTAAATTTGATTTTTAAATTTGCGATATTCGCCCCAAAACTGAGCGTATAGGGTGTAACATGTGGCTGCGTTCACTTTTTGTGTGCATGCCCAACTTTGTCAGACGTTTGGTTTCGCCGCTGTGCCAATTTTTAAATTCGATTTTTAAATTTGCGATATTCGCCCCTAAAGTGAGCCTATGGGGTGTAACATGAGGCTACGGTCACTTGTTTGTGCATGCCGAACTTCGTCAGACGTTTGGTTTGGGCGCTGTGCCAATTTTTAAATTTGATTTTTAAATTTGGGATATTCGCCCTAAAAGTGAGCGTATAGGGTGTAACATGTGGCTGCGGTCACTTTTTTGTGCATGCCCAACTTCGTCAGACGTTTGGTTTTAGCGCAGTGCCAATTATTAAATTCGATTTTTAAATTTGCGATATTCGCCCCAAAACTGAGCGTATAGGGTGTAACATGTGGCTGCGTTCACTTTTTGTGTGCATGCCCAACTTTGTCAGACGTTTGGTTTCGCCGCTGTGCCAATTTTTAAATTTGATTTTTAAATTTGGGATATTCGCCCTGAATTTGAGCGTATAGGGTGTAACATGTGGCTGCGTTCACTTTTTTTGTGCATGCCCAACTTTGTCAGACGTTTGGTTTCGCCGCTGTGCCAATTTTTAAATTTGATTTTTAAATTTGGGATATTCGCCCTGAATTTGAGCGTATAGGGTGTAACGTGTGGCTGCGGTCACTTTTTTGTGCATGCCCAACTTCGTCAGACGTTCGGTTTTGGCGCTGTGCCAATTTTTTAATTCGTTTTTTAAATTTGCAATATTCGCCCCTAAAGTGAGCCTATGGGGTGTAACATGAGGCTACGGTCACTTGTTTGTGCATGCCGAACTTCGTCAGACGTTTGGTTTGGGCGCTGTGGCAATTTTTAAATTTGATTTTTAAATTTGGGATATTCGCCCTAAAAGTGAGCGTATAGGGTGTAACATGTGGCTGCGGTCACTTTTTTGTGCATGCCCAACTTCGTCAGACGTTCGGTTTTGGCGCTGTGCCAATTATTAAATTCGATTTTTAAATTTGCAATATTCGCCCCAAAAGTGAGCCTATAGGGTGTAACATAAGGCTGCGGTCACTTTTTTGTGCATGCCCAACTTCGTCAGAGTAGACTGCGACCTGAACTTAGCGCCTTAGACCGCCCGGCCATCCTGACTAGCTCGTAAAATATGCAAAGTGTAAACAGAAAATTGAATTTTGAGGCATAATTTCCAAAATTATGCAAATCACAATATAAATAAAATGTCAGGAGTGGGATTCAAACCCACGCCTACAGAGTGGACTACGACCTGAGCGTAGCGCCTTAGACTGCTCGGCCATCCTGACTAGCTCATAAAATATGCAAAGTGTAAACAGAAAATTGAATTTTGAGGCATAATTTCCAAAATTATGCAAATCACAATATAAATAAAATGTCAGGAGTGGGATTTGAACCCACGCCTACAGAGTAGACTACCACCTGAACGTAGCGCCTTAGACCGCTCGGCCATCCTGACTGGCTTGTAGAATATGCGAAGTGTAAACAGAAAATTGAATTTTGAGGCAAAATAACCAAAATGCAAATCATAACATAAAAAAATGTCAGGAGTGGGATTCGAACCCACGCCTACAGAGTAGACTACGACCTGAAAGTAGCGCCTTAGATTGCTCGGCCATCCTGACTCGCTTGTAGATTTTTTAAGGAGAATTCAGGGTTTCCCCTTATCGGTCGCCCGCTCGCCAAATGCGACTCAAAACACTTCCCTCGGTCGTCCGGCCGGCGAGTTAAAATACGGAATACATTACATTTGATTTCCCAGATCAACTGTTTACCAGTACCAGTACATGTACAGCAGTACCTTTACACAGCCGTGCACGCGCACGTGCATTGCAGAGATATAGGATCGTGTCATTCCTGTACAGATTCGCGATGTTCATGGCCGGCTAGCTATAGCTAGTGCGAATTACCGCTAGTGCATACATTGGCACGCATGGCCTGCGCAGCACATGTACATGTACTTCCCGTACGCTATGGTGCGATACGGTACGGTGATGGTGCCAAAAAGCCATGTGCTCGCCCCATGCAAAGCATGCATAATGCAGGCGCATTGTTGGATTGGTTTCCGCCGCACGCTTCAATGGACAAAGTTGAGGACCGAAACCAGTCCATGGCCGACATGCATGTATTTTCCCGTTACGCAAAATGGTCGAATTTGACATTGTAAGATGTAAAAATGCCGGCAAACAAACGTTGATGACGAAAGTCATATCCTGCAGGTTAATTATCAGATCATGGTCGCCCTTTTCTGTTTTTGTATTTTCTGTTTTAATGTATTTCTTTCGAGGTAGTAACGCTCGTCCTTCTTGAGCAATGTAGCGTGTTTCTGCCAAATCTTCTACCGCGGCATGTTTCCTGCATTCAGTTTACGCTTGTGTGGTGTATTGGTCAGCTCGGCGTTCATCGTGGGAAAAATTTAGGCCAACATTCTCCGGGTTTTTTTCTAAAAAGTTTTCAACCTTTAACATTTAATATGCTTTTACAATAACTCCGCCAGTTTTGTTGTCACAGGTGAGGTTTAGTTTTGATAGCTTTTCTGGCGAATGCAAATTAAATCTTCCCGCAAGATCAGCGATTACAACAAGCAGTGGACTGTAAAGTGCCGTGCCGTGCCGCGTTACGGCAATTTTCCCGCACGCGCGCGCTTTCGTTAACGGACGGTCGGACAATGCAGTGGGCCACTGAAAATGTACACGTGGGCCACTGAAAATGCTTGCGGGCCACTGACAAAAAAGTTAAGGGAAACCCCTCGAATTTCAAAGGAGAATTCCGAAGATGATTTCCTTAGGAGAATTCCGAAGGAGAATTACAAATATTTACAGAGGATTCTAAAGAGGATTTTGATAAAGAATTACGAAGGAGAATTCCTAAGGGGAATTCCGAAGGGAAGAAGATTTCCGAAGGGGAATTTCGAAGGAGAATTTCGAAGGAGAATTCTGAAGAAGAATTCCGAAAGAGAATTCTAAAGGATACCGAAGAGAATTTTGATAAGGATTTCAAATAAGAAAATCAAAAATCAATCCAAAAAAATTATTTGAAGGAGAATTTTGAAGGAGAATTTTCTATGAAGATTTCAAAAAATTCCTGAGAAGAATTCCGAAGAAAGACTAATGGAAAAATAATTGCGAAGGATAATTGCAAAGAACAATTGCGAAGAACAATTGTGAAGGAGAATTCCTTAGGAGAATTCCAAATATTTACAGAGGATTCCAAAGAGGATTTTGAAAAATAATTCCTTAGTTGAATTCCTTAGTTGAATTCCCTAGGAGAATTCCCAAGGAGACTTCCGAAGGAGACCGCCTTGTAATAGAGACCGCCTTGTTTTAGAGACCGCCTTGTAGTTGATATAAACATCTGTTTTATGTTGATTTTTATTTGATGTAGCTGTACTGAACATTATTGTGTGGTGTATTGGTCAGCTCGGCGTTCATCGTGGGAAAAATTTAGGCCAACATTCTCCGGGTTTAAAAAAAAAAGTTCTCAACCTTTAACATTTAATATGCTTTTACAATAACTCCGCCAGTTTTGTTGTCACAGGTGAGGTTTAGTTTTGATAGCTTTTCTGGCGGATGCAAATTAAATCTTCCCGCAAGATCAGCGATTACAACAAGCAGTGGACTGTAAAGTGCCGTGCCGTGCCGCGTTACGGCAATTTTCCCGCACGCGCGCGCTTTCGTTAACGGACGGTCGGACAATGCAGTGGGCCACTGAAAATGTACACGTAGGCCACTGAAAATGCTTGCGGGCCACTGACAACAAAAGTTAAGGGAAACCCCTCGAATTTCAAAGGAGAATTCCGAAGATGATTTCCTTAGGAGAATTCCGAAGGAGAATTACAAATATTTACAGAGGATTCTAAAGAGGATTTTGATAAAGAATTACGAAGGAGAATTCCTAAGGGGAATTCCGAAGGGAAGAAGATTTCCGAAGGGGAATTTCGAAGGAGAATTTCGAAGGAGAATTCTGAAGAATTCCGAAAGAGAATTCTAAAGGATACCGAAGAGAATTTTGATAAGGATTTCAAATAAGAAAATCAAAAATCAATCCAAAAAAATTTGAAGGAGAATTTTCTATGAAGATTTCAAAAAATTCCTGAGAAGAATTCCGAAGAAAGAATAATGGAAAAATAATTGCGAAGGATAATTGCAAAGAACAATTGCGAAGAACAATTGTGAAGGAGAATTCCTTAGGAGAATTCCAAATATTTACAGAGGATTCCAAAGAGGATTTTGAAAAAGAATTCCTTAGTTGAATTCCTTAGTTGAATTCTCTAGGAGAATTCCCAAGGAGACTTCCGAAGGAGACCGCCTTGTAATAGAGACCGCCTTGTAATAGAGACCGCCTTGTAATAGAGACCGCCTTGTAGTTGATATAAACATCTGTTTTATGTTGATTTTTATTTGATGTAGCTGTACTGAACATTATTAAGGGCCATCAGCAAGATCAAAGTGGCTGTTTAGTCCCTCCAAAGTGAAGTAGAGGCCAACAGGAAGATTCTGGAGAGGCTGTCTAAGTTTAAAGCTCTCCATGGATGACAACATTGACTTACCGTTTGTGTTACAAGCTGGAGTAACCTCTATGCTGAAGATTCTTAAGGACAAGAAGACAAAAGCTGCACTGGTAAGCCCTCACAACAAATGGAATATAGATAGCTCAATTTCCCCCGAAACACCAATCCATATTCTAGGTAGGTCATGTCTCATTGCATTTTGAAAAAGAATCTTAGAATACAAAGCCTAAGACACTGGCTAAACTAAAGTTTCTGTGCAGTACTCACTAGAGTTAGCGAGGAAATCTGCAGTAACATCATCAATGGTTAGAATTTATATTTTTACTTTTCAATCCGTGGCACTTAAAGCTGAAATGGAATTTATTTGGCAGGCAAATATACTGAAGGCAATTTATGAATTGTCGCTCACACAGGACCTATCATTTACCAGAAATATGAAGAACTGGAGCACAATATGAATATAACAAATTTCTTTTATATGAAACAAATATTTAAATGGTCGTGCACTGTAGCCCTACTACGGGGGTTTAAGGTTTGCAACCCCCCCCCCCCCCGCACCAAAAATGGGGCCAAACATTTGCTCACATTTCCTCACATTTCCTAAATATATTCTCAAATTGCCTTAGAATGCAGGCCGAATCAATTTCGATTTAAACATTTTCCTACTTCAGTTATCATGCATTTATCTGCATACCCATCAACTGTTGAAAACTGTTCTAAATAACGCACAACATTGGGCCAAATACATGTACATACATGTAACTAGTGATTGCTTTTTGTAGCCATTTGCTTACATTTTTTGATACAAATAAGACATTTATAACAACAAAATCTTCTACTTTTACGCAAAAGTAAAAGATTGGGCCCAATACATAACAATAATATACAATATATTGCTTTTTCTAGGCTTTTTCTTACATTTTTATAATCCTTGGGAATCAAATGCTTCCCAAATTGTATACATAAAAACAAGCATTTGCTTCTCAATAAGCAATTACTTGTCGAGTTTCAAGTACCCCAATAGGTAGCTTTAGCTCTTTCTTATCAGGCAAGATCGACCATTACTATCATGTGCCCTCGCTTTCATTTCCTTGCAACTTGTTTGGTACATGTAGTTGACACTTCTCTACAATTACAGTCAAACACCTGTATATATTGGGACTTTACAAATTACCTTGTTATAAAAGGTACCTTGTATTATCAGTATTAAAATGGAAAACTTGGAAAATTGTTTTCCTTATTGTAAGTAGCATGTTGTATTAACAGTGCTCTTTAGGAGTCGACTGTACACTGTATTTCATTGGCAAGAATGGCAACCAACTCATTTTTGAAAGCAAGTGAGGATAAAAATACAAACAAGTGTCGATAAAAAACTTTACGTTGATGCACGCCTATTAGCGCACATCTGGATGAATATTGTTCAGAAAATTAAAACATTTGCTAGGCAAGCTTAATAAAATTCCGTTAGTCAAAACAAAAGGTTATTTTATGTATATATAATACACAAAATAACTTTTCGCTTTGACTATTATGTGACCGTCCACGACGAAAGGGCTGTAAAGTAGGCATCTTGACGTTTTGAGATATTTAAAGAAATGAAATCTACAAGAAATAAGCTTTAAAATTAAGTATAACAAGACATAGTTGGTATTTATGGTTAACTATAACAAATAACTCTGAATATGAAAATTCTTTGTTTTTTACATATTTTAATGGTCCTTTTCTCAAAATAAGCTGGCGACTTTACAGCCCTTTTGTCGCGGATGGTCACATTACATGTATATGCTTTTAAGCAATTGCTTTTGCTTTTGCTTGATAAGCTTTTGCTCGGTGCTTCGAGCTCATAAGCAATATTGCTAGTTTTTATGTATTTGGCCCATTGATCTATTAGTTTAAACCTAACCTACATGTACATGTACCTGAATTCATCAACATTTCCTGCTGTGGAGAAGTTTGGCGGATATAGGATTCTATCTTGAATACTGGAAAATTGTGATGGATTGAGGATTTTAAGCCTAGCGATACTGCAGGATTTTGATGGATTCAGAATACATGTACCATATATTGAGCAATCAGTAATCACCAACACCAACTTTTGTGTGCATGACGATGCTGGTGGATTCAGGATACTTTAAAGTACCACTGAGGGGTATACTACATGTACTTGTAGCAAACATCAGCAAATGAACAATTTAGATTGTCATCTGCACATGGGACATTTTCAAAATAAAAGCTAGGTTACACACAAAAATATTTCTAGTTCAACAATGATGCTCACAACACTTGCAGTTTACACCCTAAAGCCATAAGCTCATTTTACACGCTGTATGACTCACACCAATATAGCAGTATTACCAAGCAACTTCAACATCAAAGTTTAAGTGGGTTTCCTTAACCCTAATGTCCTTGGAGAACAGTACTACAAAATACTAATCAATCACTTCTAGGCCAGTGTAGCAAGAGTATTTATTTTGTAGAATTTTCTTTTGTAGTAATAGGTGTTGTTAGCGTAAAAGGGTAACTCAATGCTATTTTGTGTTTTTTATTTTCTTCAATCTGGTACCCTGTTCCAGTATGTACAATGTACACCCTAAGAACATTATATTAATTACAATGTACTTCCAAATAAATAATAATAATTATAATACTGTAATACTGGTTTTTTGTATAGCGCACATATCTACCAGAACTAGTAGTATACTCAAAGCACTGTGTAATTATCCCCCGATGTGCATTGGGCCCATTCCAAATACAATCTCAGCTCCCTGGGGAGTATACAGCTCAATGCTGCCATTTCGGCACAAAGCAGCTAATAACAACCATCTCCGCCCTCACAGGCAGGTACCCATTTACTCCTGGGTGGAGAGAAGCAATGAGCGAAAAAGTGCTTCGCCCAAGGGCACTTATGCACCATAGTCACCAGGCCGGACTCGAACCCACAACCTGCAGCTTTACCCACAGATTGCGAATTCAATGCTCCAGATCACGAGGCCATGGCACTCCACAATTATGAGTTTAATTACCATTTAGCGAGCAATATAAAGCAAAGGTAAATAAAGTGTGGAAATAATCTAGGCAGCGGGCTTCCTAAGTGAAGTACATGTATGGGATTACGTCTTCACCGATAGCGGGAGATTTATACCACCAGTGTCGCCCTGATGTTGGGGTATTCTTGCAGGGTACCGGTAGGTGTGAATTAGCGAAAAAGTGCTTCGCCCAAGGGCACTTATGCACCATAGTCCCCAGGCCGGACTCGAACCCACAACCTGTAGCTTTACCCACAGATTGCGAATTCAATGCTCCAGATCACGAGGCCATGGCACTCCACAATTATGAGTTTAATTACCATTTAGCGAGCAATATAAAGCAAAGGTAAATAAAGTGTGGAAATCTAGGCAGTGGGCTTCCTAAGTGAAGTACATGTATGGGATTACGTCTTCACCGATAGCGGGAGATTTATACCACAAGTGTCGCCCTGATGTTGGGGTATTCTTAACGTTTCTTACATGTAGCATAGAAAAGACATCACATTCATGGAAACCATACTCAGACAAGAGAATGTTCATATTGCCAGTAATGCTACACATTATCAGTAATCATGGTGATATGTGCTATGAAACAATGGGATAGGCACATTTAGCTTGCTGTCAACAACTTGGTGCTCTAGACTCCCTCCCATGGCAGATGATCTAGAGGAAGACCAAATCCTAACTACATGTATGTGGACAGCATTTGTCAGTATTCTTAAAAGAAGAACTGTCTACTTAAGTCAATTCAACATCTTCAGGCGTTGGTCACTTTCAATGCCCACATTTGGGACTGTTGCTACATCCATCAGTACTTGTATATCCTTCCTGTCGCTTATTGTGTAGTAATGAGATTGCAGTTGGGCTCTCCCATGTCAAGTATCTCTTTAGAAACTTCTGAACAAATGTTTTTCCAATAAAGAGATTCCTGTTTGCTACAAAATCCAGTAATCCTTCTCCCCTCTAATTCCTTTTTTCCCATTCCAAATGGGCCTATAGACCTTTCTCTTCCAGATCCTTCCTTAATCCCACCTTTGCATTAAAGTCGCCCATAATTATTGTGCAAGTCGTCTTATCATCATCTCCAAGTGCCTGGCCAACTGCTTTGGACGTTTTCATTAATGAGAAAACACACTTTTTTTAGACTTCATTTGGTGGCTGCTGAGCTGTATAAGATGTGCTAACAGTTTAGTTTAATATCGTTTTCTGGCCATCTGGTTTCTGCAAGGCCTAATACATGCCAGTTGTTTTCCTCTACTTACTCCAGTAGAGCATCTAGACTTTCATCAGTGCGCAGGGATCTTACATTATGCAAATGTGCAACTCAGTAAATGTACTGTGGTTGCATTCAGGTCCCTTGTCAGAGCTAGGTCTTCCTTGCGGGTTGGGATCTAGCCCATCATGAGCTGGCAATCTGCCAGAGAAGCTTTAGCACCCTGTTCCCTAACTCTATAAGCAGAGTTTGTCCTATTGGGGTCTTGGGCATAGCAACCTCTCATTTGTCTCATCTCCATCATTGGTAAAGGTAGTAGCCTACTCACACCGTGCTGGCAGGGCGTGTTGGAGGAGGCTATATAACCATAACTTAGTCCTGGTTGGCTCTCGCACCAGGATTATTTCAATATCACCAAGCCGATGTTCAGGCCAATGTTTCCAGGAAGCACACCGACGCATTTCCGGCCTTGCTCGCTACTGACAGACATTTCCGGCCTTGCTTGTGACGTGTTTATGCATCATCCGTCTTTGAATCTGGGAAAATTTCCACTGGCACGTACTGGTTAATTTCTTACCGGCTTTTGTAGTCATCTTGGTTCTGACAAGGGTCCAGTTGCTCCCCTCCGATCCAACCTAGTGAAATTCATCATCCTTATCTCCAACCAAGAGTGGCAAATGCTGGATAGTTTGGTGCAGGCATCTAAACCTGGCTTACAGCGATGTTAATGCAAGCATGATGCCGCACTTAAGAGGGTCCGGAAGGGACCGAAGTAGAAAGTAAAATAGATAAATGTAGAAAAAGACAGAACACCATGCCAGAACCCAAACCCAAGTTTGGGGATACGCCTTTCCCGTCACCAGGGGATCTGTGTGTATGTACCCCTGGTGACATCGTTGAGGTTTTGACCGTTCCAGGGGTCAGGCGCCTCTAACCCTACCTAAGCTAACCAGGACGAATTCTAAGCTGATCTGGCAGGCGCCCCTAGAAAGAGGTGGGGAAGAAGGGAGGGAGGTGGAGAATAGATAGAAGAATAGCAAATAAAATAAAAGGGAAGACTGCTGAGGTAGAGAACGCTTAATTCCTCACTCTTGTATATAGACTAGCCTCTCAGCCCCTACGCAATCACATATGTGTACAATACTAGTATCGTTTGGCACTTAAAGGGATCGTATACGTTTGGTAATTACTCCAAAAATAAATGGCAATAAAAACTTACTTGGTAAGAAGTGCAGCAGCTTCGGATAGTATAATGCATTTTTAGAAAATTTTCACTTCGAAGTACTGCAGTTATGGAAAAAGATAGCACTTTTTATCCCCAAAAAATTCAATCTGAGAAGCGTGACTGCAGTGACGTTTCTCAGATTGTGTATTCCAATGCAGATTATTCTTCCTGCGTGAACATAACCGCTCCAGATCTTAGGCAATATCTCAAAATCGCTACCACCTTTTGAAATGAAATTTTTACAGGTTAGTTTTATGGTATATAATTATATAGGATTGAAACAAACAGTTGGTTCCAATTACCAAACGTATACGATCCCTTTAAGCGTTCTTTCTTTAACTGGCACACACTCGATTTGGAGTGCTGGTGGTTGATCCAACATATCTTTGAATTGACAAAATTAAATATGGTGAAACAAACTGCATTTGAAAGCTAATTTAGTTATCTTATTAATGCCTATACAAACATCAAAAGCGAATGCTGAATGTTAAAACCCTAACCCTCCCAAATTCACCAAAATCAATATGATTTTGCACACACCCTAGGGAGTTAGGGTTTAACCTTATCTCCCTAGGGTTTGTGCTAAATTAAAACATTCCACTTGGACCATACTTTTGGGAACACCCTGTAACTGTACGAGAGCAACCAATACAAAATTCATTTCCGGTTTTGAAGGAGTTCAGTGAATTCAGTATACCTTCATATTGAACAAACTGGGGGACTTTGATGGATTCAGGATAATAAGCCCAGCAATGCGCCTTGAGCATATCATTAGGGTGGATAATGGCGCAATATAAATTGCCTATATTATTATTATTATTATACTACAGGATTTTGCAGTACTGCAAAATTGATTTTGAGATAATGGACTCGATAGAGAAACACACTACAAAATGTTTCATACCAGCATGGTACCCTGAATCCATCAGAATCGATTTTTTTTATGGATTAATCAGGATATCTCCAGAATGTATACTGGTGGATAATTCTGATGTACTCGAGACACCAGCAGTTTTTGCATGACAAACTTGTTGGATTTTGGTGGATTCAGGACACTTTCTAGTAAATTGGCCCATTAAATGTACACCATTTATATCATGTCTTTGCACAAAGTAATGGATTATATTTAAGCCATTTTGCAAATGTTGTTTCATGAACTGTTGTTCATGTACTGTAAGACCCCCCCCCACCTCCACCATGAAGGACAGAAGCACAATAGGCCAGGGTTGTAGTCGAGTCCCTGCAAGTTCGTTCACAAGTCCTTTCGTGAAGCCATTCACAAGTAACTGGATGAACAATGACAAAGAAATGCTTTTGTCAAAGCTGATTTGAATAGCTTGTGTTTTGAATCGGAACTAAAGGACTTGTGATGGACTTGCAGGAACTTACAGGGACTTGCAGGGACTTGTGATGGACTCGACTACATCCCTGCAATAGGCTAACAAGATCCTTCGAGTCCTCAAGCATTCGTCTTTTGTTTAATTTTGCAGATATCAAAAATTTTACTACGGAATTATTAGGAATTATCTTTATGATTGTAGGCATCTAGCAAAAAGGCGACGATCGCCAATAAATAAATAAATGCAGTTTCAGCTCCAAAAATGCCACAAATTTAAAGGTGTAAATTTAAAGGTGTAAAAGGTGTAACATAAATTTTAGTGAGTACTGCACACAAAACTAAAGTTTGGCAAGTGTTTTAGGCTTTGTATTCTAAGATTCTTTTTCAAAATGCAATGAGACATGACCTACCTAGAATATGGAATACAAAAGTATTACAAAAAACAGTCGTTTATGTTGTGAGGGCTTACCAGTGCAGCTTTTGTCTTCTTGTCCTTAAGAATCCTTAGCAGAGCGGTTACTCCAGCTTGTGACATAAGCGGTAAGTCAATGTTGTCATCCATGGAGAGCTTCAAACTTAGACAGCCTCTCCAGAATCTTCCTGTTGGCCTCTACTTCACTTTGGATGGACTAAACAGCCACTTTGATCTCGCTGATGGCCCTTAGGATAATGTTCAGTACAGCTACATCAATTAAAAATCAACATAAAACAGATGTTTATATCAACTACAAAGCGGGGGAAGCGGGAAGGTGAATAGGAGCGGTTATGGGAGTGAGTAGGTTCAGGTTGGTTTTAGAAAGTGAAATCAAGGGTAAATATAGTTCAAATATTAATAGATAAATAGATAATAATAAATAGATAGGGTAAATAAGGCCGAAAATCCTAGAGTAAATAAAGCCATGTCATTGGGTCTCAGGTCTATTATTAACTTTATTCTTAACTTCATCCTTGCATCCGCGCATCCAGACATCAGAGTATTTAACCAGTTCAGGCCGGATGACGTATACATACATGTACATGCAAAATTGGGCTTTCAAATATTTGTATACATTACCGAGTACACAAATCCCCGACCCGGTGTGTAGTTCCACTGATGACTATACACGCGTCAGATGTGATGGCGGGTAGCGGTTGACGTAATATCAAGCCCTGACTGCAGGGAGAAAAAATGCCCTAGGCCACAGAATGCTGGCAAAAACAAGTAAATAACGGTGCTAATAAACTTAAGTGTTGGCATCTTGTAGTACATGTAGTTGCATTATCAAAACAGGAATATTTTACTGAATAAAAAAAACAATTTTTAACCCTAACCCTACCTAATGCTACTTTTTACTACTACTTAGTAAAAAGTAGTATGCAGTACTCTCACTGGTTTGTGTGCAATGCCTGTAGTAATTTTTAGTATTTGGTACTTCACCCCTAATTGCACTCATAGTACTTTGTAGCATTGGTCCCTCTGCTTGCTGAGTGTGCATGGCCCATGTATGCTGTGTAGGGTTTTCGAAACTCTACAGCAACTTTTTTTTTTCAGTGGCCCGTCGGGCTACCTAATTAAAGTTTTCCGTGGCCCGCAAGCATTTTCAGTGGCCCACGTGTGCATTTTCAGTGGCCCACTGCATTGTCCGACCGTCCGTTAACGAAAGCGCGCGCGTGCGGGAAAATTGCCGTAACGCGGCACGGCACTTTACAGTCCACTGCTTGTTGTAATCGCTGATCTTGCGGGAAGATTTAATTTGCATCCGCCACAAAAGCTATCAAAACTAAACCTCAAGGCTGTCAGTTTGCGGTTATTAAATTATCCGTGTAACCGTTCGTTTTACGGTTATGGTTAACCGTAACCGTAGCAATATACAAATATTAAAAAAAAAAAATATATACAAAATTATTTTTAAAAAAATGCACGGGCCTGTAATGCATTAGCGCTGCTGATTTAAGAAGTTCTGCGATTGGTAATTGTCTGCATCAATTTGTGTAATGTAGGCCGACTATATGTTAAATAAGCTATCAGTACACAATTTAATCAGTTGTACTATTTGTGACCTGCTCCAACGAAACCATTCCTTTTCCCAACTAAAAAGCTCAAACGAAACCCGGACAAAGTTGACAATTGGTAGGTTTTTTGTATTAAACAAAATAATAAATAAATAAATAAATTAGGTTAACCGAACCGAACAAATGTAACCGTGTAACCGTTGGAACGGTCGGTTAACCGTGTAACCGTTGCAGCCCTACCTGTGACAACAAAACTGGCGGAGTTATTGTAAAAGCATATTAAATGTTAAAGGTTGAAAACCTTTTAGAAAAAAACCCGGAGAATGTTGGCCTAAATCTTTCACACGATGAACGCTGAGCTGACCAACACACCACACAAGCGTAAACTGAATGCAGGAAACATGCCGCGGTAGAACATTTGGCAGAAACACGCTACATCGCTCAAGAAGGACGAGCGTTACTACCTCAAAAGAAATACATTAAAACAGAAAATACAAAAACAGAAAAGGGCAACCATGATCTGATAATTAACCTGCAGGATATGACTTTCGTCATCAACGTTTGTTTGCCGGCATTTTTACATCTTACGGTGTCAAATTCGACCATTTCGCGTAACGGGAAAATACATGCATGTCGGCCATGGACTGGTTTTGGTCCTTAACTTTGTCCATTGAAGCGTGCGGCGGAAACCAATCCAACAATGTGCCTGCATTATGCATGCTTTGCATGGGGCGAGCACATGGCTTTTTGGCACCATCACCGTACCGTATCGCACCATAGCGTACGGGAAGTACATGTACATGTGCCGCGCAGACCATGCGCGCCAATGTATGCACTAGCGGTAATTCGCACTAGCTATAGCTAGCCGGCCATGAACATCGCGAATCTGTACAGGAATGACACGATCCTATATCTCTGCAATGCACGTGCGCGTGCACTGCTGTGTAAAGGTACTGCTGTACATGTAAGGGTACTGGTAAACAGTTGATCTGGGAAATCACATGTAATGTATTCAATATTTTAACTCGCCGGCCGGACGACCGAGGGAAGTGTTTTGAGTCGTCCGTGGCTGTTTTGGGTCGCATTTGGCGAGCGGGCGACCGCTAAGGGGAAACCCTGAAAGTATTACTGACCTGTATTGCCACTATTAGTATTTGGTAGTTGGCAGTATCTGTACTCTGTCAGTACACACCCAATCATCAGTCACGGAAGAGAGCCAGTGCTACAAAATACTAAGTAGTATTCTGTAGTACGCAGTTCTTTAGCCCAAAGTAAGGCCTAGGGGGTTAGGCCGACGGAATGAAAGTCATAGAATACCGTCCACCGCCCGCAAGTGCCGAAAGGTGCCGCCGAAATTTTTCAGTATTTAAAAAAATTCCATTATTTACCCAGAATATTAATCTGCCACAACAGTTTGATTCAAATTTTATCTGAATCCGCTCTACACAATGTTTCTAACGCAGAATAGTCATTGGCGCGAAACCCAATCTGCCCACGTCGCGCGTATACGCGTACAGAGTACGGTGAACATGCGGTACATATACATGTACACATATGTGGATACAATGTATAGTGCGCAGTTACCAGCACGAGCGCTGCATGATACCAACGACTGCCTGTGGCCGTTATCCCAAACACTTTCTTAATCTCTACGTAGTGACATCATGCAATTTGGCATCCGAACTACACAGCGCACAGCATGAAACGACTGGAAAAGGACTACCGTAATTTCCTGCGGTAAAGACGCGGCTTATCTGACTTTCTAGACCACAAAAACATCGCTGCGCCTTATCTTTAGGTGCGCCGTATATGATGTCGCTTGAGTTCAAAGTGATGGTCTTTGTGTGAAGAATTCTTTGAACGCCGCAATCTTACTCAATAATGCGGTCAACCAATTAGCTCAACTCTCCGGACATTATGACCGTGTTTCCATTAACAATGCCGCGATGTGTTGATCCCCCTACGACCGTACATGTACGCGTGTACATGTACATATGTATACATGTGATTTAGCACTCGGCAGCGTACGTAGTCTTGTTTGCAAGACGATCTTCGCGATGCGGGGCGCCCTCTAACGTACGCCGTAGACCACGCGCGAATTACCTTCGCTAAGACCGAAGGTCATTGCGTGTATGGTACGGCGTACGTATGGTATCGGCGGCCTACGCGCGCTGCATATACCGCGATTAAGATCGTCTTGCAAACAAGACTACAGCGTGCGCTGCATGACCACTGACCTCTATACATGGACAGATCATCATTGTTTCATTTTGAAGTCGGCATGCGGAGAAGTGCAACATGGCGGACCCACGACGTGACTCTGTGAGCCAATAAAATGTCCAGGTGTTGGTACGATACGTATTACGTAATGTTTATCAATACAAAATGTACAGAATAAATCCACTGACCTCTACACCTGGACATTTCATTGGCTCACAGCAGTGACGTCTCGGGTCCGCCATGTTGCACTTCCAGTTCGCGCCGACTTCAAGTGTTAGCACAGCAGAATATGGACAATGATCCGTCCAGGTGTAGAGGTCAGTGTGCATGACGCGTAAAACAGCGATACAAAGCTGGCCTGTACTATGTGGCCTTTTTTAAAACGTTTTTTCCGTCTACATTCCGGCTTCATGCAATTCACCATCCGAACTACACAGCGCGGAGCATTCACAACGACTGGAAAGAAGACTAGGGGGTGTCGCAATTAGGGATACCCCGCACGCGATCGCTGCATGTACATGCATGCAGTTTATACTGCAGTGATACATGATATGTATCGGCAAAGTAAACCTCGTGCGATATTGTGACTACTGGTTTGAAGTTTTCATACATTGTTTGCGTGCCAGATAAACTCAAGTACTCAGCAAATTCTTGCTTGGAATAGTGGGATCGTTCTAAGGCAACAAAATGACCCCTTTGTGGCGATGTACCTACACCGGGTGGCGCCTGGTGTAGTTCTGGGTGCGTTCAAGCATGCGCCTTTTTCGGCGGTGCGCTTTATCTGTTGACGTTTGAATTTTTTGGGGGTGATTTTAGGGACCTGCGCCTTAACCGCCGAGTGCCTTGTCCGCAGGAAATTACGGTACTAGTAGTAGTAGTAGGGTAGTCGCAATTGAGCAATTAGAATACCCCCTCTGGGCAATCGATCTATGGCAAGCGCACGTGTGGTGCCGGGGCGATATGGCTCATGTGTGTATGACGTGTGTATGACACGTGATATGACGTGTTCAGAATAATGAATAATGAATAATGAAATAAAGCCTCATTGTTTTACAAAATCAGCCGGACAGTATTCTATGACTTTCATTCCGTCGGCCTTAGGGTTAATGAAAAATAATCCGGCCACTTGCTAGTGGTCTAGTTAACTTAAAAATACACCTGGCGCAAACTGGTTAATTAACCCAAACCCAAGCCGTCACATTACTTATAATGAATAAATACCTAGGAGAGTTGATGATAGCTTCTGATTGGTCGAGACTCGATCACGTGAAGAGGCCATTATTTTGGTCCCAGCTTTCAAACATTTGAGCAAATTAGGGTGATAGTAATGTTATCAGTGCAGTACTAGGGTGTAGCTAATTTTTCTAAGCAAAATGACACCTCAGTCATTCATACTGGCCAACAGAAGTTGAATTACAGAATTTTTACGTTTTATTATTTTAGAGATTGAGTAAAAAATTGCTTATTGCCAGCTTCGTTTTTAAAGACAGAATGTTCAATTAATGAAACAGCCAAAACCATGATGTTGCTGGACCCAAGTTCTAGCCTATATAGCGTGCATTGTAATTAGGTACGTGTATCAATATGGCTTTGCACATTGTATACCCTACACATTGTTGTATGGGCCGCGCCTAGACCGAGTTACTGGCCTCTGCTAGTTATCGCTTTTTTAACATTTGGGCATTATCTTGCGCTAGTAGTACTAGAGCCGAAGCGCGAGCCAGAAGAATATTGACGAATGATCAATGATTATCTCTTAAATGTGGTTCAAAATGTCGCCAAATAAAATCCACACAAATACTTAACAAAATACCTCTAAATCGTCTTAATAACCTTCCATATGTGTCCAAGCAGGACTGGACGGGCTTCGGGGTACTCATGATCAATTCTTAAACTGCAAATCAAGGAAATTCGACGCCAGTTTTCCAGCGCGTACTGAACTTTTGCATGGCCTCTATTTTTATGATATGCCTGTGACGTCACTGCCAAAGTGCATGCCGACCGTACCACTATACGCGGGGGTGCTCTCCGATTTCACAGGTCGGAGTATCGCGTCGCGCGCGCGATACACTGACCTGTGACATCGCGGAGCACCCCCGCGTATAGTGGTACGGTCGGCATGCACTTTGGCAGTGACGTCACAGAATACCCACAATGCTCGGTTTGCTCATCACAAAAATGGCGGCCATGCAAAGTGTAACGGGATTAGCGTTACTTTACAGATTCGGATGACTAATATGACGCACAAGACCATGAGGATTATTGATGTTCAAACACAAACACGAACTGGTTTAATCACAAACGTGCGATCAGCGCACAGGAGCCATATCTTGCCAACCACGGCATGGTTTTACCCATAATGCACTTTACATAAAGTATGGAGAGCATAAAGTATGGAAGGCACAACTGTTCTATATTAGATATATGTATAATACGCCGCTACAAAAGGTTCAGTACGCGCTGGAAAACTGGCGTCGAATTTCCTTGATTTGCAGGTCAAGAATTGATCGTGAGTACATTATTTTTCCTTTGTCATGTTTGTGTTTTATGTTGCGCCTCGGAATAGGTTTTCTCTAGATAGATGGCGCATTATAAATGCTTTATATTATTATTATTACCCCGAAGCCCGTCCAGTCCTGCTTGGACATATGGTAAATCGGTGTCAGGTCAACTCGCCCCCTGACCGACTCGCCCCTTACCTACTCGCCCCTTTCCAACTCGCCCCCTGACCGACTCGCCCCTTACTAACTCGCCCCCTGACCGACTCGCCCCCTGGCCGACTCGCCTCCTGACCGACTCGCCCCCTGACCGACTCGCCCCCTGGTTTGATTTACATGTATTTTTAATTCTATAATTTGTATCATTTGCCCTCGTAGAACTTAACAACTGAAAAGACGATGTGGGTAAACTTGATGTTCGTTTCGGTGGTGGAAATTAAAGACAAAGCAGTAGGCCTAAATCCTCGAAGCCAAAAAAGTTAAACTCATAACAATTTATTTATACATTTATATAGTGGGGGGGGGGGGGGGAAATAATCATGTTTGGTTCTTGTTTTTATGAGGTTTTTTTCGGAGCGCGGGGGGGACAAGTTGATCGCATAATTTGATGCGATTTTGTTTACTGCTTTCCAACCCAATAGGGCTTTTCAAGGAAGCTATAGGGAATCTGTCAATCACTCCACCATTCTTTGTTACGAAAACCAACGCTCTTAATGAGGGATTGAACTGGGTGTTACGACGCTCATCTACAAAACTGTCGGCTCCCTCTGATCAGTCCGCCAAACGTGGTGAAAGATGGCCGGGTGAAAAACCCAGATCAAAGAGCTGACAGTGAATACAATAAAGTCGCTAATTTGACCGATGAGGTTGCTACTTTTGGAGAAGGGGGGGGGGGGACTGTTTTTGGTATTTTGTATGTCCAATGGTGTTAAATGTGATTTTCACATTTTATAAGATGTTTGGTATGTCGTGTTAGACCTGAGAATATTCAGAACATAAAAAGCACGAACTTTTTAAAGACACATCCATAAACCGTTTTTATGCATGCTTTAGGGTGGGTTTTTGCGGGGCACGCGAACGATTTGCGAAGGATGCGAATGCCAAAAAAATGGCAAAGTCAACATTCGTATTTTTAAGTTTCCAAAAGTTTGCCAAACATGCGCGGGGGTTCGGAATCGTCGTCATTTATTGTTCGCGGGAGTCCAGTCTAGTCCATCACATTGTAGATTTCTCCTTAATTATAATATTTGAATCATTTCTTTGTATGCCTAATGTAAATAAATTGTACACAACTTGAGGAAGAATATTATTAGAAAGTTGTCCGTTTCCATTGATTTCTTGGAAGTCGCATTCTTGCAGCCTATTTTTTGCTTCCTCTGATCAGTCCGCAAAATGTCTAAGTTGAGAGTTCGTTTTTATTCCTCAAAATGACGAATTTTATGGTAACGAATATACATGATGTACATCGATCGTACAAGGTCCATAAATCAAACGAGGGGGCGAGTCGGTCAGGGGGCGAGTCGGTCAGGGGGCGAGTCGGTCAGGGGGCGAGTCGGTCAGGAGGCGAGTCGGTCAGGAGGCGAGTCGGCCAGGGGGCGAGTCGGTCAGGGGGCGAGTTAGTAAGGGGCGAGTCGGTCAGGGGGCGAGTCGGTCAGGGGGCGAGTCGGTAAGGGGCGAGTAGGTAAGGGGCGAGTCGGTCCGGGGGCGAGTTGACCTACAATCTGTATATCGGTAAATCATTCCACGATTCAGGTCCGGAGTAGGCCTATTTGATGTTGTGTTGAAAAGCAGATGTTCTATGTTGCGGTATATATGGAAATGTAAGTTAGTGGACATAATTACGAATGTCGGTCGTTTCGTACCCAAGTCGTTTCGTATCCAAGTCGTTTCGTACCCTTGCAAGTCGTTTCGTACCCGGGTCGTTTCGTACCCGGGTCGTTTCGTACCCGGGTCGTTTCGTACCCGGGTCGTTTCGTACCCGGGTCGTTTCGTACCCGGGTCGTTTCGTACCCGGGTCGTTTCTTACCCGGGTCGTTTCGTACCCGGGTCGTTTCGTACCCGGGTCGTTTCGTACCCGGGTCGTTTCGTACCCGGGTCGTTTCGTACCCGGGTCGTTTCGTACCCGGGTCGTTTCGTACCCGGGTCGTTTCGTACCCGGGTCGTTTCGTACCCGGGTCGTTTCGTACCCGGGTCGTTTCGTACCCGGGTCGTTTCGTACCCGGGTCGTTTCGTACCCGGGTCGTTTCGTACCCGGGCCGTTTCGTACCCGGGTCAATTATGAGCAAGTTCGGGCGCGAACTATAGTTAACCATTAGTCAGTCTCTGCTTTACCAATGCGCATGCTCAAATGCAGTTCGCTCGAAAGGCTCTAGTCGAACTATTGTTAAAAAGATGGCAACCGCTTTGTTTACATTTGCGACATGAATTAGATGGGTATTGCCACTATTCTTCCACGCATATAAGTAGGATAAGCCATAATGTTAGTCATGGTGGTCCAAAAACAAGACACAAAATTACATTAGGCCCGCCAGATTTTCACTTAACGTTAGGCCAAATTAAAAAAAAAACATGTTTAGCGTCACCGCCCACTTCCTTTTTGGGGGCCGCCTCCTTTTTTCTTTTCTTTTTCTTTTTGAAAAAAATGATAAATTTGACCATTTTTGTAAACAAATTATTTTTTTTGGTTTTTTTGTTTAAAGACAATGAAATTTTGAGATCATATTTTAGACTTTGTCTTTAGCATCACTGTGTACATGCTCTGGAAATATTTTTGTTATAGGAAGGCTAGACGTGTGACGTGTAGTCGTGTGACGGTGCATACATGATCGACCCCCATGAATTTTGATTTTTAATCGTGGGTGAACCATGTTTTAATTTTAAATTGGAAGATAGGGTGTGACATGTTCACTACATGACTCGAATTAAAATGTGTCAGGCGGCCATTTTGGGAAAAAAAGAGGAAAAAAAGGGCCTCCTCCTTTCTTTAACCCTAACCCTACCTAATGCTACTTTTTACTACTAGTAGTAAAACGTAGTATGCAGTACTCTCACTGACTTTTGTGCAATGCCTGTAGTAATTTTTAGTATTGGGTACTTCACCCCTTATTGCACTCGTATTACTTTTTAGCATTGGGTTCCTCTGCTTGCTGACTGTGCATTGCCCATGTATGCTGTGTAGACTCTACAGCAACAATTGTCACTTGGGACACATTGGGTCAAGGCTGGACTACTGCATTTTTTGCCAGGTAAGTATTACTGACCTGTATTGCTACTATTAGTATTTTGTAGTTGGCAGTATCTGTACTCTGTCAGTACACACCCAATCATCAGTCACGGAGAGACCCAATGCTACAAAATACTATGTAGTATTCTGTAGTACGCAGTTCTTTAGCCCAAAGTAAGGCAAAGGGGTTAGGGTTAAAAAAAAAGACATGACGCTAAACATGTTTTTTTTTTTTATTTGGCCTTACTGCCTTTCCCTCCGTCCAACTACTGACTCCAACTTTGTGTACGTCACTGGTTCTCTCCATGTTTTCCTATGAAAAGAGGCTACTGTCAACCAGCGGCAACCGTGCTCCGGGGTCTAGTTCCAAATAGTCGACTAGATAGTCCAACCATTCTGCGTTCGAGCGATGTTAGTCGAACTATAGTTAACTATAGTTCGCGCCCAAACTTGCTCTATGCTGCAAGGAGTCACCGACGAGCGGCATCATCATAGCTATCAACCAATCAGACACGCGGTTCAAGTTGTTTTAACCAATGACCACCCTATCTTTGATCAAAAATACCGCTGTATCAATGAGGGGCACCGCGGTGCATTAGCCTCTGTCATGAAATGACGAAAATCAACCGAAGAGGGCGTTTTGCGGAAATTTGCCAATATGGCTTCTCAGCTCTCGCGTAAGACTAACGTAATTAGCTATACCATGGAGGAAAGACAACAGATAGTTAGCTTTTGCGGGGAAATACTTAATACAAAAATGGCAAATCATAAAACTAGATTTGCTTTCCTGCACTTGAAAAGACCCGCCGTGTATTTAAGCTCCTTAGAAAACCGGTTAAGCCCAACATTTGAGCAATTTAATATTGTCAGTCTGTTGATTTTGCCAGTCTGTTGTTTGTGTCATTATGTTGATTGACCTCATTAATAGGGCTTTAATAATTTGTAACATTTTTACCTGTCTGCCAATTTGGATCTGTGTGAGATATTTCAATGCGATTTGCAGAACTGATTGGCGCTATTTTTTACAATGACACAGGTTGTAAATAGCAATTAACTTATACATTTGTAGTTTTTCCCCAAAACAAGGCAAGTTGTCATTATGTGGTTGAGCATTTTTAAAATTGGAATTGAGTAGTAATAATTCCTCACCTTCGCCTGCGTGGTGTGCACAGCTGGATCCTACTGCATGGGCACTGGCAACGACGCGCCTACGTCCAACTGCAGGTAGTCCTGCAGATTCTTAAATATAAAGGTTGGCAATTTCATTGTTACAGACATTATGCTCAGAGCCTACTAATTGACTTGGCCCATAAATATCCATGAGATGTAATAATAATTCCCTCCTTTTCTCACAGCGATGGTTGGTATTGCATCCAAGGCGCTTCCAGCCCCACCCCAACAGACCCGTCCATCGGAGGTCGGTGCGCCCCAGGATAGTACTGCCCAGGGGGTATTGAAAAGCCCATCCCCTGCGATCCCGGGTACTACTGTGAGAGGGCGGGGCTGGCCGTGCCTCACCTTGAATGCTCACTTGTAATTCTGCAAGTTGTGGATTAGAGCCCAGCCTGGGCTTGGAACTTCTCCTCCTGATATGAGTATTTAACCAGTTCGCGCCGGGATTATTTTAACATCGCCGAGCCGACGGGCGGGATTATTTTTAACGAAACTCGATCCGAAGCGGGTTCAGGCTGATAGTGCCGGGAAGCACACCCACGCATTTCCGGCCTTGCGCGCTGCTGACATACATTTCCGAACTTGAACTTGGCGTGTTTATGCGTCATCCGTTTTGAATTTGGGGAAATGTTTGCGTTTATATACGTCATCCGGCGCGAACTGGTTAACTAGAGATCCTCACGAGTATGAAAAAACTTCGCTGATTGTCGGTACTTTAGCCATAGCGGGTATAGGATACCTGATGTACGAGTCTGCGCGGTAAAAAAAAAAGCCTTCTTACAAAATATTTTGTTAGAATGTTTTTTTTTTTACTTTTAACCGAGGCGCTTTTGTAAATAAACCAAAAAAAAGTTCCGACTCCCACTATAAAGGCCCACACGTGTTCGCCCAACCATCCGACAGTTTTACTCAATACGTTAAATATCCAACTCGCTATACCGCCTAAAATTCCGGGCAAGGCATCGAGTAATTTTGAGCCGAGTTTAGCGAGCGCATTTGAAAAGTGTTTTAGTTGCGACTGTATCCATTCTTTTACGTTATTTGCGTTAGATGGTGGTATCGGAGTGAGCGCGGGCGTTGGCGCGGACGCACTGAAAGACAAAACGCTCTTTACTATCAAACCGATAGCCAAACCAAACGCCGACAAAATGCTCGCGATGGTCACGCCTTGTTCTCTAAACAACGTTCTAATTTTTTCTCTCAAGGTCGTGTCGCTATCTAAAATCCTCATAATCGTTTCTTTGATTCTGTTTATCTGACTTATGAGGTTTTTTCGTCGGTAGACGCGGCTTCTAATCTAGCCGATCTTTCGATTTTTAAGTCTTCTAATTTTTCTCTCATTTCTGCCGTGGAACCGTCGCTCACTGATTCGGCTAATGCTCCTTCGGTCTGGGCTATCTCATCATCGAGTATTCTGAGACGCGCTAATTTTTTTCTTTTTGTTGTGTTCCGCTAATGCCTTGCCTTGTTTTACTCTACCTGGATTTTTAGTTTTAGTCTTCACCGTCTGTACCTTTGGAGTCTTCTTTAACATCGACGAACTTGGGTTCTCTTGTTGACTCATCTTTTATTATATTGTCAAGAGAATTATTTTCGTTGATAACTAAATGTTTAGACGTTATCAAGAAACCTACTAACGGCGACAACAACATTCCGTAGTTGTAATAAACTTCGCAAAGTAAACTAGCTATCGAGCTAGATATAACGGGATCTTCCTCTAGATCTTTGGTGAGCGCGTCTTCCGAGTCTACTCTTGGACTGACACCCATGGGTTTGATCATAGGTAGACTCGCGCCTAAAACTCTCGAGTAAATCCCCAGCAAGCAGTTACCCAAACTAGTAATCATTTCTTTACCCAACCTTGCCTCGTAATGGTTGTACATTTTTTCTTGTTTGTTCGCGTCTAGGTTCTCTATATATCCCTCGTTAAATTCTTTACCCAAATACTTTTTAGAATCACCGGCTGATACTACACCCAACAGTCTAGTTTTATGTTTTTCCGTTTGCGGATCGTTGTCTAAAGTTTTTTGGCTCCATTTTTATAAGACGGTATAATTTTATTTTTAGAGAAAAATATTCGTAAGATAAAATACACAAGGTCGACGCTATAATAAATTTGAGCAAAAGATCGATCAGCAAAAATAACATTTAAATAAACCCGAGATAAACTAACTGCAACAAATCACAACTAGCTGTTTAACAACTTACAACAAGCTACCCAACAAATTACAACTAGCTGTACAACAAATTACAACTAGCTGTCCAACAAATTACAACTAGCTGTCCAACAAATTACAACTAGCTACCCAACAAATTACAACTAGCTATGCAAGTACTTTACAACTAGCTATACAGCAAATCTCAACTAGCTGTTCAACAAATTACAACTAGCTATCTAACAAAACCTCAACAAATCACAACTAGGTTACAACAAATTCCATTTAGTCGGAGGATCCATATATAAAATCAATTTACTATAGGGAGTGTCTTTGAGATATTGTTTTATGTCTCGCCTTTTATTATCCGGCACCACATCATTTTCGTCGAGGCAATTATCAAAACTGTTTTTGTCTTTGCAATAAAAAATAGCGACCCATTGAGTCTGTTCGCGATAATCTTTTAAAACGCTGCGATATTTTTGAGTCAATAACCAACAGCTGTGGTTATCGTGTCTACCGCTAAAGGCTAATTTAGATAACATGCAGCATCCTCCCCTGTGGCCCTTTCGATATTTCATCGCTTGATAAGCGCTGCAGTCGTCGATTAAAAACAAAGTGTGCAAATCTTTAAATTTCGTTCGATAAAAGTCTATGGCTTCGTTCATGTTTATATTTTCGGCGTCGAGGTCGCACGCGTAAACGTTGGGGTCATTAAAAAAACCAAGGTCTCTCGTGGTACATTTTGTTGTTTGGCAGAGTCGGACATATGATCACCAAGTATTGAAATTGGTTGGCGTATTCGTTTTCTAGCAAGTCTAACGCAAACTTTGTTTTGCCAGAGTTTGTTCTTCCGCATATTAAAGCGCAGTGCGGTGTCATGTCTTTTATAACGACGAGTTATTTTATTTTTTTAAAGTTGACGCTGCTCAAGCGACCTCCTTGGATGTTAAGTTGCGCGTCCATCACCAAAAAGACGTAACACTTTAGAGCGCCCGCGGTTTGAGCTTCGCGTTCCATCAATATAGAGATTCCTCCGCTTATATCGCCGATTTGTTTACCCGATCCGTGATTTTTGTTGTCTTCCGTCGATCTCATATCCAACCAAAGTCCGTATCTTCTCAAAAAATAATCGCCGATATCCATCCCCGTTAACCCTAAATCTTTACACACCCCCGCACCCAATTCTGTGGACGAGTCTCCAAAAAACTTGTTGATTTCTCCCCAGTGTTGATATTTTTGAGACCCGAACTGTAGAGTTGATTAGGTTTTCCTTCTATCGTCACGCTAACTTTGTCTATCTTTGGGTTATAAAATAGTTCAGGGGTTTTCGTAGTCGGGTCTTTAAACAAAAACAGTATACCCTTGAGACTTTTAACCGCTACGTTTAAATTAAAGTTCCAAACGGTGTCCGATTTATCGATAGATCTTACTTCGTGTCTCTGAATTCTATCGAACAAAAACTGCGTCTTGCCGAGACATTTTTGAGCTAAGATTTGAGCTAAATATTTGTTAGAAACGATCTCGTATTTTAGCGCCAAGTTGTAGATGCGATATAACTCGCTTCGGCGTCGGTAGCATTTACGACTTTGACGTAATCGTTAAAAGTAAGTTCGTAAGACAGTTGGTCGTTTAGAGCGGATGGATAAAACGGTTGATGATCCGTGAGCATTTAAAAGTCTAGAGGTATACAAAATCTGTTTCCAAAGGCATCCGCTATCCCTTTGTCTTTTCCACTATTTGCACCGGCAACCGCGTTACCGGTACCCACGCGCAGGCTCGATATGTTGGCAATCTCGTTTCCGGCGTAGTGATCTACGATACCTTTGGGTAACCAAAGATCTTTAAAAATGTTATAAACGTCGGCGTCGGTCAAGTTTACGATCTCCCGACCACCGATACATATTCTTATTTGTTTTACGAGATTTCGTCCTAGATTTTTAAACAGACTTCGATCGGCATCGTCGTCCGAGGTTAGATCGATATTAAAAGCTAGTTTTGCCGAACCGGGGACGATCACGTCGTCGGCGCTCAACGACGGAAACTTGACTATTAATTTGTCGTTCGCGTCGATCGTGCTAGGATTGTGAGTTACTACTATAGTCTGGCGGTTGCCTTTTATACCCCGAGGATTTTTAAGGCGTCTGTGCGGATTCAGTTTGTTTCCGTAAGTCGCGTTCATTTTTATAGTAACGTTTTATTTTTATTTTTTTTCCCCTTTTTAAAAAATGCAGTCGCACACTCTCGTCATGACCAAAAAAGAGCAGACTTTTGAGCTACCTCAACCCATAGATAACGTCGGGGGCGACCGTCGCATTAAGTTAAGCAGCGTCATTTTAGACGTAGGTTTTTATAACGTAGAAAAAGTAGAGATGATACAGTATAATAAATATAGTTTTCTTGGTCATTCATTAGATAAAAAACTTGATATCACGCCCGGTCGATGGAATCTTTATTCTTTCGAAGATCGGTTTAAAGATGATATTAAACCTATGACCATTACTCCGATAAACGATAAACTATTTTATTTGTCATTGGTGACGTCTGGTCTTTAGTGAATATAAAACCATCGAGTAATTTGTCTAAACTTTTGGGCTTACCCAAGGTTTGGATCTACAGCAGCGGTGATTTAACTGAATATTATTTTGGAAAATGTAACCTAAATCTTTACAGCGCGTTTTTTTTACATTGTGAAGAACTGTCTACGCATTCAAATTTTGTTAATGGAAAACAAACTAATCTTTTGGAGAATATACCTTTATCGGGCGATGCAGCTCGTTCAAACAATCCCCAAGATCCAATTTACGTCAAATTCTCCGAAAGAGTTAGTAGCCGATAAAATAAACAGCCTCACGTTTTCGTTAAAAAACAGTCTTGGTGAGATAATCGATAATAGAGGTAAAGATATAATTTTAAACGTAAAAATATTTTAGTTACTTTTGTAAAATGCAGTCTCATACGTTCGTCATGACAGATAACGAGAAGACCTTTGAACTATCGCGAATTATAGATAACGTCGGGGGTGACCGTCGCATGAAGTTAAACAACTTTGTGTTTAGACTTGGGTTTTTATAACCTCGAAAAAAAAGCGTCGATAATTTGGGAGAGTTTTACGGGTGATATCGATGATCTGACGCCTCTTCAAATTGCCAATCGTGAAAAAATTGATATTCCTCCGGATAGGTGGAATCTTCATTATTTTGAATATCGTATAAAAGATTTTCACGATATGTCTATAGAGTCCTTATCCGATGAACTGTTTTATATATCCATTCCCGACCAAAATCGCATAAAACTATCTAGTAATCTATCTAAACTTTTAGGTTTACCCAGGGGTTGGCTCAATGGTGGTAGTAATTATTATGGACAATTTAGCCTAAATCTTTACAGCGCGGTCTTTTTACATTGCGAAGAACTGTCTATGCATTCAAATTATTTTTGGCGGAAAACAAACTAACCTGTTGGAGAGTATACCCGTACACGGTGATGCTGCTCGTTCAAACAATCCTCAAGATCCAATTTATATCAACTACATGTATAACAAGTGTTCGAAAGAGTTGGTAGCTGGCAAAATAAACAGCCTCACGTTTTCGTTGAAAAATGGTCTTGGCCAGATAATCAATAATAGAGATAAAGAGAAAAATTTTAACGTAGAAATATTTTAGTTTTTTTTTTAACGTAGAAATATTTTAGTTACTTTTTTAAAGTAGAAATATTTTAGTTTTGTCTTAATAAAATGACGACTAGTAGTTACCCCGATCTAAAAAGTACCATCGAAGATGATGATAGTACGAGGGTGTTTAGATTGCAAAAGATCGAAACAGTTCAAAAAGATATGACGCAACGAGAACAGCGAAGCGCGTTGTGTAAAAAATATGGCAAGTTAATTACGGAAACGCTAGCCGAGACGGGTGCTGTGATTTGTGGGGGTTTGGGAATCACGGCTAAAAGCGGTGCCATCAAGTCACCCGTTGGTTTTGCGTTAGAAAGAGTAGCCTTGAGTTTTGGTTGCGCCGCGTTCGTATTAAAATATTTTAGCAAACGATTTAGACGTAAAGTTAAAAAACACGACGAGATTAGAGTCTTGGCCGAGGCTAAATTCAACAGCGTAAGAGATCTTATTTCTCAAGCTATTACAGACGGCGATATATCCCACGAAGAGTACGCTTTGATATTAAAGGAATTGAGGCAATTTAACGATATGAAAGAGGCTATCAGGTCCGGCAGCAAGCTGTCGTAAAAAAAGGATTCGAGCGGTATGGAATCCGAGATAAAAAGACGCGTGGAAGAGTTGGTGTCTAAAGAAAAAAAAGTTCTTATCGAAAAACTTACAGCTTCGCGATAAATACAAATTATTTCGATCGACCTACTCCTTACGCTTCGGCGCCACTTTTAGACTCGTTTTAAATTGCGGTGATATGAGATCAAAGTTAAAAAAAAAAAGACAAACTGTCTTTTTTTTTTGCGGGGTGACTATTGAAAAAAATTGGGCTGGTCTAGAAGCGGCCATTTCCATACTACTTCCGAGAAAACAATACTCTAACATCTGAGTCACAATTTGTCAGGTAAGGAAACCAGACTAGCGGCCTTGAATTTAAAAAAAAGTCACTTTTTTTTCTTCCAATGATAGTCAGCCGACCATCGTCGGAAATTGATACAAAAACAATACACTTTTTGTTTAAATGACCACACCATGTGCTTGAGACATTAACCAGTTTGCGCCGGATGACGAATATAAACGCAAAGTTTTCCCCAGATTCAAAACGGATGACGCATAAACACGCCACGAGAAAGGCCGGAAATGTCTGTCAGCAGCGAGCAAGGCCGGAAATGTGTTGGTGTGCTTCCCGGCCTGAACCTGCCTCGGATCGAGTTTCGTTAAAAATAATCATGCCCCTCGGCTCGGTGATGTTAAAATAATCCCGGCGCGAACTGGTTAACTAAGGTATTTCATAATAATTTGGTAGTTCTGTGTTTTGATGTTTGTTGTATTTTTATCTTTAATCTTTACAACCAAATCAAACAAATGCTTGTTATTTAGATTTTGTTGAATTGGAGTAATCATACCATTTTTTCCTTCTCTGCGTTATCCTTTTTTGCAATGCAGCGCAAACTGACGTCAGCGGGCCCTGCTTGCCTCGATTCTACTGCAACGAGTCCTCGACCCGCCCGGACCAGTCCATTTGTCCCGAGGGGTACTTCTGCCAGGGGACCACGTTTAACTCCGACCCGTGTCCAAGTGGAACATTCTCTAACGTCACTGGTCTGGCCGTTGCTTCGGAATGCCCGGATTGCACACCTGGGTTCTACTGTGAAGGAACTGGTAAATCTTACCCCCCCCCCCCCCCCTTCCCCTCCCCCCCCCTTCCCCTCCCCCCTTCCCCTCCCCCCCCCCCCCCCTTCCCCTCCCCCCCCCCCCTTCCCCTCCCCCCCTTCCCCTCCCCCCCCTTCCCCTCCCTCCCCCCCTTCCCCTCCCCCCCCTTCCCCTCCCTCCCCCCTTCCCCTCCCTCCCCCTTCCCCTCCCTCCAAAAAAGATCGTTGTAGAGCTGTGCATCGGAACCCGGTACTTGAGCAGATTCCAGGTGGACCGATCCGGCCTGTCAATCGAACAGAGCGCTTTGACCAAATAGATTATTTTTGGTCAAGTGACTTCAACCAGTTCGTGCCGGATGACGTATAACGCAAAGTTTTTCCCAGATTTGAAACGGATGACGCATAAACGCCAAGAGCAAGGCCAGAAATGCTTGTCAGCAGCGAGCAAGGCCGGAAATGCGTGGGTGTGCTTCCCGGTGCTATTGGCCTGAACCTGCCTCAGATCGAGTTTCGCCCGCGCGTCAGCTCGGTGATGTTAAAATAATCCTGGCACGAACTGGTTAATAGCAACAGTTGCTACAGTCGTAGTCCGCCATAACCTCGGTCAAACTCGGTCAAACTCGGTCAAACTCGTTCAAACTCGTTCAAACTCGTTCAAACTCGTTCAAACTCGTTCAAACTCGTTCAAACTCGTTCAAACTCGTTCAAACTCGTTCAAACTCGTTCAAACTCGTTCAAACTCGTTCAAACTCGTTCAAACTCGTTCAAACTCGTTCAAACTCGTTCAAACTCGTTCAAACTCGTTCAAAGTCGTTCAAACTCGTTCAAATTCGTTCACATGCGCTGTGAAAAAGTGTACACAAACAAAATGGCTTTGATATGACCAGGCATTATTTTCAATCAAAATGCGGCTGTACTTTGTCTATATCGAATGGGGAGTTTAAGAAATGGTCTAACATATGCAGTCATTCCATGTAAATCAGAACCAGTACTGGATACACAACATACCAGAACAAAATCTTTGAGTTTGATTCGTTCTTGAGATTCAACTTCAGGCTTTAGAATCATGATTTTTATCCTCTGACTAAACGGACTTCAATGATGGTCAATGTTTTGCTGTAGAGACTCCAAATGTTGTCACTGAGATGGTATTTGGAATGTTTCATGGGCCCATAGGACCAAGTTTTTTAATTTTGTTTGGATACTGTGCAAGTGTAGACTAAAAATCAAGTTCTTAGACACTTTTGTCTGTGCAGGCGCCACCGAAATAAACCAGAGCTGGAGGGAACGGGCATATTGGCTCAGCGCTGGCTCATTTCGGTGACGACTTGATTTCAGTCTAAACTATTTTCTATAGGGGCCTATTATCGATGTTAGTTCTATTATTTGTTAGTTAAATGCATTCTACGTGTGGTATTCCGTTATTTTTTTTATATTTTTTTTATACACTCTGTACAACATTTGCAAACATCAAAAACGTGTTTATGTGTCATCCGTTTTAGTCTGGGGAAAACTTTGCGTTTATTTACGTCATCCGGCGCGAACTGGTTAAAACACTGCTCTACTTGTTCATAATTTCTTTGTAATTGATTACACACCCGAAGCCAGCTTGACTGATTCTCTGACCTTACAAGTTTTCCCCAGATTCAAAACGGGTGACGCATAAACACCCTCACGAGCAAGGCCGGAAATGTCTGTTAGCAACGAGCAAGGCCAGAAATGCGTGGGTGTGCTTCCTGGTACCATCGGCTTGAACCCGCCTCGTGATTTGTTAAAAATAAACCAGCGCGTCGGCTCGGTGATGTTACAATAATCCCGGCGCGAACTGGTTAAGTGTTGTCAGAAAACCAGACTACAAGAACAAGATTGATTCTTTTCTTCTTCAGCATGTAAGAACCCAAAACGTCAAACAAGTTAGTGTAACAATATTGGCAATAACATTAACCCCAAAACTGTCAATTTCAAAAAATTACAGCACAAGTTCAATCATACGGAATATGGCCACAGCTTAAATACTTTGTCACGTCTGCCCATCTGTCCAGTCGATGTAAAAATCGTGGCGAAAAAACTGGTTAACCCTGCAAGCAGCCATGAGGCCGATTCGGAAGGCACATTTCTTTTTCTAACTTCCATATGAAGTTGTCGGCCTATTCCATTCAAATGTTTGTATTCCTCAATGACACATTGTAGTTTGAGAAACCTGGGCCCCAGCGAAAAACCCATTCACTTGTGCACAAAATGGGCCCAATTCACTTGCGCACAAAATGGGCTCTTTGTGTTTCGCCGCCTAACTGTCTAGCCAGCCAGCCTCTCCAGGGGTGTCATAAGTCATCCTACTGCTGGCCTACAGTAGTGACAGGAAAAAAAACCCACAGATGTATACAACTGCACAAAACATAGACCAAGGTGCCTTCCAAATTTACCCCATGGAAGCTGCGCGAAAATATTTGGCTCGCGCAGCTCGCAGGGTTAAAGGCTGTTTTTTCTGTTCTTCGTAGAACCCACTTCTGTAGGTGTATGTGTGACTGTCCGCCATAACCAAGTCGATTTCTAACTTCTTTTTTGATTTTGGTTAGGATATTATTGCCCCCCTGGTAAGAAAACTTCTACCCCGGCTGACTACCTGTGCCCAGCTGGTCATTTCTGCAAGGAGAACTTCCCCGACCCTGAACGGTGCAACAACGGCACGTACCAAGACGAGAAAGGCAAGTCAGACTGCCTGCTGTGTGAAGAAGGTAAAAAAAGAGATTGGCTCTCAGAACTATTGGAGGGAAGGGGGTGTTACTCAGTACAATTGGCCACACGGGGACGTGCCACAAACATGGGTCGCATTTTTAAATGTATGGTATGTCAATAAACCCTTTTTCGCCCCTGTTTGGTGGTAAACTCGCACTCGGAAAGGGCATGATGTGGTTTTGCATTTAAAGTGGACACGGTCCTTAGCAGGATGTGATTTCAACAACAGATTTCAAATACCACATTCAAATGCTTGAAATTCACATCCTTCATTCAAATTCGCATTCTGGGTTAATAAGTCGTTAAGATTCAAATTCACATCCACTGGATTCTTATTTTGGAAGAGGATGTGAATTTTGAGCTTTTTGGATGTGATTTTGGAATTCTTTTTTCGAAATCACATCCTGCTAATGACCTGGGGTCGCTTTGAATGCAAAATCACATCATGCCCTTTCCTAGTGTCATAGATTGTAATTCTATCCTCAGTATTGACATGGTGTTTTATCACATATGGTATATGAATGGGTGGTAAATATTCTAGCTTGCTCGTTATAATAATAGTGCATGCTCACCATACCAGCTCGTAACGTTATGTATTTGATCTGTTTCCAACATTCAGGACATTCACGCACATGTGAGTTGAGTGGGCACAAAATAACCTTTCTACCTCCAACCCATGAATCTGACTATGGACCTGTCGATTTGTACTGTCGATTTGTTTATCAATGGATGGTATTTGAATCTAGTTTACCAGTATAGTCATGGGTACCTATTCTACGTTGGTATATGTATGGGTAGTGAAAACAAGTTCAAAGTGGTATAGCCATTGGTCTTACCTCAAAATCAACGTGACATGCATGTCTTTTTTACTCCGAAAGGTTACTTCTGCGACAACACTGAGTCTGCTGTGATTCACCTCAGCACCTTTGCCTGTCCGACCGGCTACTACTGCCTGTCGGGCACCCAGCGAGCCAGCGAGTACCCTTGCACCGTGGGGACTTTCAATAACCTGACCAATGCCGTCAACGAGAGCTGGTGCCAACCCTGCCTGGCTGGCTTCTACTGTCTGGCGGGGACCAGCGTATCTGAGTTGCCGTGCTATGCAGGGTAGGTTCTCCGTCTGGATTTATATCCGAGACAAGTGGCCGGTTGCTTGTTGTGCACATGCGCAGTTGGAATACTGAACTGGTTTACATTTATAAGTAATTCTGCAGGTCTGGGGTTTGAGTCCAGCCTGGCGTTATGGTATATGTGCTCTTGGGCGAGACACTTTGTCTCTCATTGCTTCTTCCCACCCAGAAGTACCTGTGAGGGTAGAGAGAGTTATTGTGTTTGATAAGATGGCAGTGACAAGCTGTACACTCTCCGGGGAGCTGAGATGGTATTTGTAATGCTTCAGTGGCCCAATTATAATATTCTAGGTGCAATAATATTTGTTAGGTTCAATGAACTACTCTATACTCACATATGACCCGAGCCAGGAATCGAACCCGGGCCACAGCAATGAGCACTTTACACACTGCATCACTCGTGAGGTTTTCATAATTAGGGAGTCAGGTTGGTGTAGTGGTTACTGTCCTTGCCCTTCCACCACTGTGGCCCGGGTTTGATTCCATGCCTGGTCTAGTTTCTACCTGATTCCGTGGGTTTTTCCCAGAATATTCTTCCGAGGCTTTTCTCCCACCTCCAAAACTGTAATTATTTCTCACTGTCTTCTCTACAGGTTTCTTGCGAGTTTAATTCAGTCTTGCACTCTTGTGGATTCCTTGGTATCAGTACCAGAAATATTATAATAATAATAATAATATTTCTGACTTCAGATACTACTGCAAAGGCGGTGACAGCATCCCCAACCCCAACGAATGCCCTGAGGGTAGCTACTGCGTGGAAGGTGGCTACCAGCCTACTCCATGCCCTGCAGGGACCATATCGTCTGGAACAGGCAACAAGAACGTGACAGACTGCGCACCCTGCGACATCGGGCACTACTGCAACGTCAACAGCTCTCAAAATGGTACAAGCCTAGCTTTTTTGCTCATATGAACTGTCGGTGTAGATGTCTAGTGCATTTTTCATTTTTGTTTCGCTTGTGCCATTTGACAGTGCTCCCAATTTTGGGTCTGCGAATAGTTGCCCTTGCTGGGATGTGTTTTAAGGCAACAACATAGTTCTTGATACAGAGATTTACATGCGCGAGGCACGCACTGCACAATGAGGAGTGATGTGTCACAGAACAAAATGTTAGTGGTGTAGTGTGAATTTGAGATTATGAAATACAAACTCATGTATTGCACATGCTGTGTGAGGGTTTAACCAATAAATGGGTAAAAGAAGGCACGTTTATTAGGAGTCCAAATTTCATATGACACCAGGAAAAATAAGTGTTCAAAACAGTTGGTGTTTTATCATCGTTTTTAAATCACCCTTGTGACAGGCTGACGACCAATAGAAATGGCTAGGTATTTCTGAATGCATGTTTAATAAGTAAAGGGATTTGGGTAGTCAGGTTGGCGTAGCGGTTCTTTCCTCGCCTTCTTTCCACCGCTGTGACTCAGGTTCGAATCCCGGTGTTCAATCCCTGCTTGATTTTGTGGATTTTCCTCCCACCTTCCTCTCATTGTCTTCTCCCTGCAGTTTTGGTTTTGCTTTCGAGCCACAGTACCAAGGACACTTTTCGAGGAATCCATGGTTTCATTAATGCAAATAATTAATAATAATTTGACACTCTACATTATTATTTATCAAAGCAGCCTTTTGTATTCTGCCCTCTGATGAAAGGGTTGCTAGACTAGGTACTGTAAGCTTTAAAAACTGTTTGCCTTTTTGTGTGTGGACCCAGGTGAGACACCCCCTGCGACCCTGGCTACATCTGCACCGGAGGTTCAGACATCCCCGATCCCTCTGACAGCATCAGGGGTTACATCTGCCCAGAGGGTCACTACTGCGAGTCGGGGGCACCTAGGGAGATACCTTGCAACAAGGGGACATACGCCCCACAGATCGGCCTAGGGGCTTGCTTGCCATGCCCGGAAAGTAAGATTCCTTTGCATAGAACTCTTGGTCATTTCATATCAATTCAACACACTTGAAATAATATTTGATGTTATGATTGGCTGAATGTGCATTTGTATACATACATATGCAGATATATGTGACCTGTCACCACAATATGTGAGTAAAGTCGGAAAAATTGAAAGATGAGAAATTGGTATTTTCAATTTCTTGAGAAAGAGAGCTTTCCAATGGTATATAACACTTGGGGGTTTTGCGATCAATACATTTTACAGCGCTCCAGAAAGTCACGGGTTTCACAAAATGTGTTTTTGAGAAACTTACTTATAAACATCCTAAACAAAACACACAAAAGATTGCCAAACGAGACGAGTAAGGTTCGATTGAGCATAGCAACGGCTATTTATCAAATCAGCATTTCTGTGAATGAAACGGAAAACTGTACATGTAAGTAATAAAGATGTCATTATTGAAAAAAATAAATAATGAAGATCACATTTTGATGACATGTTTACCCTCTCAACATTGAGTGAGCCAATACATGGTAATGCACAGCGTGACTTAATAATATCCATTTTTGTAGAGCCAGCCACATATACACCTATTTTAATTATTTGGGGGTGATTGATCCCTATTTCCCCAACTCATCGAATCTGATTTACACCACTGGTGCAGGCCCGTACGCAGGATTTTGTATGGGGGGGGGTGCGAATTTGTACTGATGGGACCAAAAATGAAACCAAATTTGTGTGTGTGCCAGTATCGTCATTTCTACATCAAAATACCATTATTTACCTCGGAAAATGTGGACCTTTTGGTAATTTGGGGGGCGAATTTGTACTGATGCGACCAAAAATGGGACCAAATTTTGTTGTGTGCCAGAACCGTCATTTCTACATCAAAATACCATTATTTACCCCGGGAAATGTGGACCTTTCGGTAATTTGGGGGGCGAATTTGTACTGATGGGACCAAAAATAGGACCTTTAAGTAATTTGGGGGGGTACGTACGCACCTGTAGTATCTAAGTTGGTGAATAAATGGAGACACACACGCAGTTATCGACTCGCTGTATATTGTATTCAGCAACTGAATGTAGGTCACTCTGTGACCTGTGAAGTACAGAAGTATGGAGTGCCTATGATACAATATTACTTGCTTTGTTAAAGTCAAAAGATAATTTTTAAGTTTGTATAATGTATGAGGCCTAATGTTATACATGTAAGTACACCTTAACATTCGGAAAACGTTGGTTCTTTTACTTTCAAAACTTCCTATGTCGAGCCTTTCTTTAGTTTTTGTAAAGTAAAATGTTCAAAACGAACTGATAAACAAGAAACTGGAGGGAGATTGTTTTCTTCTCAATCTCAATCAACAAACGTAGTAACTAGCAATTCAACAGGAGAAAACTGTTTTTTTTTTTTTTAGTACAAATTACTACAATGTACATATACTTTCCTTTCCTTCTTTGATTATGGTAAATAGAGTTATCAAATTTGCATGAAATCGGCATGTTAAAATAAATGAGCCAAGTTAGGCCAAATTGTGTTATTTTAGCATTATTAAATAACCAAAGAAAATGATCATATTTGATTGTGTTAAACTCTAGTTGGTCATGATGATGCGTCACAGTTTTGTCATCATGATTTATGAAACAAAGTCACGTAGGTGTGGAGGTGGCTGCCGATTGCGAGGTGGATTGCGACGTTGGGGCTGGTTTGGCTGAGGTGGTGTATCCTGTGAAGGGGTGAAAATGTCGCTTTCATCATCACTGTCGAGGTGTTGTGGTGTTGGACCTGTGTATTTCTTGAAGTAGGAGGAGTTGCGTGTGATTTTATGCGTGTTGCGTTGTGCTGTGACGAGGGATCCTCGCTTGCTCATAACTGTGTAAGGCTAGGGATGTAAGGGGACATGTGTTTGGGGACATATCCATCACGACGGACGAGAACACGGTCACCAATGTCAATGTCTTTAACTCGAGTAGTACCGCGGTTGTCAGCGTAGGTTTTCATCTGGGTCTTTTTGCGTTGATCACGTTCCTGAATAGGTGTGTGTTGTAGCAGTGGAGTGGACTCTGGTTCAGGTAGGCGTGTCTGAAACGATCTACCGAACAGAAGTTTGGCAGGTGAAACACCGGTCGTGGAATGTGGAGTGGCTCGGTAGTTGCGAAGGAATTTATACAGTTCTTGTTTCCATGGTTTGTTTTTTGGTGAATGCAGCGCGGTATGCTTTTTTGAGAGTTTTCATAAACCGTTCAACTTCACCGTTTGCTTGAGGCCAACGAGGAGTAACTCGACGATGCTCGAATCCAAGGTATTTTGCGAAGCTAGCGAACTCGCAGCTGTTGAATGGTGGACCATTGTCGGAGCGTACGATATTTGGGACTCCGAAACTTGAGAAGATGCGATCAAGCTTGGGGATGACTTGCTGGGCTGATGTTGACGACACGATTTCTACCTCTGGGAATCGTGAATAGTCATCCATGACTACAAGCAAATGTTCTCCAGTGGGCAGATGAGCAAAATCAATGCTGACTTCTGCTCTGGTTGGGAGAGGTGACATCTTGAGTGGTTCTTTGGTATGTTCGATTGTGTTTGCTTGACAGGGGAGACATTCCCGGATTGTAGCTTCGGTCATGCGATCAATGGATGGAAACCAGACTTTTTTTCGCGGAGAAGGGCTTTTGTTTTGGTTATGCCTTGATGTCCTTCGTGCGCTATGTCGATGATTCGCTTGCGGAGCGTTTGAGGTATGACGAGACGATGGTCGCGCATGAGAAGTTTGCGATCTTGGGACACTGTGAGTTCATCACCTACATTGTGGTAGCTGGTTAGCTCTACTTTGAGTTGTTTGTCAGCGTTAGAGAGGATTTCATCCCAGTTACCGTGTTCAACTGCGGTCATGCAGAGTTGGAGAGACTGATCGCGGGATGTTGCGTCAGCTATTTCAACGCGTGTGACATGTTTCGGCACTGAGTGATCAGCAACAAAGTTGATGTGTGCTTCAGCAATAATCTGTTCAGTGGACAGTGACTGGTTCACACTCTGTGGGTGTCTGCACATATAGTCAGCTGGGTTGTGTTTGCCGGGTCGATACACAACTGAGTAATTGTATGCCTGGAGTTTCAGGATCCAGCGCTCAAGACGGAGAGGAGGCTTGGAGTTGCAACTGTTGAACACCGTGACTAACGGCTTATGATCTGTGATGACCTCAAATGGGCCACCGTATAGGTACAGATGAAAGTGGATGACTGCCCAGGTGATGGCTAGTGCCTCGCGTTCAGTTTGTGAATATCTTTGTTCAACGGGAGTGAGGGCTCTGCTGGCAAGAGCTACGACGGATGTGTTGTTGCGAGAGTCGCACCTAATCCCACGGGACTAGCGTCGACGGGTAGTTAAGTTTTGCTGGTGGGATTGAAGTATGCCATGGTGCAGCATTCGGTCATGCGTTGCTTGATGAGCGCGAATGCCCGGGATTGTGCAGTGTTCCATTCCCATGGGCTGGCAGTTTTGGTCAGATCGCGAAGTGGAGATGATATGGTCGCAAGGTCTGGAATAAAACGACTGCAGTAGTTAACCATGCCGAGAAAGCTGCGTAGCTCAGAGACGTTCTGAGGCTCGGGGACGGATTGGATTGCTCTGATTTTTTTAGGGTCAGGAGCAATTCCACTGGCGGAGAACATGTGTCAGAAGTAGTTGACTTGTTGGATATTGAACTTGCACTTGTCCCGATTCAGGGTGAGATTGGCCTCACGCAAGCGTTGGAGGCAGGCCTTAAGACGACTGTCATGTTCTTCTTTGTGCGAAGTCTTTATCTACGTATTTCATATGTACATAGTCCGTATGTATGTACGTAGTCCGTATGTATGTATGTAGTCCGTAATTTACGTAGTCCGTATGTACATAGTTCATATGTGTGTAAGTAGTCTGGATTTGCGTAGTCCGTGCGTGTGTGCGTAGTCCGTGCGTGTGTGTGTATGGGTGCGTTTGTATTGACCGGCAATCGTGGTCGTCGGACAAAAGAATTGGGAGTCAAACAATGGGTCCACGATTGACAAAACGTCCACGATCTTTTCCCGTGTACAAATCCTATGGCGATCATCAAAAAACGTTAGAGTATAAACAAAAGAGGGAAGACGGTCGGACAATACCCCGTCCACGATCGAAGGCCTTTACACACTTGCGTGCAAACATGCATACGTCGTGCGTGTGTGTATAGTCCGTGTGTTTGTTAAATGTGTGTCAAATGTGTTTTTCTGATGCCAACAATTTGACGAAGGTTTGAAAACGACAAAAACTAAGGAGCTGAGAATTTGTAAACCCCTTTATTTCACCCACTTTGTCTTTTTGTGAACCCTTCCAGGCACCAACTCGGCCACCGCTTGCCCCCCTGGAACAATGAACTCTGACGAGGGTGGACGATCCATGGACGACTGCGTCCCATGCGAGGCTGGTCACTTCTGTCATGGCACGGGCCTGTCGGCACCCACGGGCGTCTGCTCAGAGCGCTACTACTGTCCGAGTGACGCCGTGATTGATTCGTTTAAGCCCGCCGGCTACGAGTGCTCGGCTGGGTCCTTCTGCCCGAATGAGAAGGCGACGCCGGTGGCCTGCGACCCAGGTAGGAATTAAACCCATGTTGTAGTAATTGCAAGTAAGAATCCTACCAGTGTCGTAGTTGGTTGTTTTCCGTGAATGTTAAGCTTTGACCAAAGCTATCAAGCTTGTTCTCTGAACGAGAATTTGTCGGATCCATATACTTGTCTCTGTACGACACACACAACGCCCAGCACGCTAGCCTCATACTCGTACTCAACAGCCTGCATGCACGTACATATACACACACGCCCCTCACGTACATCCTCAAACAGAATACGGCATAGTCGAGGCGAATGATAGCCTTGACCCAATTTTGTAATGTGTTTATTTACATTTACGGCCAAATTCAGCCGAGCCAATTAAACACTGTAAACTTTGACCAGATATATTCATGATCATTACCTTGAATAATGTGTACTGTCAATAGCCAATTACGTCACCGAATGCGGGACGTTGTTTTGGTAATACAGCGCTGGTGCCTGGCGACGAGATCCCGTGTAGTGTTGTGTTTTTTAACAGCGTGAGGTAATATAAGAAACATTATGTTGAATTGACATGCAATGACCCGGCTATAGTTATGTATTTCTGCTGTAATCACATCTAAACTTGAGATCTCCAATTCTCTAAATCCTACCAGGCACGTACCAGCCCTCCATGGCTGAGACAAACTGCGAGATCTGCCCCGAGGGTTTTTTCTGCATGGTCAACACCAGCGTGCCCGAGGATTGCAGTGCCTACTCCTACTGCCCACAGGACTCCATTGAGCCCACCTCTTGCCCTAATGGCACGTACACCATGGATGGCGTCATGGGGCTGAAGGATGCGACGCAGTGCACCCAATGCCAATTCGAACCAAACTATAGCTTGTTTGCTGAAACGTACTCTTTTTTAATTAGGTAATAAATCAGTGCAAGGAACCGGTTATTACTGCGTGATAATGACCGGGTTGGGGGATGACCGCTGGCAATGGATCGAACCGAACTGTTATTACCTTTAATAAATACCTTTTTAACGAGAACAATTTTCTTTCGGCGATATTTCCAGCGTTTTGTGTTCATGTTTAGGGGCCATGTTTTAGCTTATGCATGGTACCCTGTCTCTTCAATATGTGTTATTATATCCCATACTTTGAGACCAGACTAGCTGACCACTGATGCCCATCGTACATAGCAACGCGCTAGCGTTAACAGACGAGACGCGCATTTTTAAAAATGCCGCTCGTATAGATACGAACGTTCTACGCTTACATTTATAGCGCGCAGTATCAAGATTTGACGCGTCCTTGTTACCGTAGAACTGTTGCATTCGTCCAATCATTGGCTTACATGATGCTTGATCAATGCTGGTTCAGGGAACATTTATTCGCTTCTTCTTGAAAGCCCATGATATTACTACCTGATAATCCACTCCACGTGATCGAGTCTCCACCAATCAGAAGCCATCAACTCTCCTAGGTATTTATTCATGTGATGTAAAAATCCAGACCATTATGTGGTGCAATCAAGCAAAATAAGTTGGACGTCTGGAATTCTGATTTTTAGATATGGGCCAGAATGTGTCCTGGGGTAAACAAAAATTATATTTGACCTGCTCCAACGAAACCCAAACAAAGTTGACAATTTTATCTTTTTAGATTTAGCTTTTTTCAAAGAGGTGTACCTATCTTTATCAATAGATCTTGCCCATTTTGCAGCACATAATCCTCTGTAGTTCACTAGAGCATTTGCAGACGAGTCTGGGGTCCCAATCCCAGCCTGCTAAACTTTTCTTTAATTGCATTTCTGCACCGGTTTTCCATCCCACGGGCTTTCAAGTATTCCTACTTTTCCAACTTTAAAACAACAAATTATTGGTACCTTACTCTTACTTTTCCAACTTTTTCTTGAATTCCTACTATATCTTATTTGTTCCTACTTCTTTTGTTCCACAACTGCGTAAAATAAAATCGCATTGAATATGTTTCATACCAGTGTCACACACTGTCATGTAAATTACACTATCAGTGAAGGGTGCAGGAGTATTGCAACTGTACTTCTAAGAGCTTAGTTGAGGATGGAGCATGATTGTCGTGAGAACAGCATATGCTGAATGAGGCTTCTTATGTGCACATGTGTATCACCGTAAATAACTCCTGAAAGCCTGCAGAAGTCCTTTTTTTTATCCTGATTTTGTTCTGCGAAGTCCTTTCGATCCTACTTTTTCGCCTTGGTCTGCTTAAGAGCCTGCATCCTATCCTGCATCCCATCTTGATTTATTGCTATATTTTATTGGTTTGATTCCTTAGGGAGTTACTGCCGAGGGGGTAGGATTGCAGGTCCCTGCACAGCAGGATTCATCTGCTACTCTGGCTCTGACACCCCGACCCCCTACGGATCAGACCCAGTCGGGGGAGAGCTATGCCCTTTTGGCTGCTATGAGTTGATAACATTTATTGGTTTCATCTTTCAGGGAGTTACTGCCGCGGTGGTTGGATTGCAGGTCCCTGCAAGGCAGGATTCATCTGTTACTCTGGCTCTGACAGCCTGACCCCAGACGGATCAGACCCAGTCGTGGGAGAGGTATGCCCTATCGGCTACTACTGCTTGGAAGGTAACTCAGTTTTTACACAATTGCTAGGTCTGTTAATTAATTTGTATTTTGAATATCTGTTTTTTTAATGTAGATGTACATACATGTATTAAACAGGTCAGCTTCGGAAACTTTCAGCAAAAGCAAATGTTACTGTAAATACTGTATGTACCCTTGAGCAAAACAGTGCACCTTTTACAGCGAAGATTAGATCGCAAAATACTCTGTAGAGCATTAATTGGTTGGTCCAGGCTCCAAATGTCACCCTGGTCAACTTTCCTATTCGATGTCTTGTACACTGTTGCCGGGCGGAGGGTTTAACACCTGCTCGTTAATTGATTGGGGTGGTTTTTTACCAGGTGCGCTGAATGTATCTATATGTTCACCAGGGCAAGTCATCACAGAGCCAGGGGCCAAGAGCTCGGCGGAGTGCACCCAGTGCCCGGCTGGCTACATCTGCACTATCGACAGCAGCAGGGCGGAGCCATGCACACCAGGTGGGGCTGTCATTTAGGCAGATTGCATTAATGTATGCGCATATATTAAAGGTGTTCACAAAGTATGTCTAGTGTAAAGGCCAGATCATTATACTTTCTGCAAATGCGAACGCAAAATCGAAATTCACGTCACAAAACCTCCGCTGCGAAATTTGCCAGAGTTGGCAATCCGGAGGTCGCTGGTTCAAGCCACGCTCAAGTCAATTTCTTTGTTAAATTTTGAAAAAAATAGTATTAACTGCACCTAGTCGGTTCTTTTAAAATGTTGTATTAAAAAAGGCGTATCATCTTTGAGTGATCAGTTGGTTATTTTCCCAGGTCAATGCAACATTGCTAATGTTGCTAGTATTGTGCAGGGTTTCCCCTTAACTCTTTTTTGTTTCACTAGCCGGCCGGACCAGTTATGTTTTTGTAAGTAACCTTTTAACGTCTATTACAATGTAAATAACGTATACACCGACGTCGTTATAATGGTTAATTGGACAGTGATGTTCTAGAATATTATACATATTATTATTAATAACGGGGACAAAGCGAGCCACTTGAATTCCGACTCCCATTTTTTTCGGTACGATCGTTGCTGTTTGCTTTGATCGTAGTCTTTGTCGCGCTCAGATCTATCTCGTTTTGTCAATTTCCCAGCTCCAGGATCTGGAATGGATGGGAACAATCGCCACATCGCGTCAATTTTATTTTCAGGATCTACTGTTGTCCGATACGCCCTGTACTCAATCAAAATACTGCAGCAAAATGTGAAGCTAAAAACCTTGCACATGCAATTCGCAAGCGACTAGGTTTAATAAATTGATACATTGTAAAACAATTAACTATGGCAGTCCTTAATTTTTTAAGGAGCGCGATCGCACTCTTCCGCGCTCCCAAATATTTTCCAAGAAGAGCAAAACTCAGTGCTCCATACAAATTCCACAGGGGAATTAATTTCTTCAGTTTGATTTGTAACGCGAACCGGAACGACGTCTGTTGATTTTGTGGAAAAACCTATACTACAGTACTAAGGTACTGGTTTTTTTATGTACGCTTGCGGTATACTCACGCAGTATGTGTGCCGCGCCGGCCATGCGCGCCAATGCATGGGCTAGCTATAGCTAACCGGCCATGAACATCGCGAATAAACACTGTATGTACAGGAATGACATGATCCTATCTCTGCAATGCACGTGCACTGCTGTGTACATGTACTCTAAATTGTACATGTACTGTACTAGTAAACAGTTGATCTTGGAAATCACATGTAATGTTTTCAATATTTTAACTCGCCCGCCGGACGACCGAGGAAAGTGTTTTGACTCGTTCGTGGCTGTTTTCACTCGCATTTGGCGAGTGGGCGACCGCTATAAAGGGAAAACCCTGTCGTGACTTTGGGGACGTGATCCCTGTCTACATGGAAATTACGAGTTTGTGGCGATACATAATTTGAGGAACCCCCAACACAGGGCTGGACAGCTCAGTTGGTAGAGCACCGGAACGACAATCCGGCGGTTGCTGGTTCAAACCCCGCTACACTTGATTTCTTTGTTCAATTTTCAAAAGAGGAGTTAAGATGTGTTTAACTTTTTGAAATTTTTATCCAAAAAAAATTCATGTAGCAGTTCATCATCAAATAAATATTATTGTTGAAATGCAAAACAGTTTTTAAAAAATTGCTTTCTTTTTTGTGTCGTTTCTAGGCTACTATTGTGAGTTTAACGAGGATCCTAAACCGTGTCCGAACCGGACCTACTCGGCCGAATCGCAGGCCACCAATTCCAGCACATGCATGCCCTGCCCAGCTGGCTATTGGTGCAACTACCCAGGTATGTGGTTGTACTCCTCGTTGGATGAAACACTGTCATAACTCTTGCATTCCAGTTTGGAATCTCAATGAAGCCATCCAAGCTGATGTGATGTTGTGCGTTCAGCTTAGCCATATTATTATGGCTCAAATGCTGGACTTGCTCCGTATTGAGAGCCACACAGCGGCCATATGTAAAAATGGCGGAAGGTCCAGAAAACATTCGGTTGCTATTGACGAATGAAGGCATAGCGCCACCAAGGGCAGCTTTGCCCGTACACATATCGAGCATGCGTCATGTTTTTTTGAAACCAAAGCTGCAGTTGGTGGCAATTTGCGATCTTGTGCACAACGATCCATCTTGCTAGTTATTGGTACAGGATTAGCTAGACGGTCTGAAGATACAGAATCCCCAAGTCAGTAACTGCATGAAAACAAAAGCCCAAACCGCTGTTTTTGTACCCTGTCATCATATCTATGTCCATAGCAACAGAATGTTTTTTACACGTGATCGCTGTGTGGCTCTCGATACGGAGGAAGTCCAGTATTTCAGTCATATTTCCTAACCGTCACCACAAAATTGGCCCAGCGTATCAAGTTTTCACGAAGTGACGCTATCCGTGTGTATTAGCTATAGGCTTTGCGTTTCTTCGTGAAAATGCCAGAAGTGGGTCCCGATACAGCCACAACATTTGTGTTACTGCGTGGTGATGGCGGCGATTCATGGGGCTACATTCAGCTCATAACAAACTCGCTGTGTTTCTCGCCTGCGCATTCATGTGATTTTGATGAGTGTTCGATCATTAGTCGGGCAGATTTGTGCACAATATGATAGAATTGTTCACTTGATAATAAAAGTATGAATTTTGGCACACAGTCAGAGTATGTCATGGGAAATATATTTTGCTATGGGGTCGTTGCATTTTTGTCGCAAAATATAGGTAGAATAACATGCAATTGCAGCAATTTTGAACATTGTTTGTTATTCTACCTGACTGTATTCCAAATGACCTGTGGTCCATATCAATGTGCTCATGCGCAGCTAAAATACCAAATTAGTTTATTGTTGTGTTTGTTTAGCACCCTAATCGTTTGTTTTTGTTTATTTGTATGCGTGACAGTTTTGACATCCAAACAGGGCGTCCTAATGGTAGAACTGTCATTGATTTGACTGGCCTGCAAACAAAAGATGTCCACAGGATGCAGGAAGAGATTACGAATTGTGGACTAGCACACATGCACAGTCGGTTTCCCCCTCTCCGGAAAAGAGCTTTAGAGGGAAAATAGGGTTATTGTTATTTGTAGAAAAATAAAGGGAACACCTGAGGAACACCCAGAATCCAAATTTGAGGTTTAATTTTATTTTTCTGGAATTAATAAAAATGAGTTATTATAGCCATACACGGAAACAAAGGTATGGAAGTTACAACTGTGTGGTTTGGTTTTTGTGATGTCTTCAACTTGACTTATTTATTTTTCTGTATTTTTTTATTTATTTGTTCCCAGCCATGACAGACTTCACCACCAGTCCCTGTGTGCTGGGTCACTACTGCCCCACGGCCACACCAGAGCCTATCTCCTGCCCACCAGGCTAGGGACCTACAGGGACACACAGGCAGCAAGAAGTAAGGCAATTCTCAAATAATAATGCAGACAGAAGGCAAACCTTTGTTTGGTTTGTTAAAACAAAACAAAATGTTTAATTTCTTGTTTCATTCAGGCTTGGATACAAGTTTTCAGGTATAGCCTGAATTTAGCTTTTTCGTGTTTTTTGTGTTTTTTGTGTATATTTGTGTTCTTTTACAAAATCGTTGTTGAATCACCTCCGCCCGCAATTTTATAAATTGTTTTATCCGACTTTCCACGGAATCGTGGGGCAACTCTAACAAATTCTGTCACGGGTACAAAAGCAATTTGTTTACCATAAACACAAGGCTGTAAGTGTCACTTATCAAGCTTGATAAGTTGACTGCGCAAGACTATTATAATTGATGGCAGTTGCCATGGCTAGCTCGGTACAGGAATGTAGGAACAGTTCAGAGTGGACATATTGTAATGTGTGTCTGATGGTATAGCTGGGTGCTTTTACTATTACGACTGAGAATTGAAGCACAAAAGTGAACAAAGGTCTCCTTAGAATCCTCTTTGTTAAAATTTGTCCTCGATTGTTCGTGTAACGTTAGGTCATTACTCGGACACTCTCGATAGAAGTGACATTTAATTGATTGTACACGAACCATCGGTACCGATGGTTCGTGTACAAACCAGAATGGGCCAATAACGACACAGCGCCATAGTTTGTGCGCTGACAGATAGAGCCAATAAGAGAGCACACAATCACCCACGATCCCTGACCATTGCAGCGCTTAACCTCGAGAATTACGCAACTTTATCTAAACAGCAGATGGCGTATACGACTGCAGAGTTTGCGAGCGCTGTGAGCGCGCTGTTTAGTAATTCACCAACATGCACTGACCTTCTATCTAGCTTCTACATGTATTTAGGCTGTGGGTTGGCGTGCATGTCCTTGTAATTTGAATCTCTGAATACCAACAGCGTTAACTTGCACTGTAAAGCGCAGTACCAGTATGGGTTATAGTTTATGTACAAAATATGAATTGAACGGCAAACTAAACAAATGATGTTCTAAACGTTATGCTGTCCTTTCCTTTCTGGCAAGAGAATGTCGGTGCTTACCACATCAATAATACAACTTTTATTATGGATTTATATATATGAATATATGATGCCAGAGAGACATGAAGACGAAATGAGTGACGAAGATAATGAGGTTGACCATGACATAATACTAGGTCATAATGTGCAAAATGAAGACAATGATGAGGTAGAAATAAACGAAGCTAAAGCTAGTCACTTTGAGCAAAATGGGCAAAATTACGCCGGGAGGCGTACGTACTAGCTCTATCGTCCGGCGTGACATTAAGACTGAGAGCTAGAGAGCGATAATTAGCCAGCTCTCGAGAACATGGGCGGACAAAAGCTCATATTACTCTTAGAAAACGGGTCTAAAATCGCTAATATTGCAACAACAGTGCACAGCGGAGATAAAGGAAGATTTTTGTTTGGCTTTGGCAATGGGCATCACATAAAATACACACAGAATAGGGGCCGTAAACCCACGATGGAACAGCAAACTTTGCACTGATGATGTCATAAATATTTTTAAAAAACATTTCAGTAAAATCGACTGGAAGTCAAATTAGCTTATACAAAGAACTGTTAAATGTTCACGTTTCTGTATGTCAGCTGAAAAAAATTCTGCAGATGACAGACACTGATGAAGTTTTCTCCGAGTGCCAAAAGTGAAGTCATAACATTCTGCAAATTTGCGCTCGCACCCCTCTTTTGCTTTATCGCACCCCTTTTTCTCCGAGTGCCAAGAGTGAAGTCAAAACATAATGCAAATGTGCGCCCACACCCCTCTTTTGCTTTCTCGCACCCCTTTTTTCTGAGTGCCAACGGTGAAAACAAAACATACTGCACATTTGCGCTCGCACCACTCTTTTGCATTCTCGCACCCATTTTTGCTCTTGCCAACAGTGAAGTCATAACTGCACATTTGCACCCGCTCCCCTCTTTTGCTTTATTATCGCACTCCTTTTTCTCCGAGTGCCAAGAGTGAAGTCATCATAACATACTGCACATTTGCGCCCGCACCCCTTTTTTGCATTCTCGCACCCCTTTTTGCTCTTGCCAACAGTGAAGTCATAACATACTGCACATTTGCGCCCGCACCCCTCTTTTGTTTTCTCGCACCCCTTTTTGCTCTTGCCAACAGTGAAGTCATAACATACTGCACATTTGCGCTCGCACCCCTCTTTTGCTTTCTCGCACCCCTTTTTATCCGAGTGCCAACAGTAAAGTCAAAATATACTGCCCATTTGCGCTCGCACCCCTCTTTTGTTTTCTCGCACCCCTTTTTCTCCGAGTGCCAACATTGAAGTCGTAACTATTTGCGCCCGCACCCCTCTTTTGCTTTCTCGCAATCATTTTTATCCGAGTGCCAAGAGTGAAGTCAAAACATACTGCACATTTGCGCTCGCACCCCTCTTTTCTTTTCTCGCACCCCTTTTTCTCCGAGTGCCAACAGTGAAGTCAAAACATACTGCAAATTTGCGCTCGCAACCCTCTTTTGCTTTCTCGCACCCCTTTTTACTCTTGCCAACAGTGAAGTCATAACATATACTGCACATCTGCACCCGCACCCCTCTTTTGCTTTCTCGCACCCCTTTTTATCCGAGTGCCAACAGTGAAGTCAAAACATACTGCACGTTTGCGCTCGCACCCCTCTTTTGCTTTTTCGCACCCCTTTTTGCTCTTGCCAACAGTGAAGTCAGTCATAACATACTGCACATTTGCACCCGCACCCCTCTTTTGCTTTCTCGCACCCTTTTTTACCCGAGTGCCAATAGTGAAGTCAAAACATACTGCACGTTTGCGCTCGCACCCCTCTTTTGCTTTCTCGCACCCCCTTTTGCTCTTGCCAACAGTGAAGTCAAAACATACTGCACATTATCCGAGTGAAGTCAAAGAAAAAGGGGTGCGAGAAAACAAAAGAGGGGTGCGAGCGCAAATGTGCAGTATGTTTTGACTTCACTGTTGGCACTCGGATAAAAAGGGGGTGCGAGAAAGCAAAAGAGGGGTGCGGGCGCAAATAGTTTTGACTTCACTGTTGGCACTCGCTAAAAAAGGGGTGCGAGAAAACAAAAGAGGGGTGCGGGCGCAAATGTGCAGTATGTTATGACTTCACTGTTGGCAAGAGCAAAAGGGGGTGCAAGAAAGCAAAAGAGGGGTCCGAGCGCAAACGTGCAGTATGTTTTGACTTCACTGTTGGCACTCGGAGAAAAAGGGGTGCGAGAAAAGAAAAGAGGGGTGCGAGCGCAAACGTGCAGTATGTTTTGACTTCACTCTTGGCACTCGGATAACAATGGTTGCGAGAAAGCCGAGGGGTGCGGGCGCAAATAGTTATGACTTCAATGTTGGCACTCGAAGAAAAAGGGGTGCGAGAAAACAAAAGAGGGGTGCGAGCGCAAATGTGCAGTATGTTTTGACTTCACTGTTGGCACTAGGGGTGCGGGCTCAAATAGTTTTGACTTCACTGTTGGCACTCGGAGAAAAAAGGGGTGCGAGAAAACAAAAGAGGGGTGCGGGCGCAAATAGTTTTGACCTAACGGTTCGCACTCGGAGAAAAAGGGGTGCGAGAAAGCAAAAAAGGGGTGCGGGCGCAAATTGGCAGTATGTTTTGACTTCACTGTTGGCACTCGGTGAAAAAGAGGTGCGAGAAAACAAAAGAGGGGTGCGAGCGCAAATGGGCAGTATATTTTGACTTTACTGTTGGCACTCGGATAAAAAGGGGTGCGAGAAAGCAAAAGAGGGGTGCGAGCGCAAATGTGCAGTATGTTATGACTTCACTGTTGGCAAGAGCAAAAAGGGGTGCGAGAAAACAAAAGAGGGGTGCGAGCGCAAATGTGCAGTATGTTTTGACTTCACTATTGGCACTCGGGTAAAAAAGGGTGCGAGAAAGCAAAAGAGGGGTGCGGGTGCAAATGTGCAGTATGTTATGACTTCACTGTTGGCAAGAGCAAAAAGGGGTGCGAGAAAGCAAAAGAGGGGTGCGAGCGCAAACGTGCAGTATGTTTTGACTTCACTGTTGGCACTCGGATAAAAAGGGGTGCGAGAAAGCAAAAGAGGGGTGCGGGTGCAGATGTGCAGTATATGTTATGACTTCACTAGTTGGCAAGAGTAAAAAGGGGTGCGAGAAAGCAAAAGAGGGTTGCGAGCGCAAATTTGCAGTATGTTTTGACTTCACTGTTGGCACTCGGAGAAAAAGGGGTGCGAGAAAAGAAAAGAGGGGTGCGAGCGCAAATGTGCAGTATGTTTTGACTTCACTGTTGGCACTGGGATAAAAATGATTGCGAGAAAGCAAAAGAGGGGTGCGGGCGGAAATAGTTACGACTTCAATGTTGGCACTCGGAGAAAAAGGGGTGCGAGAAAACAAAAGAGGGGTGCGAGCGCAAATGTGCAGTATATTTTGACTTCACTGTTGGCACTCGGATAAAAAGGGGGTGCGAGAAAGCAAAAGAGGGGTGCGGGCGCAAATAGTTTTGACTTCACTGTTGGCACTCGTAGAAAAAAGGGGTGCCAGAATGCAAAAGAGGGGTGCGGGCGCAAATGTGCAGTATGTTATGATGACTTCACTCTTGGCACTCGGAGAAAAAGGGGTGCGATAATAAAGCAAAAGAGGGGTGCGGGTGCAAATGTGCAGTTATGACTTCACTGTTGGCAAGAGCAAAAATGGGTGCGAGAATGGAAAAGAGGGGTGCGAGCGCAAATGTGCAGTATGTTTTGTTTTCACCGTTGGCACTCAGAGAAAAAGGGGTGCGAGAAAGCAAAAGAGGGGTGTGGGCGCAAATTTGCATTATGTTTTGACTTCACTCTTGGCACTCGGAGAAAAAGGGGTGCGATAAAGCAAAAGAGGGGTGCGAACGCAAATTTGCAGTATATTTTGACTTCACTGATGGCACTCGGAGAAAAAGGGGTGCGATAAAGCAAAAGAGGGGTGCGAGCGCAAATTTGCAGAATGTTTTGACTTCACTTTTGGCACTCGGAGAAAACTTCATCAGTGTCTGTCATCTGCAGAATTTTTTTCAGCTGACATACAGAAACGTAAACATTTAACAGTTCTTTGTATAAGCTAATTTGACATCCAGTCGATTTTACTGAAATGTTTTTTAAAAATATCATGACATCATCAGTGCAAAGTTTGCCGTTCCATCGTGGGTTTACGGCCCCTATTCTGTGTGTATTTTATGTGATGCCCATTGCCAAAGCCAAACAAAAATCTTCCTTTATCTCCGCTGTGCACTGTTGTTGCAATATTAGCGATTTTAGACCCGTTTTCTAAGAGTAATATAAGCTTTTGTCCGCCCATGTTCTCGAGAGCTGGCTAATTATCGCTCTCTAGCTCTCAGTCTTAATGTCACGCCGGACGATAGAGTACGTACGCCTCCCGGCGTAATTTTGCCCATTTTGCTCAAAGTGACTAGCTTTAGCTTCGTTTATTTCTACCTCATCATTGTCTTCATTTTGCACATTATGACCTAGTATATGTCATGGTCAACCTCATTATCCTCGTCACTCATTTCGTCTTCATGTCTCTCTGGCATCATATATTCATATATAAATTCATAATACAAGTTGTATTATTGATGTGGTAAGCACCGACATTCTCTTGCCAGAAAGGAAAGGACAGCATAACGTTTAGAACATCATTTGTTTAGTTTGCCGTTCAATTCATATTTTGTACATAAACTATAACCCATACTGGTACTGCGCTTTACAGTGCAAGTTAACGCTGTTGGTATTCAGAGAGTCAAGTTACAAGGACATGCACGCCAACCCACAGCCTAAATACATGTAGAAGCTAGATAGAAGGTCAGTGCATGTTGGTGAATTACTAAACAGCGCGCTCACAGCGCTCGCAAACGCCATCTGCAATGGTCAGGGATCGTGGGTGATTGTGTGCTCTCTTATTGGCTCTATCTGTCAGCGCACAAACTATGGGCGCTGTGTCGTTATTGGCCCATTCTGGTTTGTACACGAACCATCGGTACCGATGGTTCGTGTACAATCAATTAAATGTCACTTCTATCGAGAGTGTCCGAGTAATGTTAATTGGGTTAGGTTATAGTACAGGAATAAAGGTAATACAATAGGGTATCTTTCGTCGTTAAGTGGCTCGAGACATGGTGTTTATTGGACTTTTTCATAATAAAAACTAGCGCGCATCCGCTTCCCCGGGTTTACTACACGGAGCTTAAACACGGTCAAACCTCTCAAAATGGAGGCACTTTTGTTCTAACATTGCTGTATCTTTTAAACGGAGCATCATATTAACTTGGGGTGAACGGAATATGAAATAATACGTTTCAGGCTTTTTCATCATGTATGTTTCGTAAACCTTTTTGAAAAAACCAGGGATCATTTTGTCTTCAAATGTTTGCACGATGCAGTTGTCTATGGAGAAGCATTGAAAACTGGCCAAACGGCCCGTGTTTACACTGACCCGTCGTCTTTGACTTGACGCAGCAAGAGAACCAAAGGTCATCGAACTTTGGGGTGAACGGTTTTGGAAAGAGAGAGAACCCCTCTTTCATCCATGTAAACTTCATTGTGATTGGCTCAAAATCCACGGATAATTTTTTTCTCTAAAGCTTTCTTCCAATAAGCACCCTTCTTACAAAAAAGGCTGTTGTAAGCGTACGTGCCCCAGTGTAGTATGCGGTATGATAATTGCAAGGTCAACCCTGTGGAGTTGAGTGCATGAATGAGGGCTCTCTCACACACAGGAGCTTTTGCGCGTTTGGGGCCGAAAGTTTTCATTATGCTTCTCTGTTTTGGGGGAAACTTTATACTGCATCCTTCCTTCAAGTAAATCTATACCACACCTGTTCAAATATATGTAATGGGGTTCTGGCAAAATGAGACAGAACTGGGCAGAGGTTGAATAGAGGGTTCTCAGGTATTAGAAAAGAGGATAAAATTATCCTTACAATGCTGTTTCTTGCGCTTCAGTCAGACATTCCATAAACAAATTATAGCTGGTTAAAGTTTGCATTAACATGTCGCAAAAGTAAAATATTGAGGGGTTTTTTTTCCGCTGAAGGTAAACTTTTGAGGAGAACTTTACTGACGCTAATTTCCCAACGTTTTCTCAGGTCAAGATGAATGCTGGCTGTGCCCAGCCGGCTACTACTGCCCCAACGACACGGCCAACAGCTTTGGCATTGAGTGCTTAGAGGGCCAATTCTGCCCCAAGGGCTCATGGGAACAGCGAGATTGCCAACCAGGTAAGTCCGTAAAACAGTTTACCAACTGGACACATAGGTCTCAATGAAGAGTGCAAGGGCAAACATTTGCTGCACTTTTTGTTGTGATTCACAGCAGGTGCATACTGTAACTTATTGTGTACATTTCAAGACATTTGCGAGGTGTTCTGGCAAAATGAGATAGAACTGGGCACAGGCTAAAGTGGAGAATACAGTTTAAAAAAAAAATCCAGAGATGATTTATTTTGTCCATGCGAATCACCCTACATGTCTTTAAAAGGATCGTATACCACTTGTCAGTTGTGTATTTTTATTGTTTGAAGCAGCAGCATTGCTCAAAATATAAAAGAAAGGTGCTGGACAAGTAACCTTATGAAGTTTTAGCTCTGTGAATTCTGAAAACAACATTCTCAGATTTGATTTCAAATCAAAATTTGCTGAGTTGATATGTTCTACGATAGCCAACGATTTATACATTGTCGTTAATCTTGTCGCAATTGTTTGTAATCATAGAGTAGTCCTGACTGTTCCAGGTGCAATCGTACTAGAACCGTAGTACACCGTAATAAACCGTAGCAGGTTGTGATGAATTGGCTTTCAAATCGTACATCGTACATCAATACATCGTACATCAATATACATACAGAGGTCGTCGATTATTGTAGTGTCACCGTTTAAGGACTGTGAGTATTTGTAGGAGGCTGCAATCGGGCACTTTTTTTCTAAAATACTACGACTACCGTAATTTCCTGCGGTAAAGCCGCATCTTATCTGACTTTCTAGACCACAAAAACATCGCTGCGCCTTATCTTTAGGTGCGCCGTATCTGATGTCGCTTGAGTTCAAAGTGACGGTCTTTGTATGAAGAATTCTTTCAACGCCGCAATCTTACTCAATAATGCGGTCAACCAATTAGCTCAACTCTCCGAACATTGTGACCGTGTTTCCATTCCAACAATGCCGCGATGTGTTGATCCCCTCTCCCTCTCCCTCTCCATCTCCTCCTCCCCACCCCCCCCCCCCCCCCACGACCGTGCTTTCATTCCTACGATATGCTTGGGCGATACCACCTTATAATCAAAAATCGCAATAACAGTTCTTACGATATTGTGTCGATGCATTTCCTAAAAATAAGAAATGGTCCAAAATCGCCCCGTATTATTTGCCGCACGACTACGAGCGGCCGCTCTCTCTGATCCCAGTAGTAGTAGCGCCACTGCTGGGCGGCCACGCCGGCATGCAGACCGGAGATCCAGAGCGCGGTAAGTATAATTGATATAAATTGTTGTCACAACTACATGCGCACGCGATTTCACACAACGACCCACAACCTGCGGTTAACGTACATGTACGTACATGTACATCAATGTACATACACCCCCATGTACATGTACTGTACATGTACATGTACATGTACATACTAGATTTAGCACTCGGCAGCGCGTGCTGCATGACGCGTACAACAGCGATAAAAAGCTGGCCTGTACTATGTGGCCTTTTTCTAAACGTTTTTTTCGTCTACGTTCCGCCTTCATGCAATTCACCATCCGAACTACACAGCGCGGAGCATTCACAATGACTGGAAAAAAAGACTAGGGGGTGTCGCAATTGAGCAATTAGGGATACCCCTCTCTGGGCACGCACGCGGTCGCTGCGTGTGCTATGTACAATGTACATGTATGCATGCAGTTTATACTGCAGTGATACATGTATCGGCAAAGTAAACCTCGTGCGATATTGTGACTGTACTGGTTTGAAGTTTTCATACATTGTTTGCGTGCCAGATAAACTCAAGTACTCAGCAAATTGTATCCTGTTGTTAATTAATGAAAAAGTAGCCCCCAAAAAGGAAAAAAAAATAGCCCCCGAAAGACTAGCCCCCGAAATGGAAAATGGATAGCCCCCGAAATAAAAAAAAATTTTTTTACCCTGGACCAGCTATTAAATGGGGTTACGGTTTAATTCTTGCTTGGAATAGTGTGATTGTTCTAAGGCAACAAAATGACCCCTTTGTGGCGATGTACCTACACCGGGTGGCGCCTGGTGTTCTTCTGGGTGCTTTCAAGCATGCGCCTTATTTGGCGGTGCGCTTTATCTGTTGACGTTTGATTTTTTTTCGGGTGATTTTAGGGACCTGCGCCTTAACCGCCGAGCGCCTTGTCCGCAAAAAATTAATCGGGGACTCTGATTGCAAGAACTGTGACGGTGTGACTTAGCCTTCAGCTTCAAATTGACTGTGTTCCATGTCAGTGAATAACTTGAGATCTTCCTTGTCTTCCCCAATTTTGTTTAGGATACTACTGTAACCGTTCTCTGACCCAGGAGCCGTGCCCTGCCAGTTTCTACTGTCCGGTCAACTCCAGCTACCCCATGCCCTGCCCAGCGGAGCACTACTGCGGCGAGGATTGCGACACGGAACCTTGCGCAGGTAATAGGAGGGGTATTCTCGGAATAGAACGATCCACTAGGCCACACACCTCCAGCAAATGGACCAATCACAATGCGTGATTTTAAAGTCCGACAAATTGTGGGCATTTTGTCCGACACATGCATATATAAAACAAATATGAATTAATTTGGAGTGATTTGACACAGAATGACTCAATCACATAATATAAGGTTAGAATGCACTGTGCAAGTGATCAGCCAGGCATGCTTTACACTACAAGGCAGTTACTATGGGGGGGGGGGGGGGGGGGCTACTGGATCGGTGTATACTTCTTGCAAAGGAATGTGAATTTTTTATTTATTGAGCCTTTTTTTACAATTGGTTTGTCACTGTAGTCAGTTTAATTTGTGGCCTTTGAATGATTTATTTCAAAAACACAATATATGTGAGGCGTTGTCGTAAAATGTGACGGAACTGGGGACAGTCCGTAATGGAGACAAATTTCAATTTAATCCTAACATCCTGGGCATTCATTTAGGGTACAGTACACAGTACTTCAAAATACTACACAATTCTCATAGGCCAGTGAGCTAAGAGTACTGCATACTGCAGTTTACTGCGGTTATATAATTGTATGCTTTCAACCAATCACAGGGGCCATAGTGCCGGTCAAGTGCCCGCTGGGTTACCGGGAGAAGGACGCGTCCCGCCGCTCTACGTTTGCCAACACCTGCGAAATCTGCAAGGCAGGTTACTATGGCAACGAGCCAGACCGGGCCAACTGTACCGTCTGCCAGGCAGGCGTGGTCTGGAGGGGGCGTCGACTGACGCCTCTCGAGGCAACGACACCAGCCACGGGGTCAACGTGACCAGCCACAGGGTCAACGTGACCAGCCACAGGGTCAACGTAACCAACTCCTACCGTCAACGTAACCAACTCCTACCGTCAACGTAACCAACTCCTACCCTTGCCCATACGGTAAACACTCAGGTTTATTTGTTTTAGCCAGTCTTCACCAGCCAAACACAGTAAGCTGTTTTGGGGATAAATCTGAAGAACATCTGGTACACTGACTTGCTCAAATTCTTGGCACATTTTAACCTTAAAATTTCCAGACCAAAGGAACTTTTACTTTATCACATGATTTGGGGCAAGTTCTTGCATACATTACAGTGCAGTTAAAAGTTAACCTCATAATGGGAAATTCTGTTCACAATTTTTCTCAATTGGGAACCTGATTTTCACACTTTTTACAAAGTGAAAAATTGTTTTCACACTTTTTCACAAATGTTTACATAATTTACCATTTGCCTATTCAGTGTTAACTTTCAACTCAACTGTACTGTACTTACATAAGAGAAGTTCAGCACATTGTTCACAATGGATGAAAATTGCACATAGACACCAGACCATTTCATAGCTGGGGATTTCTAGTGTAATGCTTGCCCTGAATGACGTGATATAGTAACAGTCTCTACGGTCTGAAGAGTTTAAATGTGCCAAGCATATTGAGCGAGTCGGTGAACCTGTACCAGATGCTTTTCAAATTAAAGGTAGGATACACCATTTGCAGATATCAACCAATTTTAAATACTTTTAATTATTTGAATTTGAATTTTCATTATTAAAAAATATTGTACTTATTTGAAAGTAAATAATGATTCTAGGCATCCAGCAAAATGATTGTGCTAGATATCCTGTAATTGTTCCGAAAAATTGAATTTTTTAAAACAAATTCTTAATCGCCGAACGGCGATTGCCAAAAAAACAAGAACCATTCCCAGACACTTGTTAAAAAAAAAACGCCGTTTTTTAAACTTTTTTCTTGGTACCGGTATTCACGATTGTAAAACTTCCGACAGGTCAGTTAAATGATATTTACTAAACAATACAACCCCCATGATAATTCAGGCAATTACCAATGTGGTATCCTACCTTTAACTTGCAAAAGGCCTTTATATTCCATCTTAAGTAAATCACAAGTTAGTCACTCTTTTAAAAATTGAACAAAGAAATTTACTGGAGCGGGGCTTGAACCAGTGACCTCCAGATTGCTATTCCAGTGCTCTACCAACTGAGCTATCCAGCCCTGTGTTGGCGGTTCCCCAAATTAGTCATATCTTTGTTCAGTGGGCGCTAGTCAGAAGCTAACACAGGCTGGATAGCTCATTTGGTAGAACACTGGAACGGCAATCCAGAGGTAGCTGGTTCAAGCCCTGATCGAGTCAGTTTTGTTTGTTCGATCCATTCTGTGACTTGAGTCGATTACTGATCTTTTTTCCATCTCATGTCCACCTAGGCTACTACTGCCCGGAAGGTTCAGCCGTCGAGACCGTCTGTCCTATAGCTACCTACAACGACGCGGAGTATGGCAAGTCCCTGTTGGATTGCCTGTCTTGCCCCGTTGATCACTTCAACCATCTGGAAGGGCAGGCTGGCTGCTTTCATTGCGGTGCTGAAGCCTACCAACCAGCCATGCGACAGGCTCAGTGCATATGCACCGGCGCAGGCAACTTTGTGTTGACGAGAAGTAGTGGAGTACTGTGGCCTCGTGGTCTGTAGAATTGAACTAAGGATCTGCGGGTAATGCTGAAGATTGTGGGTTTGAGCCCAGCCTAGATTTCTGGCAAGGCCCATTGTCGCTCAGTGCTTCTCCCCACCCAGGAGTAAATGGGTACCTGTGAGGGCAGATATGGTTATTGTGGTTGATTTCAGCTGCTTTGAGCCGAAATGATATTTGAAATGTTTCATTAGCCCAAAGATCAGGGGTAATAATAATGTAGCACTTTGATCTGAGTTAAAAGCACCATAGAAAATATGTTCTCCTTAGTATTAGGGTAATAATATATAACAATGGTTGACTGCTGTGATGTGGGATATGACATTTTTTACAGACTCTATGGTGCTTTTTTCGTTCTTCGGCTGTTAAAAGCATCATATCCCACATCACAGCAGTTAACAAGTATTTTGTTATATCATGCCAATAATTATAAAAAGATAAACAGCTGTATTTGTGTAACTTACTCTGAAAGAAACAAATCGCTGTGTTTGAAACAGCTAAACATGTGTTTTGTTCCTACTACATGTATAGTCTATATATTGTCAACAGTGTAGGTGAAAATTGCCTGAGTAGCAATGATTACAGCTAATCCTCTGCTAATTCGTTGCTCTCATTATAGTTTGCTATCGTAACAGTGTAGGTGAACATTGCCCAAGTAGCAATGATTACAGCTGATCGTCTGCTAATTCGTTGCTCTCATTATAGTTTGATATCGTAACAGTAAAGGTAAACATTGCATGGGTACAATGATATGATACAGCTGACATAACATTCTCATGTTAACAGCCAAGTGATCGCAAGTGCCTGTGAAAGCAGGGTTACCAGACTCTAGTCGGTCGGGAGCAGGATTGCGTGGAGGAGGTGTTCGAAATCTGCACGGAGGGAACTTCCCGCAACCAGAATGGAACGTGCCTAGACGCTGCCGAATGGGAAGATCACTGCAAAACAGGGGTAACATATAAAAACACAAAGAAAAGGTTCTAACTCGTATTGTGAACCTCCCATTAAACTCCAGTTGGTTGTACCCGACTTAAAGGATCTAAGTGGGGTACAATAGTCCTTTTGCAGCACCCCTTTGAGTTCTTTGAAGTTTAATACAACTACTTGACTTTGAAACTGCAGCCACACTGTCCAACTGATTGAGACCATAATAGCAGTCATCATGTGGTCGTTGATATAATAACTCACTGTCAAAAAGCAGGCAGCTACATATACAAAAATGTAGTTCGGAAGGGCAGTAACTTCTCCAGTGGTTTCCCTCTGCGATTTAGGTCTTGATTTTGGTTCAGTAGTTGATTGCATTATCTAATGAAAACCACAGGCAAGTGACATAAAAGGGGGTAAGGGAGTTTTAATGGAAGGTTCTTCTCATGTTAAATATCATGTGACATGGTCTACATTTTATTGTTACGGGTTCTTTTGAAATTGTTTTGTCACTCAGTGCGGGTGTCCTACATCAGAAGACTACATCAGCTACGACGTGACCCTCTCACTCTGCAAGGTGGATGCAGGAGATATGTGACCTGGAGTGTCGCCTTGCCCAGCGCAACCGCATCACTGTGGTGTGCGAGGACCCGCCGTACCTGTGCATTGAGTACCCCAGTGGAGACCAGGTAGGGCCGGTGTACTGTAAATAGACACTTGGGATGCCATAACAGTATTTATTAATTACCTTTGCCAGGAGGTTAGGTTTTTGCCTGTGTTTGTTTGTTTGTTTGTCATTTGCAGGGTGGGTAGATAGCTTTATGTGATGATTCTTTAAGTTGTTTAATTGCTCTGGATCCATATCAGGAATCTGGATCGCTTTGAATGATTTTTGTTAACGTTAAGATAGGGTGACATACGAAGCGTGTTAAGTGACAGCGCCACCGAGCAGTGACATACCATTTCTTGGTTGGTGCACTTTTCAGAGGTTGGAGCAGAGGTCTGGGGTGCGTTCCACTAGAGTTCGTGCGTTTAAGACCGTAAATTACCGTTGTACGCAAGACTAGCCAATCAGCACATGCGAGTGTTCGTGAGGTCAGCAGTGCTTGCGTTCCATCCAATGAACTATTGGGACTGTACTGTAGCTTATTGTTATTCATAATAAGGTCTGGCATACGATCTACATGGTGTTGGGGTTGAGCCTTCTTTTCCCGAAGAAAACGCTTTAGGGATAGATCCTCACGAGTATGAAAAAACTTCGCTGATTGTCGGTACTTTAGCCATAGCGGGTATAGGATACCTGATGTACGAGTCTGCGCGGTAAAAAAAAAAGCCTTCTAACAAAATATTTTGTTAGAAGGCTTTTTTTTTTAACTTTTAACCGAGGCGCTTTTGTAAATAAACAAAAATTTAAGTTCCGACTCCCACTATAAAGGCCCACACAATGTTCGCCCAACCATCCGACGGTTTTACTCAATACGTTAAATATCCAACTCGCTAAAATTCCGTGCAAGGCGTCGAGTAATTTTGAGCCTAGTTTAGCGAGCACGTTTGAAAAGTGTTTTAGTTGCGACTGTATCCATTCTTTTACGTTACCCGAGTGAGATGGTGGTATCGGAGTAGGCGCGGGCGCCCTCCAAGGGCCCGGTCCAAGGGCAGCTTTTGCTGAATAGGCTATGTCTGTGGGGAGTCCCTTGAGCAACGACTACAATGGTTGAAGGGCAGCTTTTTGACAATTTAATGTTATACATTTTCATTTTTTTTCTCCTACGACCCAGGTTTAGGCCTAACGTTAAGTGTGAAAATAAAAATAATATTAACAATTGTTATTATAAATACATTTACAATAATTAAATTGTTCGCCTACATCACCTATAAACGGTATATTAATATTATTAGGCCTATTTTTTAAATAAAAACTTATCTTCGTAATTTAAATGAAATAAAATAACAATTTTTATGGCAAAATAATCACGTGCTCCTGTGAAAGTGCGCCCTCTATTGAAGACTGTGTGAATTGTTTACATTTCAGAATTCATTTTTTACAGTTTCTGTTCCTCGTGAGTTTCGGGGTCCCTGTCGTGTTTAGGAAATTAGTTTGTTTACTAAAATAATGTAATCCAGAAAACAGGTAAGCATATGGCTTGTGCACAGGTAACCCCCTTAATTTTTGTGTTATTTTTTTCATCGGAGAATAGGTGCCTTGGCCTAGACCTAGTTGTAATTGCAATTGTAGCCCAGTATTCGGACGCATTTTTCTTTTTGGCTTTAGCGTTTCGAACGTAAACAACTTTAATTTTTACCTTAAATTAATAGGAATAAAGCCATTTAAAATAGATTTTTAGATTGTCATCATGAGCCAAGTCGTACGCGGGCCAAGTCGTACATACGCGGGCCAAGTCGTACATACGCTGGCCAAGTCGTACATACGCGGGCCAAGTCGTACATACGCGGGCCAAGTCGTATACGTACGCGGGCCAAGTCGTATACGTACGCGGGCCAAGTCGTATACGTACGCGGGCCAAGTCGTATACGTACGCGGGCCAAGTCGTATACGTACGCGGGCCAAGTCGTATACGTACGCGGGCCAAGTCGTATACGTACGCGGGCCAAGTCGTATACGTACGCGGGCCAAGTCGTATACGTACGCGGGCCAAGTCGTATACGTACGCGGGCCAAGTCGTATACGTACGCGGGCCAAGTCGTACACGTACGCGGGACAACTCGTACGCAGATTGGTCATCTCGTCGTAGTCGTACGAGGGACAACTCGTACGCCATCCAACTCGTACACAGGCCAAAATTGTGGTTAAATATGGGTGGCATTAATCAATTAAAAAGGCAGATACGGCATCCAAGGCGAATCTGTAAGACTTTTGGCATTATTTACCTTTTTGGCATTATTACCCTTTAGCTTTGTAAACACTTTTTCGTCAAAATTTTTTATTCCATTAAATGTAACGATGTACAAGTTGCATGAGATTCAGTCTGTTCAGTTTCATTTTTAATTCGGCCAGCGTAACATATGGAATTCCTGAAACTCCCGGAAAGAAAGATAAGGACGATTAAATTAACTTCTACAAGGTAAAACATAAGACAAATATGTTTTACATTGGCCTAATGGGGGATCTCGCATCCTGGATGTCAGTCGTAGTGCAATGAACACATAGTCCAACCTGGGCTAGTGTAGACCTTAGACTTATGTTATTGTATAAATGTTTAGCGCTTTTGTATGCAATGTTCCAATTGGTTAATATAGTCCCAAATGCATTTGTTTATATTTCATTTACCAATCACAGATACCCTAGCTGAGATGATTGCAATGTGGAGCCTCGTGTTCGTTTTTCAATTTAAACCCCTAGCCTAAACATTCCGTTTCAGCTCCATCACCATTGCCAAACTTCAGGAATGAAACCAAAAATAGAGAGGAAACCGGGGTTTGGAAAATGGCATATTGGAACCGTCATTAATAGTCGGGAACCACGTAGTTTGACGACGCTGTCCCAGGAATGGCATGCATAACCACCTGCAAATGTAAGTGTGTCTTTTGGGGGACTTATTTACCATATCAAATTTTATTTGGCTTTGTTTCCTTATTGTTCTCCAAAAATATACATTATTTTTGTGAAACAAATCATGAAAAGAACAGGTGCGTCGAACCCATACATCTACATAGCACTGCCACTGCCTATGAACTGTGAGCATTAACCACTTATCCATGTACATTAACTTGCTCAACAGGAGGGGCAATTTCTTGTTATGGAGTTGGCCTACTTGTATACATACATGTATATGCAAATGTAATACAAATATCAGGGAGGGAGAAGGGTGGGGGTCATCTTACATTGAATGTTTATTCTAAACAAATGTAGTATCCTGCTGCTATTTCTTTGTATTTTAAAAGTGTTTTCTAGCAAAATTGGGAAAATTTCTCAGTTTCAGATTCATGTTTTTTAGCATGTTAATTATTTTGTTCATTTTATTATGTTCACTTTTCACACAGGGTCTCAAGTCAAGTTTTCGAGCGACCAGTCAAGCTTGTTCCTCAGTCAGTCCCAGAACGTACACAACATGACTTTAAGGTATTGTCTGGGTTGTGTTTTGGTACAAGATCTGTTTCCGAGGGCGACCCGAAACTATTTATTTTGTCGCACACGTTTGGCCACATACACTTGACACACTATTGCTTGTGGGGTACCTCTATTGTTTGAAAAATATACTTCCCTTCCTTTGTTCTCATTTGTCCCTTTAGAAATCTTGAAATATAAAGGTAAAAGTAATATTCATTAGATGAGACACCACATTTCCAAGCTCGCTTTCTCGAAAACAGATCTTTAACCAGTTCGTGCTGGATAAATGCAAAGTTGACGCATAAACACGCCACGAGCAAACATCACATGAACGAAGCGTGTCGTACAGTTGATTATAAATGAGATCAATGTGTACAACACTTACACGCGTACATGAAATCCTCATGAATGACAAGTGCAAAAGTTTACAATTCTTGTAAATTTTAGTATCAAAATACAAATCGTCTGTGTGACCGGCAGAGACGGAAATAATACGAGTCGAAAACATAACTCTTGAAGATTGTAGGAAATGAGAAATTTTGATTCAAAATTTCTCAAAACAGTCAGGATCACCAAAAACGAACAGGTATTCTAAAGAAAAAGTATTTTCATACCTCATACCTCAAGCCTTGTAAATAGCCTTCACAACAAAATAATAATTAAAAATACTAAATTTTCACGTACCATGCCATATTGGCCCAACGCTGCTGCAAAAATTAACTGTATGGCCTATTTTTGCGGCGCACTTATTCATGCTCGCAAAACTTTTTTGCGAGACCGTCAAATGGCTGCAAATAAAACGTCGCTGTACACCTCATTATAGAGTACACTGTGACCTGACTGGACACCAGAATTATCTTTTCTACTTTAACAATTTAAGTTGTTATACATTGATTTATTTTCAATTAAATCTTCAACAACTAAAAAATTAGGAATTTTTTTTGGGGGGAAATCTTTGCAACATGAAACAGTCAAGTTATCACAGCATAACGAAAGTCACCAAAATGCTCAACCAATAAGCCAGTTCGGTATTTCAACTGCGCATGTGCACAATGAATGATATAAATCGCTTGTCTTTCGAGAAACACGCACACATGTTGATTGCAATAAGAATGGGCATCCGCTTAATACTGCGTGTAATTGCGTAAGCAATAAATACCGAATAACCTTTGACATGGACTACTTCACCGATATACTGAACTGCCTTATTACTGACAACCAACAATTTTGTTGGTCGGTTTTAGGAATACTTGTTTGCACCGGAATTATTTTAACATCAACAAGCTAAGGCGCGGGATTACTTTTTACTAAACTCGACCCCAGGTGGGTTCAGGCCGCTTGTATCGGGTAGCACACCCACGCTTTTCTGGCCTTGCTTGTCTGCTGACAGACATTTCTGGCCTTGCTTGTGACGTGTTTATGCATCATCCGTTTTGAATCTAGGAAAATCCTTGCTTGTATACATACGTCCTCCGGGGCAAACTGGTTAACCCTATCATCAACCCAATACTTGAATAAACTGCAATATGTCGAAGAATTCATTCTCGAAGAGAACTATGTTTTATATTTTTCTGTTATATTGTGTTTATGAAAAGTTCCCACAACTTCCTGCATCATGAATTCTGAGAATTCTGGAAGAAAAATGTTCATTTGGAACTGAAATTAATTTAAAAAATGAGAGTTAATGAGGCAAAACAAAAAATAGTTCTGCTCCCGTTTACATGGCATTTGAAAAAAGGGTAAAATGTAGGTAGGTAAAAAAGAAATTGTTGGAGATGTAGGCAAAGTAAAAGGTAGTGGTTGATGGTTTTTGAAAACGAAAATTGTTTGTCTTCAACAGGAGCTAATTGGGCGAGTTTCACGTTATAAGGAGGTCAAGATAAACCAAGTGCAGTTGCAGCCTGTGGTGCCCTTCTCTTGATTCATTGCTGTAGTTTCATGGATCATTGAAGGGTTCAGCTGGCTTCATTTGTTTTCAGCTTGTGCAGATCCGGCTTATCGTGATATCTAATATAAAAGTTCATGAGACCGATTGTACTAAGTTCCTTGGGTTCTACATCGATAACAAACTGTCCTGGAAACCCCATGTAGATTTTATATGTAATATCGTAGCTAGAAATGGTGGTGTTAAATCAAGTAAAAGAGTGTTTTTCACATCATATTTTGTTATCTCTTATAATACTCCTATTCTACCTTACTTGAATTATGGTATTTTGGTATGGAGAAATGCTTCACGCATTGTGATTAATAGACTATTTCTGCTACAGAATAAAGCCATTCAATTGATCAGCAATGCACATTACTTAGCTCACACTGACCCTTTTTCTCAATCTTGAAACTCTGAGACTGCACGATATTTACTCTCTCCAGTTAGGAACATTACCTATTTGTTTTGCATCAATATTTATATATCATATTTATACTAATTGTACTCGTAAAGCTTTTATTTCCTCTTTTCTCGAACAAACATCTCCATGAAAACATTCAGATTTCAAGACCTACAACTGTAGAATTCGCTTCTTGCAAGTATCAAGGCTGCACATATATACCCTCTACTCTTGTAAACGCAAGTTTGAAGACTCTAAATTTGATAGTTATACCATGTAATTTAGTATTGCATTTGCAGAATTTATTAATTTCCAGTGGTAAATATTATTATCTAGGTTCCCGTACTTCACAAGCTCTGGTTTGTTACGGGTCTCTTCCACTTATTATATTATACCTGTATTGTTCAACTAATTAATCATATCTTGAATTTTGTTTCTGTAAAGTTGTACACGTGATGTGGAAATAAAGTAAAGTAAAAAGTATGTCTGTTTCATCTTGAGTGGAGTCGGGGAATGAGACAAGAAGAACATGATTGTTTTTTCCAGCATCTACAAATACAAACTGTGTAACAATATTTGCTGTACAATAGTAACCCCCAAATCCATTTTTTTCCTGAAGATTACTACCAAAGCAAATGCTGTATTTATTTATTCCTTTTAAACCCGACTTGCTCGCATGTCGGATCCTGACACAACAGTCTTATTTGTTCTTGTAAATAAGTTAATATTTGAAGATTGCTATTCGACTAATTATTTTTTTTAGTCGCTATTTCTTGTGACAATTGCAATTCGTGTCGTTTGAATTGTGAAGCAACAAATACAAGTTTGTATCAACTTTCATTTTCCCACAAAGAAACTTTATAAACAAAATATGGCACCATCATGATTATGTGGTAAAGAGATGACCCCCCCCCCCCCCCGCCCCCCCCCCCCAAGGAAAAAAAAATCTTTTGGTCATAGCTGAAAAGAATTCCTGAGATTCCGGAAACACAACAGTAATTGTGTTCATAGGGATATGTGTGTGTGCACAATTCCACAAAAACGACAGGGCAGGAGAATGTTTTTCTTTCTTAGAAGCAGTTGCACAAGAGAATAAAGATTTTAATTTGTAGTTTCCTCTCTTTTGAAAAGGCGACGACTCATAGTTTGCAATTGCGGCAATGTTGTTATTCAGCCCGACCTCAAACAAGCATTAGCTTGCATTAGCCCCATGACTGCAAAGGCTCTGTCGGAGAGAGTCGCGCAATTGTTTGTTCCATTTTGTAAGAAGAGAGTATAATATTCCCCGTATGTGCACGCGGTACGCACCAGCACTTGTTGCAAGCACGCTTCAAGTTGAAAGTGACGTCACACTCACCAATCAATTGGGGTCACGGACTTATTTTGTGTACATTTATAATTTATTCAATGATGACGTGCAGCGCGCAGCTGAAGCTCAAATTAAATAAAGTTTAGCCGTTTTTATTAAAATACACCATTTGCAGATATCGAAAAAATGTACTACATAATTATTCCTAAATATCTTACTTATTTGAAAGTAAATTATGATTGTAGGCATCCAGCAAAATGAATGCGCTAGATATCCTATAATTGTTCCAAATGAAATAACAATCGCCGGACGATCGGATCTTGATTCCTCGGTATCCATGATTGTAAAACTTCAAACAGATCAGTTTTTACTATAAAATACAACCCCAAAATCCACTAATTCATGATAATTTAAGTAATTACCAATGGTGTATCCTACCTTTAAGTCAACGATTTACCATTTGTATTAAATGGCGTCTCGTAAACATTTGTAAATAATCCTTGTATTTACCTTTTCATCTTGTAACTTCAATTAATGTTTTTATTATGGATTGCAGTGTACACCATTGCATCAATTGACAAGCATTTATTATTTTCATTTGTCTTCGCTTGAAGGCATGCAGGCAAATACGTTTTGCAATTAGCAGGGGGTATTTGCCACCAAAAAAGAAAAACCACAGACACATTGCCAGGCAAAAACTGCACAAAACTGCAAGATTACATATTTTCAAGTTATACACCTGTTGCTCTAATTGACTCAAAGCTGCCCTTGGACCAAATCTGAAAACTCCTGTCATTGGTCCAAGAGCAGCTTACTCTCTTTCTTGGTTTCTATTTAGTCGTTTCACTAATTGTCTTAGAAAGAGCATAGAATGGGTTATTCTTTAATAATGGTGATATTATTTTTTTCAATTTCCACTCGGTCCGGCCTGAAAATGGCCCCAAAAACTCAGTAGTAGACCCTTACCCTACACCTACATTTTGTGAGTCAGGTTTTGGTTTATTTTCTTTGGTCATACTTTGAAATCACAGAATTGTATTTTTGTGCACACACGCCACAGCTGTATAATTTGTATTTTGTTTAATAGGTAAACTCTCCAATAAACACTTTCCACATTGTTTTCCCTAAACAAATCATCAGAAATATTTAAATATTACGTTTTTTAGCAGGCTCGAGCATCCTCTCGATAGCTACTTTTCTTGGTTGAAGGGCAGCCTGAAATTTATGAAAATCCTTAAATTGTTAAAATCTGACACCTATTGGTGGTCCCGATTTTTTTCTGAACTGGAAAAATGACGTTTAACATGCAATTACATTTTTATTTATTTTGTAGGCGGGAAAGGCACTTTTTGGAACGAAAATGTATTTTGTTTGGTTGAAGGGCAGCCGGATCTATCACTTACGGAACACCTGTATGTTTTATTTCCCCTGGTTTTATTTTTGTTTCTGGCTTTATTTTACCTAAAACGGCATTTTAAAACATCTTCACTCGAGTGCCACCCTTTTTTTTGAAGAAATGTAACGATTAGACGTTTTTCACCATTTAATTATGACAATGCCCATCACGGTAACTGCTGTTTGTCACTGGTCAATTTCTACCGCGAAAGGGCTCCAAATTGGTCCAAGGGAAACAGCTTGGAAATGCCCAACGCTCGTTGCCAGGGTCGCATGTCCTAAAACTGTCTGAAATTGAGTTTTAGACAAGTCTTACAAAACACTCACAGATTTGTAAACAATGTAAATACCTCGAACTTAACAGGGGTATTTTTAAGATCTTTCCAATTACTATTTCATCACTGACGAGGCACAAGAAATCTTTTGTCACAATGACGGTTATATAATGTCGTGTACAAACGTTCAAATCGATATTGGTCCAAGGGCAGCCCAATTCATATCCCTTTTCTATTAAGTGTCTGATTGGACAACAGTTTTAAAGTCCCCATATTCAAATCATCACATTTCCATTTAAACTCCGGGAGGTAAGTCTATTAATATGAAAGCGTTCTGATTTTTGAGGCCTCAGCTTGCCTATAATGCATAAAAAACTTCCACGCACCCAAACTCGGACTACCCAACTCCTTAGTTTTAATCCGTTTTACCTCGCTCTTATTAATAGACGTTAAAATGTAGCAAAAATACATTTTCTGGGTCGCCAGGGCCGCGCCGGTTGGCTACAACTTCTACGTGTGAGGTCCAGCATGAATTGTATATACGCGTACGCGTAAATTTGTGATACTTGTACTACCCTATAAAAGTCTGTACTTTGTGTATACATTAATACTGACCTCGATTAAGCAAAGACACAAACAGTGCCTAAAGTTTTAAAGTTGCATAATTTATTAGCCATTGGTTGCTATACCGTGAATAGTCGGTCATAGCTTACCGTTGAAATTTAAGGATGCGAAGGAGGCATGGACGGGCACGTAACAATTAATGCAAGGCCTGTATTATTATGCAATCCCGTAGGCCTATATTTTGTTTATCACGTCTCTATGAATGGACCTTGGAAACAGTAAACAAACAAAAAAAATAAACAAATAAACAAGACAAGTTGTAATAATTGTTCAACCCTCACTGGTATTTAATTTAAAAAAACATGCTAATATTTCACTATTGATATTCCTCCATGCTCAAACAAATCTGACCAGCAAAATATAATTAACCAAAAAATCAAGTCAAATTTACTGTATCTTTTGTCATTTCCCTTTTTGGATAAAAATACACCTTAGTTTTGCAATGTTTTTAAATGTTTCAACTTTGAGGAAATGTTTGCAATGCATATAAAATATTTTTTTTAGAATACAGAATTTATAGTAACAAATGAATATTGAAACAATAAATTAATAAGATTTAATGTCGAGCTTTCAATTCAATATTTAACACTCAATTAGACGAACTTTAAAAAGATGCGTTACATTTCCAGATATCAACTTTTAGGCCAAACGAAATAAATGGTGTGTTTACGGTACTTAAAACTTGACGTATCGGTTCTCCTTTTAGGTTTAAAAAAAAAAAAAAAAAAAAAGGTTTTGCTTTGACAGGACCGCTAAATTATCATTTTTGTACATAAAATTAATAATGTCCAACTACATGCTTTTTCTTGTAGCATGTGGTTTGGGTGTGTTCACGGCATCTAGTGTACAGTTTCATGACATTTGACGCATCGGTTCCCATTTTAGGTTAACAAAAACAAAAAAAACCTCTTGCTTTAACAGGGCCACTAAATTAACATTTTTGTACATAAAATTAATAATTTCCAAACTATGTCCTTTTTCTTGTCGTATGTGGTTTGGGGTGTGGTCACGGCATCTAGTGTCAAGTTTTGTGAAATTTTACGCATCGGTTCTCATTTTAGGTCAAAAAAGCTTTTAAAAAAGCACTCTTTTGCTCTAAATTATCATTTTTGTACATACAATTAATAATTTTCAAACTAGGTCCTTTTTCTTGTCGTATGTGGTTTGAGGTGTGGTCACGGCATCTAGTGTCAAGTTTTGTGAAATTTTACGCATCGGTTCTCATTTTAGGTCCAAAGCTTTTTAAAAAACACTCTTTTGCATTAACGGGACCTCTAAATTATCATTTTTGTACATAAAATTAATAATGTCCAAACTACGTCTTTTCTTTGGTCGTATGTGGTTTGAGGTGTGGTCACGGCAAAGTACATGCAAAAAGACCTTACCCTTCCTTCCGGTCCAAACCGGAAGTGCCTTATAATTTAAAGTTTTCAAGGATTTTAAATTGTTTTGATGGTATAAAAGTTCAATTTTTGAACAATTTAATCTAAAAAATTGCGAATGCGAAAAAGCCCTATGTTCTGTTCCTCGAACAGACGTAGTTCTAGTTGTTGTTGATCTTGCCATCTTAAAACAATTAAGCGCAAACAAATTGTACTGTACGGGCTACTGCAAAATGCTGTTGTTAGCAAACAGCTAGTCCATCGTCATTTCGGTGTGTAATCATATTATTCTGCCAACAACAACATAATTAAGCAATTATTGGAAAAGATTTTGAACAATTTGCAAGTTTAGGTATTGAATAAAAGGCCTACAGGGGACCAACACAATTGTTAGACAGTGAATTTGAACATTTTCATAACATTTTGCTTATTTAACCTTTATAATTTATATTGCAGTATAAGACATGAACAAGAGTACAGATATGTAATTAGTGAAAACATCTTTACTGATTTTGTTTGCAATATCTTTGTTGTAAAAGTTGTAATGTTTTGGGGAGCATCAGTAATACTGCATGCTTTATTGCTTTTGCTGATGCTGCTCCACAATCAAGTGCTGCTTACCCTCATATGGTGAATCTTGATGTAAACAACCTGTTCCTGTACACAATCACAAACCAAGGTGGGCAAAACACATTGTCACCAGATAATGTTAAAACGATCTTGGAATCCATCCTTACAAAACACCATGTTTCACTTGACTATGTTGATGTTCCTCCAGTTTTGAAGACATTGCAATGTAAATTAAAGAAAATGTTGGCAATCGCATCTAAAAAGGCAAAACAGGGTGGATCATCTTTGAAACAGCAACTAGATCAATGGAAATTGTCTAGCTACTCACTAAAAATACCCCATAAAACTGGTACGCCTAGAAAACGAAAACTGGAAAATGACCTCATTGACCAGAAAGCAAAGAGGCAAAAACTTGAGAATGATTTTGATGCACTAAAGGCTGAACTTGATCAAAGTAGAGATGAAAAAGATGAATGCATGCGGAAATTGCAGCGCATGAAAGATCCAGGAAAAAAAAGCAAGGACAACGAGGACAGGCCAAAACAAAATTGAGCTACCAACGCGCACAAAAATACCAACACCGCACAGACAATGTCAAGACAATAAAACAATCTGTCTTAGATGCATCTAAAAATACAAAATTTTCACCAGTTTGTTTGTCTGTGACCGATGAAAATGGACTATTGACTGAAATTACATTTTCTGGTAACAGTGCAACTCAAGAAGTATGTCAAGATGACATTGATGAGATGATGTTTGTCTTAGACATGTTTAACATCTCACAGAAAGGATATAATGAGATTGCTCAGCGCTACCAAAAGTTGCCTAGACTTGGTGCTTTGAGGAAAAGAAAAAAGAAATAAATCGGCAATGCCCTCTAACTGACGTGAATGCCCAAGTAGGTAATCATAAATTCACTGGAGTTGTACGATCGCTGAAAGAAGCACTTGTGTCTATTCTAGGTGTTCCTTCAAAAGCCCATCTTTGTGAAGATGGCACTGTGAAAATTAAATTGAGTGGAGATGGGACACGTGCAAGAAAAAAAAACCACCTTGTCAACTTTTCATTTACGATCATTGGTGAAGATACCTGCAAATCTGAAAAAGGAAATTACTTACTTGCGATTGTTAGCTGTCCTGAAGACAATAAGTCTATTAAGGCTACCCTTGGAGACCTAATCAATGAATTTGAAAGCCTCGCATCAGTTGAAATTAACGGCCATTCCATTCAAGTTGATAAATATCTAGGTGGCGATCTGAAATGTTTAAATCAAGTCACTGGAATCGGGGGATTTGCCAGCACGTATTCCTGCTTGTGGTGCGAGTGCCCAAAAGATTTGAGATTTGACATGACAAAAAGCTGGTCAATGAGTGATACAGACAAGGGTGCACGAACAATTGAAGAAATTTGTCAACTTTCCTCCAAAAAGAAGAACAATTTTAATTGTGTTTCTGAACCTCTCTTTCAGTCCGTGCCATTAGTCAATGTGGTGCCTGAAACATTACACTTATTCATCCGCATTACAGACCAAATGATATACCATGCAATTAAATATCTGCAAGATCTTGACAACCTTGTAAAACTCAACTCCAACAATCTTGCTCAATCCAAACATTTGCAGCGTTTTCAGGATTTCATATCTAGCATCGGAATTTCAAACTGGCAATTTTTTGTATCTGACGGAAAGCTGAAATATGATTCCTTCACTGGTCCTGAACACCGCATGATCATGTCAAAAATAAATTTAGCGAATATTGTTCCGGAGCACACAAAGTTAACGTTGCTAGAATCTATTTGGACAAGTTTCAGGTCATTGATGGATCAATTAAACCAGACATAGAAGACATAGATAATTTTGAGAAAGCCGCTAGGGATTGGGTAAACATGTACATCAAGATGTATCAAACCATGCAAAGACGTGACGCCCTACATGCACATTCTTGCTTGCCATCTTCCAGAAGCGATGAGACGACATGGTAATGTGGTTGATTTTTGTCAACAAGGGTTGGAAAAACCGAATGATTTAGTCACGAAGTGTTTTTTTCGATCAACAAATTATCATGCATCTGCATTTTCACAAATTATTCATAAACAAAACCGGATCAGATGTTTGGAAGAAAAGTGTAGGCGGCCCCCCAAGTTTAACCTCAAATGCACAAAATGTAAAAGTCCGGGCCACAATAAGCGCACCTGTAACAAAGAGTAATACTAGATTTATGGCCATCCCTGTGGTTTACTTGACTGATATCATATTGTGATAATTTGTCTGCTCATGTATAAAAGTTACAATGGCCGACTATTAACTACATGTATGATGTTTTATGTGGGACAACTTGATCCCCAAGCCTATGTGAACCTATATGTTTTTGCCAAAACTAACTGGTGCTTGTATTTAATATGTATTTTGTATTAGTGTAGTTTGGTGTTATGTCACTTTATTGTATGCTTATAACATGATCAGATACGAGCTAAATACTGAGCTTACTGTCTGCCAAATAACAGTGTACATGTATATGAAACAAAAGACTTGACGTTGACAATGGCCGACTTTTAACTACAAGTATGATATTTATGTGGGACAAGTTGATCCCAAAGCTTGCCAAAAATAACTGTTGCCTTTGTTTTAGTTTGGAGTTTTGATATTTGATTGTGTGCTAATAACATGTTCAGACGCAGCTACACATATGTTTGAAAATGTATAATGAAGATTTCATGTTCACACTGCCTTTGCATTGAGCCTGAGTGATGCCACTATATTGTTCATGTCCGAGCCTGCCTGAGCCATATTTTATTGTTATATTTTAATGATATATTTTTACAGTTTATATCAGGTTATTGTTTATACAATATTTATACTGAGCCCACAGTTTGCCCAAGAGGTAATTTAGTCTCACAATGCCGGTATAATGTTAATATACGAAGTTTGCCACATTACTAATTTGTGCTTTTGTTTGACTACAACTCATTTAACCTGTTTTAATCAGTGCTTATCAATTGTCCAAATGAAGCCGATTCTGTTGTTACTTGTTAGGCAGTATTTTTGCCCAAACAGCTGACAGTTCTACTTTATTACATATTGTACAATTGAATAATAACTTTTAGTTTCAAGTATACATTACTTACCATTAAATCTGTGTTTTTCTGTGGTTGCATTGGTGTTTTGATTGGAAGAGTAAAGCATTAACCCTAACCCCCTAGGCCTTACTTTGGGCTAAAGAACTGCGTACTACAGAATACTACTTAGTATTTTGTAGCACTGGGTCTCTCTGTGACTGATGATTGGGTGTGTACTGACAGAGTACAGATACTGCCAACTACAAAATACTAATAGTGGAAATACAGGTCAGTAATACTTACCTGGCAAAAAAAATGCAGTAGTCCAGCCTTGACCCAGTGCTGTGTCCCAAGTGACAATTTTTACTGAAGAGTTTAGAACACCTTACACAGCATACATGGGCCATGCACACTCAGCAAGCAGAGTGACCCAATGCTAAAAAGTACTATGAGTGCAATTAGGGGTGAAGTACCAAATACAAAAAATTACTACAGGCATTGCACACAAGTCCGTGAGAGTACTGCATACTACTTTTTACTACTAGTAGTAAAAAGTAGCATTAGGTAGGGTTAGGGTAAAATACATGAACCACACAACATTTTGTTTTCGTTGTATGCTTACACTGTGCCTGTCCCCTCATTGTGCCATTGTTTATTTACCTATTCCGACAATGGAACGATCCTGCACTGCAGGTCAGTTGCCCGCGACCTTGTGTACACATCGCTCCTCAATGCGCGCGCCATTGGTCAACTTCTTTTATGAGACAAAACCGGGGAAACGTTTCCATATGCCGAAACAGTCCACTCCAACATATGTAAATGGTGGTTCACCGGGGGTAACTACTCTGCATGCGGGAAGATTAGCCATGCGCTGCTCTCCAGGTGATCCTCGCAGCCTCTTATCAAGAAGAGAACATGCTTTTTGCCAGAATAACCTGTGACAAGGACTCATGTGCATGTCAAACAACCAAGCTTGATAGGTGGTGATCTCGAGGTAGTGTCGCTGGGTACTTGCTATTTTTCTAAATTGGTGCAAGTCGAATCCTACCTCCAAGCCCGAGTGTACCCCTCTCATTAAGATACGGCGCAAGGCTGTAAATTGAGCTTTGTCTCTGTACTGAGGTCTTGCCCATCTATAGGTCGTGGACTTCCTTCATGTAGCTCTTTCTCTGGACATATCTCACCAAGACTAGTTCCGCTTCTCGCAGCTCGCAGTCTTCTTGTGCCTTTATCACCACCTAGAGTCTGAGGCTTAGATGTATATGATCAAGGAGCTATTGCTTGAACCAAAGGAGCCATGCCACAGCCTTTCTGAGACGGTACCAAGATGATAATCTATTGATCAGTCTGTCTATGATGTCATCTTGTCCAGCCCCCTCAATTGCTCTGGATACTACTTCCTTCTTCACCTCCTTGTTCCTCTCAAGTAGATTGGGAGCTTCCGTGTCACCGGCCATGTGGCCTCATCCTGCCAAAGAAAATTCGGACCCTTTCTCCACCTATCTCTGTTAATCATGTCCTGAGCATCAAGACCTCTGGATGCGTCGTCAGCAGGATTTAGCTCGGATTGCACGTATCTCCATTGACTTGCTGTTGAACCGTCATGAATCACAGCTACCATATTTGCCACAAAGGTCTGAACACGCTTTGTTTGGTTGTTGATGAACTGAAGCACCAACATGCTGTCAGTCCAAAACGTTGGGTCCTGTACCTCCAGTCTTAATTCTCTCTTCAGCATCTTTTCCATCCTAACTGCTTCTACAGCTGAAGGCAACTTCTTGGGTGTTAACAAGACGTAAGTAGGAAACGCTACTATATACGTCTTGTGAGGCATCGGATAAGTGATGGAGTTGACACTCAAAAAATTCTGCCCAAACCAGTCTGGAACAAGACACCTCTCCATGGTAAACCTATCCATCATGAAAAGATCTTCCAACCACCTGACCCAGTGCCGTTTGGTGTCAACCTCCAAGGGATTATCACAGCCTTTACCCATAATTCTGCACTCGTTCTGGAAGAATCTTGGCTTGAAGGATGTATGGACACACAAACCCAAGGGGGTCGTACACAGAGCAGATGACACTAAGCAGACTTCTTTTGGTGTGACATCTAGACTTTGATTTTATCTTGATACCGAGCAGATCATTCCCTGTGTCCCAATGAACTCCTAAGGCTGTCTCGGTCAAGGTCCAGGTCCTTGAATACTTTAGCCCTGTCAACTTGTGGTATAGATTCTAAGACCTTTCTGCTGCTACCAATCCAATTGGTCAAGCGGAAACCTTCCACTGCCAATAGGTCAGTCAGCTGCTTTTCCATCAGAACAGCCTCATTTTCAGACTGCACGGACTTGAGGCAGTCATCAACATAGAAGTTTCTTTTACCGTGACACCACATCAGCACTGAATTTGTCTTTGTTGTCTTCTGCTGTGCGTCTCAGTGCGAAGTTAGCACAGCTCTGGCTCCAAACGCCCCCAAACAGGTGAACTGTCATTCGGAAAACATCTGGTGGCCTGAGTTGTGTCTCCTTCCGGCCACCAAAGAAACATCAGGGCATCTCTGTGCTCTTTCTGAAATTGCACCTGGTGGAACATTTGTTCGACGTCACCCATCAATCCGACCTTGTGCTTGATGACTCCCACAAGTTTATTCATCATATCCGGCCCCTGTAGAACAGTGTCATTGAAAGACATCCCATGACTCTTGGCTGCACAGTCAAACACGACTCTCAGCTTATCTGGTTTGTTGATGTTGATAACGGCGTGGTGAGGCAGGTACCAGGTTGCACCGGGAGAATTGTTCAGCTGTTCGTCTGCCACCTTCTCGGCGTAGCCCTTCTTAACCAGCTGGTTCATCTCTTTGGTATATCTAATTTTCCGGAGGTTTTCTTTCGTTCATCTCTTGCCCAGAGACGAAAGACGCCTCTCTGCCATCATCTTGTTGTTAGGCAGGTCTGGGGGGTCGCGCTTAAAGGGAATGGCTAGCTGGTAATGGCCATTGACTATGCTTATTGACCCGTTCAATATTTTTACCGCCCTCTTTTCGTCAACATAGCAGGCAAGTCACTTGTTAAGGATTGGCCGATATCCAACTTCCCAAACTTCTCTACCTGAGCCTCAAGGTTTCCTTGGACAAAGTTAGATACAGCACTACCGGTTCCCTTGTAACCCAACGGACCATTAATAGTCCACCCGAGTGATGTTTTGACAGCATAGGGATCCCCTCCTTGCCATGTCGTACCTCAAGAGGGACTAATATATCGGGTACATCTTGGCCATTTAACATGGTGACACCTTCCGATCCTTAGATATACGAGGAAACGGGATGCCCTTTAGGTGCTTGTGAGGGCTCAAATCTTCGTGAGTGGCACAGCTGTCTCGCAGGGTAGGAAAGTCCTTCAAGGCGTAGACTCGTGGCAGGTGGAACACTTTGCCCGTGTTGTTACCGGATATGTTCAGAGCGACCGCCATTGTCTCCACCTGTGATCCCTTGTTCAGCGTGTTGAGGGACAGGGCTTGTGGACTACCCTGTATGTCAAGCATCCTCACCAGATCTACGGAGCAGAAACTCTTGTTACTGCCAGGGTCAAGTAGCGCATGAGTCTTGATGCTGTCACTTCTGCTGACACCCTTCACGGTTACCGCAACGATAGGCAAAGCCACCTTGTTAGTAACCTGGTTCACTCCGCATGCAAGACGGTAGCTCCCATGTTCTGGCTGTCAGTTGACCGTAGCTCTGTCGGGGCTTGAACGTTGATATTGGAAGACTGGAACACACCGTGCAGTAGTTTTGAGTGTCTCATTTTGCAACCTCCAACTCCACATGCACCCGCTGATCACATCTTCTGGCAAAGTGGCGTCTAGCCGTCAGGCAATTGAAACATAACCTGTTCTTTCGGGCTACATCGAGACGATCATGTGGACTCATCATAGTGAACTGGCAACACTCAACTAACTGATGCCCTCCAGAGCACAGGGGACAAGACTGTTTCTGAGCATGCTGGTATCCATTTCCTTTGCTCGGTCGGGTTCTTTGAGTAGATGGCTGTGATGTAGTCTTGGCTTGGACGTTGAAGTTTGATCCCTTCTTGGATTCCCTGCTGCTTTTTTCCTCAAACCCATACACAGGATCGTTGGCCTCCCTGGCAGCCCTTCCAAGAAATTTAACAAGCTTCATGATGTTGGGATAGCGGCCTGTTTTGTCGAGGTGATCTATAGCCTTTGAACGCCATTTTTCGGCCGCCATGTTGAAATAAAAAGGCAGCCTCTGTCTCAAATTGTGCAAAATAAAAAGATTAGATTAAATAAAAGGATTAGTAGTCAGGTGAAAGTTATTTGTTATTTAGTCACCTCTATATACAAGTTCCAAGCCAAACTCATTCACAGTGATTATGGCATGATCTAACGATGAATTTATTAAGCTTCACCACATCCAAGCCTTTCCCGGAAATTCCTTTATGCATTATCCTATTAATTATACAGCGAGATAGTTATCCCGGAAGACTTTGCGGTGATAGTAAAACAAAATGGTTCAGGTCTTGTTGAGAGTGGTTCCAAGCAGTTCATGCTGAACACAAAACAAATTAAACCACATTATGCATTAAGTTATTTTTAGTGTCAAAGTTAGGGAGTTTTGCTACGGTGGCGGCCATCTTGGATTTCAGGCCGTTAGAATGCTCAGAAAAAATGCCACCCTAATTTTTTTTCATGTTCATAGTATCATCTAACAAAATCAAGTGAGTTTTTGCTTTTAACAAAACAAATACACGAATCTTTTTTTTCATGACGAATATGCCTACACTAGTACTCCGCATAAGATGCGTTTGAAATCAGACAGGCAATTATTAAAACTTGTACACTGATGACGATTATTTAAATAACTCGCAAACCAGTCTTGAGCAACCCCGCGTATACCATAATGATTTAATTTCTCAAGCTTAAACATCCAGCTTAAATCCGGGCAAATTTCAAATCATTCAATATAATAAAACTAGTCAAAATATTCAATTGAGTTCCTACAGGTGCGGATCCAGGGGTGGGGTCCTGGGGTCGTGGGGTCGGGTCCAGGGGTCCGGACCCCACATTTTTGGACTGTATTTTTAGCTGTTTCGGCAATTCAGCCGAAACAGCTATTGTTTTCGTTAAAGTTTTTTTTAGCTGTTTCGGCCTTTCAGCCGAAACAGCTTTTGTTTTCGTTAAAGTTTTTTTTAGCTGTTTCGGCATTTCAGCCGAAACAGCTTTTGTTTTCGTTAAAGTTTTTTTTTTTCTTTCTTTTTTTTTTTTTTTTTTTTTTTTTTTGGTCACTTTTTCCCATAGGATTTGTACACGTTTTTTCTGCCAATACACTTTGACACTTTGGTAAATCCGATCGACCTGAGACTTGGCATACATTTAGACAACCACCCAAGGACGGTCCTAGAAGAAATTCGTCGCGATTCCGTCATTCAAGGTCACGTGACGTCATGTTAAAGGTAACATTTTCCCCATAGGTTTTGTACACGTTTTTCTTCAGACTATTGACTTTGACACTTTGGTAATTCCGACCGACTTGAAACTTGGCATACACTTAGAACCCCACTCCCAGATGTCCCTGAAAGAAATTCGGCACAATTGCGTCTTTCAAGGTCACGTGACGTGACGTTAAAGGTGCAATTTTTTTCCCCATAAGGTTTGTACACGTTTTTCTTTAGACTATTGATTTTAACACTTTCGTAAATTTGATCGACTTGAGACTTAGCACACACCTCGACCACCATCTCCAGGAGGCCCAAGGGGAAAATTGTCATGATGACGTCATCGGGGGTCATGGGACGTCATATTAAGACAAAAAACTAGACATGTGTTTGTGGACAAACACAGAGCTGTTTCGGATGTCTAAGATGACTTTCATTATGTGTGTGCCAAGTCTGAAATCGATTGGATTTGCCAATTTTCCCAAGATATATAAGTTGAAAAATACGTGTACAAGTCCTATGGGAAAAACTGCACCTTTAATATGACGTCACATGACACCCGATGATGTCATCATGATGTCATCTTAATTTTCGTCTATAACACATTCTGGAATACTTGCATACCAAGTTTGGCCCCAATCAGACATCTACTTCCAGAGATAGAGGGTCCTAAAATCTGCCCCTTTAATGTGACGTCACATGACCCACGATGACGTTATCTTGACGATTTTCCACTTGGCCCTCCTGGGTATGGTGGTCGAGGTGTGTGCTAAGTCTGAAGTCGATCGGATTTACCAAATTGTCAAATTCAATAGTCTGAAGAAAAACGTGTACAAAACCTATGGAGAAAATTGAACCTTTAATGTGACGTCACATGACCCACAATGACATCATCATTTGTCATTTTATTTTTCGTCTATAACACACCCTGGAATACTTGCATACCAAGTTTGACCCCAATCGGACCTGTACTTCCAGAGATAGAGGGTCCTAAAAATTTCGGCAATTCAGCCGAAACAGCTATTGTAATCGTTAAAGTTTTTTAGCTGTTTCGGCAATTCAGCCGAAACAGCTATTGTTTTCGTTAAAGTTTTTTTTTTTTGTTTTTTTTTTTTTTCTTCTGTTTCAGACTCCTCTCAATAGGGTTTGTACACGTTTTTTCTTCAGCCAATACACTTTGACACTTTTGTAAACCCGACCGACTTAAGACTTGGTATACACTTAGACTACCACTCACAGATGGTCCTTGAACAAAATCGTCACGATTTCATCATTAATGGTCACGTGACGTCACTTTAAAGGTGTATTTTTTTCCCATAGGTTTTGTACACGTTTTTCTTCAGACTATTGACTTTGACATATTGGTAAATTCAATCGACTTCAGACTTAGCACACACCTCGACTACCATCCTCTGGGGATCAAGAGGAAAATTGGCACGATGACGTCATCGTGGGTCATGTGACGTAACATTAAAGGTTCATTTTTTAAGACCCTCTATCTCTGTGGGTACAAGTCCGATTGGGGTCAAACTTGGTGTACAAGTATTCGATGATGTTTTATAGACGAAAATTAAGATGACGTCATTGTAATGTCATCCTGGGGTATGCGATGTCACATTAAAGGTGCAGTTTTCCCTATAGGTTTTATATACGTTTTTCTTAAGACTTTTGAATTTGACACTTTGGTAAATTCGATCGACTTCAGACTTAGCACGCACCTCGATCACCACCCGTAGGAGGGCTTAGAGTGAAATCGCCATGATGACGTCATCGTGGGTCATGTGACGTCACATTAAAGGTGTATTTTTCAAGACCCTCTATCTCTGGAAGTACAAGTCCGATTGGTCTCAAACTTGGTATACAAGTATTCGAGGGTTTGTTACAGACGTAAATTAACGTCTTGATGACGTCACGTCACCGTGGGTCATGTGACATTACATTAAATGTGTAGTTTTTAAGACCCTCTATCTCTGAAAGTACAGGTCCGATTGCGGTCAAACTTGGTATGCAAGTATTCCAGGATATCAGACTATTGTGAAAATCGGACTCCGTTTTGCCTATTATTTAATAAACTTTTTCACGTGACTGTTTACTCTCTTAATTATCATGATCATCACTTAAATAAGCATGCACAATACTACGAATGAGTCTGTATTTCATAGAATCTGAAATGTATGTTATACCTGTTCTATTCTTGACCAGGCCGGAATCGTGCAACCGTTCAAGTTGTTTGCCGCTCTCAGTGTAGTCAAGTGATTTAAAACAATGATGGAACGTGTTATACAGTTTACAGGCAACATTTATTTATTTAATAAGCGTCACCCGGATGCGAATTGTTTTTTCCCAAACGTGATTGCCAAATTTCATGAATTATTCAGTAGTTTGGATGATAAGTTATGTTTATTCGTTGGAATAAAACATGACGTCACAGCATTGTTGTTATTAGTTAACTAGTTGCAATAAATCACTTTAAAGAACAACTGTTGTCGAGCTGCTATACGTAGTGTAGTGGATAGTGGGATGGGCTATGGATCAAAGATCCCTGGTTCGATTCCTGCTGTAGTAGGTCACCTCGTTTTTTCTAGTCAAATTGATATCTTTAGAGTATTTTTAATTTAAGGGGAAAAGGAGACCTAGAACCTAAGTGTTGTACAGCGATCAACGCAACTACTGAATAATTCATGACATTTGGCAATCACGTTTGGGAAAAAAAAATCGCCACCCGGATATGGCGGGGGTACCTCCGGGTAGGGAAGACAGATGGATATGAAGATTTATAGGGAAGGGCAAAACTCAAGATCAAGTATTAAACAGTCACACACAAAAAGAAGCGGGCAATATTCAAGTTTTGTTCGTATTATATTAGTTTACAGTATTTCTAGTAGCGGCCGAGGGGTGGCGAAGAAACCAAGGATATAATTAGTATTCACTTTCTCACCCTCCCCCTCTCCGGTATTAGTCATCACCTACAGCACATGTACATAACGTCAAAACATTATCGTTTTTAGGAAAGATTTGTAACATTTCAGGGATGTTTTTCGCTGAAAATGTCCTATGAGAGGACTTCAATTCTCTGGTGCATAGTGTTATGTAATGTGGATATATTTTAGAGGCAATTGTTTTTGTTCGTTAAGAGAAAGTGCACGGATGTAAAAATCAATCAAATTCGACAGGCGATAGGCCAAGGAAGGGTACATTTTGGAGGGGGAGATTAGAAAGGTATGGTCACCACAAGTTAAATTCATAAATATATTTAACAAAGAAAACAATATTTTAAATTGGGACCTACAAAACTATGTTTGAACAAGTTACTACATGTATATTTTATAGTGTAGAGCACTATTGTTTATTAAGTAAATGATATTTGTACCTGTAGTATTATAATTGGTTGAATTTACAAACGTCACTAGTACCCTTATTTTAGTGAATTTTATTTTCCCTTAAAAGAAATGTTTTGTTTATACTTTGGGAGTTGTTGTTTTTCAAAAAGAGTTCGTGTTTTGTATATATAGTTTGTACAGATTCTTGACACTAGTGTTTGGTTGAAAGAAATAAAATAAATTTAAATTTCATCTATGATGTCCCTGGCATGCATTTACAAAATACTACTCATTTTTCGAAGGCATTAAAGTACATGTACATAAAGAGTACTGCATGCACACTACAGTTCACTCAAGTAGTATTTTGAAGTATTGGGTAATGTTAGTGTTCAAGTTAAGTGTAGAGCACCATTCCTAAGTAACAATTAACCTGTTATTTTACAAAATTGTTATTTTGCTTGAAATTACAAATGTTACTAATATAAAGCACTTATTTGAGTGAAATTTGTTTTCGCTTAAAGACAATAAAATGTATATACTTATCTGGAGTTGGGGAACATCCTTTTCTAAACAGAGTTCGTCTTTTGTATTACCGTTAAAGTTAAACAGAACTGTACATGTACCTGTATGATGATCAATAAACACAGCACAAAGTACAATGTAATGCCAATAACGGGCACTCTGCATGCAGTATAACTGACAGACTCCAATGACAATGAACATTAAGTTAACAATTACGAATTTTACTGAGTTTGAGCTCCAAACCCCCATGTCTTTTGGCAAGAAACCATCCTCAATCCCACAAAGTCCTCCTTGTTGCCACTATGTCACAACTCACAAACGATAATTGAATCGCAAGTGTCTCCTGCAGTCGATCCCTATACATACATATTGTGTTCTTAAACGACTTGTGACTTCAATATTAGAATTGTGTCTTTCCACTCAAAGTTTCATCAAAACCGATCGATTTCAGACTTGGCACACACATAATAAAGGTCATCTTAGACACCCGAAACAGCTCTGTGTTTGTCCACAAACACATTTCTAGTTTTTTTTTTTTTTTTTTTTTTTTTTTTTTTTTTTTTTTTTTTTCCCCTCAGTTTCAGACTTTTCTCCATATAGTTTGTACACAGTTTTCTTCAGCCAATACACTTTGACACTTTGGTAAATCCGATCGACTTTAGACTTGGCATACATTTAGACAACCACCCAAGGACGGTCCTAGAAGAAATTCGTCGCGATTACGTCATTCATGATCACGTGACGTCACGTTAAAGGTGTAATTTTCCCCCATAGGTTTTGTACACGTTTTTCTTCAGACTATTGACTTTGACACTTTGGTATATCCGACGGGCTTGAAACTTGGCATACACTTAGAACACCACCCATAGATGGCTCTTGAAGAAATTCGGTACGATTGCGTCATTCAAGGTCACGTGACGTGACGTTAAAGGTGCAAATTATTTCCCCATAGGGTTTGTACACGTTTTTCTTCAGACTATTGACTTTGACACTTTGGTAAATCCGACCGACTTGAGACTTAGCATACACTTAGAACACCAACCACAGATGGTTCTGACAGAAATTTGGCACGATTGCGTCATTTAAGGTCACGTGACGTCACGTTAAGGATTCAATATTTTTCCCATAGGTTTTGTACACGTTTTTTCTTTAGACTATTGACTTTGACACTTTCGTAAATTTGATCGACTTCAGACTTAGCGCATACCTCGACCACCATCCCCAGAAAGGCCAAGGGAAAAATCGTAATAATGACGTCATCGTGGGTCATGTGACGTCACATTAAAGGTTCAGTTTTAAGGACCCTCTATCTCTAGAAGTACATGTCCGATTGGGGTCAAACTTGGTATGCAAGTATTCCAGGATGTGTTACAGACGAAAATTAAGATGACATCATGATGACATCATCGGGTATCATGTGACGTCACATTAAAGGTTCAATTTTCCCCATAGGATTTGTACACGTTTTTTTCAACCAATATATCTTTGGCACTAAATTCGACCGACTTTAGACTTGGCACACACTTAGACCACCACCCAAATATTGAAAGTCATTTTAGACATGCGAAACAGCTCTGTGTTTGTCCACAAACACATTTCTAGTTTTTTTTTTTTTTTTTAGCTGTTTCGGTTTTTCACCGAAACAGCTTTTGTTTTCGTTAAAGTTTTTTTTTTTCTTTTTTTTTTTTTCCACTTTCAGTCTTTTTACCCATAGGATTTACACACGTTTGTTCTGCCAATACACTTTGGCACTTTGGTAAATCCAATCGACTTGAGACTTGGTATATACTTAGACCTCTACCCACAGATGGTCCTAGAAGAAATTTGGCTCGATTGCGTCATTCAAGGTCACGTGACGTCACGTTAAAGGTTTAATTTTCCCCATAGGTTTTGTACACGTTTTTCTTCAGACTATTGACTTTGGCACTTCGGTAAATCCGACCGACTTGAAACTTGGCATACACTTAGAACACCACCCCCAGATGTTTCTGATATAAATACGGCACGGTTGCGTCATTCAAGGTCACATGACGTCACATTAAAGGTTCACATTTTACTCCCATTGGTTTTGTACACGTTTTTTTAGACTATTGACTTTGGCACTTCGGTAAATCCGACCGACTTGAAACTTGGCATACACTTAGAACACCACCCCCAGATGTTTCTGGAAGACATTCGGCACGATTGCGTCATTCAAGGTCACGTGACGTCACAATAAAGGTTCACATTTTTCTCCCATTGGTTTTGTACACGTTTTTCTTTAGACTATTGACTTTGACACTTTAGTAAATCCGATCGACTTGAGACTTGGCACACACTTAGACCACCATACACAGACGGCCCTAGAAGAAATTCGGCATGATTACGTCATTGAAGGTCACGGGGCGTCACGTTAAAGTTTCTATTTTTTTCCGATAGGTTTTGTACACCTTTTTCTTTAGACTATTGGCTTTGACAGTTTAGTAAATCTGATCGACTTGAGACTTGGCACACACAAAAGACCACCACGCACATATTGAAAGTAATTTTAGACACTCGAAACAGCTCTGTGTTTGTCCACAAACACATGTCTAGTCTTTTTTTTTTCCTCTGTTTCAGACTCCTCTCCATAGGTTTTGTACACGTTTTTTCTTCAGCCAATACACTTTGGCACTTTGGTAAATCCGATCGACTTGAGACTTGGCATACATTTAGACAACCACCCAAGGACGGTCCTAGAAGAAATTCGTCGCGATTACGTCATTCGTGGTCACGTGACGTCACGTTAAAGGTGCAATTTTTCCCCATAGGATTTGTACACGTTTTTCTTCAGACTATTGAATTTGACACTTCTGTAAATTCGATCGACTTGAGACTTAGCACAGACCTCGACCACCATCCTTAGGAGGGCCAAGAAAAAAATAATCAAGATGACGTCATCGCGGGTCATGTGACGTCATATTAAAGGTGTAGTTTTTAAGACCCTCTAACTCTGAAAGTACAAGTCCGGTTGGGGTCAAACTTGGTTTGCAAGTATTCGAGGGTGTGTTATAGACGAAAATTAAGATGCCGTAATTATGACATCATCGGGTGTCATGTGACGTCACATTAAAGGTTCAATTTTCTCCATAGGTTTTGTACACGTTTTTCTTCAAAATATTGAATTTTACACTTCTGTCAATTCGATCGACTTGAGACTTAGCACAGACCTCGACCACCATCCTTAGGAGGGCCAAGAAAAAAATAATCAAGATGACGTCATCGCGGGTCATGTGACGTCACATTAAAGGTGTAGTTTTTTAAGACCCTCTAACTCTGAAAGTACAATTCCGGTTGGGGTCAAACTTGGTTTGCAAGTATTCGAGGATGTGTTATAGACGAAAATTAAGATGACGTAATTATGACATCATCGGGTGTCATGTGACGTCACATTAAAGGTTCAATTTTCCCCATTGGTTTTGTACACGTTTTTATTCAGACTATTGAATTTGACACTTTGGCCAATCTGATCGCCTCAAGACTTAGTACACACCTCGACCACCATCCCCAGGATGGCCAAGGGGAACTTCGTCAGGATGACGTCATCGTTGGACATGTGACGTCACATTAAAGGTTCAGTTGATAAGACCCTCTATCTCTAGAAGTACAGGTCCGATTGGGGTCATACTTGGTATGCAAGTAATCGAGTATGTGTTATAGACGAAAATTAAGATGAAGTAATTATGACGTCATCGTGGGTCACGGAACGTCATATTAAAGGTGTAGTTTTCCCCAAAGGATTTGTACACGTTTTTTTTTCAACCAATATATCTTTGGCACTTGGGTAAATCAGATTGACTTCAGATTTGCGACACACTTAGACCACCACCCACTTATTACAAAACAAATTAGGCATCCGAAACAGCTCTGTGTTTGTCCACAAACACATTTCTAGTTTCTTTTTTTTTTTTTTCTTTTTCAGACTTTTCTCCATAGGATTTGCACACGTTTATTCAGACAATACACTTTGACACTTTGGTAATTCCGATCGACTTGAAACTTGGCATATATTTAGACAACCACCCAAGGACAGTCCTATAAGAAATTCGTTGTGATTACGTCACTCAAGGTCACGTGACTTCGCGTTAAAGGTGAAATTTTTCCCATAGGTTTTGTACACGTTTTTCTTAAGACTATTGTCTTTGACACTTTGGTTAATCCGACCGACTTGAAACTTGGCATACACTTAGACCACCACCCCCAGATGTTTCTGAAAGAAATTCGGCACGATTGCGTCATTCAAGGTCACGTGACGTCACCTTTAAGATTCATTTTTTCCCCATAGGTTTTGTACACGTTTTTCTTCAGACTATTGACTTTGACACTTTGTAAATTTGATCGACTTGAGACTTGGCACACACATAGACCACCACACACACATATTGAAAATAATGTAAGACACTCGAAACAGCTCTGTGTTTGTCCACAAACACATGTCTATTTTTTTTTTTTTTTTTTTTTCAGATTTTTCTTCATAGGATTTGCACACGTTTGTTCAGACAGGGCACTTTGACACTTTGGGAAATCCGATCGACTTAAAACTTGGCATACATTTAGAGAACCACCCAAAGACGGTCCTAGAAGAAATTTGTCACGATTACGTAGTTCAAGGTCACGTTACCTCACGTTAAAGGTGAAAATTTCCCCATAGGTTTTGTACACGTTTTTCTTCAGACTATTGACTTTGGCACTTCGGTAAATCCGACCGACTTGAAACTTGGCATACACTTAGAACACCATCCCCAGATGTTTTTGAAAGAAATTCGGCACGATTGCGTCATTCAAGGTCACGTGACGTCACATTAAAGGTTCACATTTTTCTCCCATTGGTTTTGTACACGTTTTTCTTTAGACTATTGACTTTGACACTTTAGTAAATCCGATCGACTTGAGACTTGGCACACACTTAGACCACCATCCACAGACGGCCCTAGAATAAATTCGGCACGATTACGTCATTCAAGGTCACGGGGCGTCACGTTAAAGTTTCTATTTTTTCCCCATAGGTTTTGTACACGTTTTTTTTTTGACTATTGCCTTTGACACTTTAGTAAATCTGATCGACTTGAGACTTGGCACACACACAAGCCCATCACACACATATTGAAAGACACTCGAAACAGCTCTGTGTTTGTCCACAAACACATGTCTAGTTATTATTTATTTTTTTTATTATAATTTTTTTTATTTAAAAAAAATATTATCAGACCAAAATAGCAGCGTGGTTCTTTCTGTAAAAGATTCCTAATAGATCAAAACGATCAAAATATATAAGAAAAATAGGCTCATAATGTCCTAGAATACACCTCAGAGCTTCTAGTACTAGTACTGAAAAAAAATCTGGGGGAGAGCCCCCACACCCTCCGCCCATGGCTAGGACCCCACATTCATAACATCCGCCTAGTCCGAGTAACTTGGACCCAAATATCACTTTTTTCAACATTTCGACATGGTCGGGTGATAATCACCCGACCATGCCCAAATGTTTAAAAAAGTGATATTTGGGTCCCAGTTACTCAGACTAGCATTCGCCCCTGTCCTACAATAGAATTCAAAAATAAGTTCTTACACAGATAATTCAAAAGTAAAAACAGAAAATTCAACAGAAAATCCAAATGCTAAATAAAAACAACTTGACAAAATATTTAGATTTCAACAAATAAATTTTGTATTAACGTAATAACGTATCACTTGCTGTGACTTTTATATAAATTCTTGAAACTACGATATAGCTCCTTCGAAGTACATTTTAACGATTTACATGCCAGAAAGGTTTGTTTTAAAAATAGATTGAGGCCAAGTTAAAGTAGATTTGAGGCCTTAAAATAGATTAGAGGTAGACCCAATAATTGGGGCGTTTTCATTTTTTTTTTAATTTTTGGATTTTGTCTGTCGAAAACGACGGATAAAATCCAAAATTTGAAAAAGGAGTGAAAACGCCCTAATTATTGGGTCTAGATTAGAGGCTGCTCAAAACCAACCTTTTTCAAAATGATTTTGATTTATACCATAGGTTGTAATAATGTTACAAAGTAGTCATAGGCATCATAAACAAGAGTTTAGTTGACCAGGACCTGTTCCAATAATGTATGCTCTTACAATGTAAACAACATAATCATAGTGAGTTTTGGAGGATTCAGGTGAGCCAAATATGTGAGCACAGATATTTGATTGTTCAAACGATACCTGTGTAATTAGTCTCTACTACTCTCTATTGTCAAATATCCTTAATAAAAACACGGCTGGCATACAGAAATTGAGATACTCCTCCCCCTCTTTTGGCTGATGGACTTGGAGAGGCTTTAAGAATGAACCTTCCTCCACTGATAGAAAATTTAAAGGTTCTACGCAGACCTTTCGAGGAGAATTGCTGTTTGGTAATTTAAAATGTGCCTTGGTGTGTAAGTAACAAGACCAGGGGTGATAAAATGGTATAAAATAACATTAATTGGGGTTAATCACCATAAATGTAATTGGCCCCCTCATTAACATGTTCAAACACTGACAAATGGTGGCGCTGTTCGTGACGAACATTCGGCAACCCTCAAAAAGAGATGCCATGCACGCGGGTACGCACGCAGCAGATTTTGTTCAGACATGGCGAGTGAACGGGGCCGGGGAGCGCATATTCCACAGAATCGGACGAAATATCCGCAGTATCATCAGGTCCTACATCTGAAGAAGATATTCCACTTGACAATTCCTTTGACAATAACTTGAGTCGACCATCGACTAAACGATTTTGCATCGGTACGCGTGGCACATGATGCATGCGTGCACGGGCACGCTTGTCGCGACGTCGAAGTTTTCCCGAACATACGTCACAATTATGCAAATTTTACATGTTAATAAGCTACCATTCTAGGGGCGGGGCCTGTCCCCCAAAGCACTTTATTATTGTTGTTCTCATATTAATTACCTAAAAATTAAAACTTTTATAAACTGAAAATCACTCAATTAGTTATAATCTTTCATTTAAACTAATAAACACCACATTTCTGGAACCCTTTAAGTAGTGGGGGAATTTAGTGGCTCGCTTATATGCGAATGGCCTTGCCCAGCCTAGATTTGTTATTATGGTTGCTATTTTACGTTTGTGTGTGTGCGTGGTTGCTATGGTGCTTGATCAATGGACGCCCACATGCAAACATCGTAATATTGACAAAAACACTGAGCGATAAGCAGAGCGTGTATAATGACCGTCAGCCATGGTATTAATACAATAGCAACACTACAAATTTTACCGCTATTTAGACTCTAGATTTATCCTTAACAAATCTTAACCTTTTGTCATTGAACACAAAAGGTTGAAGTTCATGCGTACGGACAATAGCCTATAGCTCCTATTTTGGTGGCAATGTGGACAATTCTTACAGGGTAAGTTATTTTTGTTTAATATCTGATTCTGATGCTGACAAGTGTGAAGTCTGGTACACCGACGTAACTGGCCTCTAGTTATCTTTTTTTTAACATTTGGACATCAAATGTTAAAAAGCGATAACTATCTATCTATCTATCTATCTATCTATCTATCTATCTATCTATCTATCTATCTATCTATCTATCTATCAGGTTATAGTTCATCCATACGTTGGACAAAGCCCTTCTCATAACATTTCCATTCTCTTCTGTCTCTAGCTATCCTAGTCCAAGCCGCAGTTCCCATGTATGATGTTAGGTCATCTCTCCATCTTCTCTTCTGCCTTCCTCTTCTTCTCTTTCCCATCCTTGGTTGCCATTCTGTTAAACGATTTGTCCATCTATTGTCCTGGAGTCTTGCTACATGCCCAGCCCATCTCCACTTTAACGATAACTAGAGGCCAATAACTCGGTCTAGAAGTCTGGACTCCTAATGTTATTAATGTTAGCCCTCGTTGTCTCGTGCAGGATTTGGGAATAAAATAATCTGTACAATCAAATCCACGAGAGTTCTGTGAAAGGTTTCTAACTCTTACACTTTGTTTGTGCTGCAATATTAATGCTGGTGCTACTCAATACAACAGCGCAGGTAGATGAATCGTGATAAAGTCAAAGTCAGCACGATGGCATTGTTTTGCATACCAGTTACAATATAAAAAAAATTACGAAGTTTAAAGTCTGCACACTTTTGTTTAAACATAGAACTGTCCTTGTTATAGCTCCATGGTAAAATTGTCCAAAAATACCTACAAGAGTTCTATCAAATATTTCAAAGCTCGCGCACTTTGTGTGTGCTGCAAATATCAATGCATGGAGTCTGCACATGTTATCCCTCTTTTTATAGGTAGGATATACATCATTGGTACTTGCTTGAATTATCATGAATGGGTGGATTTTGGGGGTTGTATTTTGTAGTAACTATTGTTTAACTAACCTGTCCGAAGTGGATGCCGAGAAAAGCACGAAAAAACAGCGTTTGTTTTCAACCGGCGTTGGGCGATCGCGAATATTTTGTTATACAATTTTATTTTTCAGAAAATTACAGGATATCTAGCGCAATCATTTTGCTGGATGCCTAGAATCATTATTTACTTTCAAATAAGGAAAATATTTCTTAATAATTTGGTAGTAAATATTTTCGATATCTGCAAAGATGGTGTATCCCTACCTTTAAATTACCAAAGGGTCTCATCAGCAGGGTTTGGGAATACAATAACCTGTCTAATAAAATCTACAGAAGTTTATTGTTCAAGAATGTTAAAACACATGGACGGTAGGCCTAATTTATGCATTCTAGACGAATTTAGTTGAAACCATTTTGTAATACAATACATGTAATTTAACGAATCCATTGGCACATTTGGCAGCCATGGTTGCCAGGTAATTTTCTGTAACTTTTACGGGATTTGTGTGCGTTTGTTTTTGATTGAAATAGGGGACGTATGACAAAGGGAACAATGGGGTCCCCTATTCCGCAAAGGTCCCCGATTCAGACTCGTGTGCAAATCCTATGGAGATCATCCGAAAACGTTAGAGTACAAACAAAAGAGGGAAGACGGTCGGACAATGCCCCGTCCCCTATTGACGGCATTTACCCACTTGTGTGTGTGCGTTTGTTTTTGATTGAAATAGGGGACGTATGACAAAGGGAACAATGGGGTCCCCTATTCCGCAAAGGTCCCCGATTCAGACTCGTGTGCAAATCCTATGGCGATCATCCGAAAACGTTAGAGTACAAACAAAAGAGGGAAGACGGTCGCACAATGCCCCGTCCCCTATTGACGGCATTTACCCACTTATGTGTGTGTGTGTATGGTAGAAGGAAATACTTGATCAAGTGCTTTATGAATAACTACATGTCGCAATCTTATTTTAATAACTGCACCGCGCATGGTAAATGGGTGACCTCCGGCTTTTCATGCATGGGAACAACAGACTACAACGGTCCATCCGGTGCAACATGATCAGTCACAGTACAGATCACACATTGCGTAATCAAAATAAAATGGAGAAGCCTCGGTCTGAACGTATTTTGTGAACTAAATAAACGTATTATTTCAGTGAAGTGACTTCGTCAGTGAGGTGACGAGAACGCCGGTAAAAAGAAATTTGTGAGGTAAAAACTGACTAAACCGGCGTGTTCGCCAAAATGCCGAGCACCAAGGAAGTAGCCGAACTTATCAAGAAAGATCCCACGGTCGTTGATTCATACACGCCGCTGGCTCTTCAGGCGATACGAGACGACAAGGACATCAAGGAGAAATACGGCGACCTGAAAGATGCTCTTGCGAAACAGGTTTTTGAGGAGGTCAAATCCAAGTAGGTCCATATATTTTAATTTTTCGGAACAATTACATGATATCTAGCTCAATCGGTCTTTATTTACTTTCAAATACAAATTCAAAAGACTAGGATAGGCAGCTGCTCTCTGTGGCTAATTCGGAAAAATGCGTTTGTAAACTAAACCTTGATTTTGATGACTGGTTATTTATGTTATGTCTTAGGAATAACGAGCACGAGAAAATCATGCTGGAGTTGTGTCAGACGTGCCTGGAAAAAAGAGCGACTAAATACTACCACCTTGCCAAAGATATGTTTAAAGAGAAACAGATCATCAATTGGAAGGTATTGTTTATCAACAATACCTGGAAGTTTTTAGTGATGACCAAACTATTTAGAAATTAAATTAAATAGACAGTGCTAAAAATCATGCAAACAAGTTCAGGCCAACTTTGCTCATCACTGGACAGCTTACACACAATCTAACTATTTTCCTCCTTCAGTACATACAACCACAAAACTTCCATCCAGGAAATGAAGCAGAAATCCCATTATGCAATGCATGCAATACATGTAGAGTGCATCATAACTTACACACTTAAGGCAATTAAACCACTATTGCTTCGTCCTTCGGATGGAACGTAAAGCTAGAGGTCCCGTGTGTTGTGTAATGCACGTAAAAGAACCCAGAAAAACTTATCGCTAAGCGAAGGGGTTTGCCCCAGTGTTTCTGGAGGATCAAGACAGCTACCTTCTCGTGGTGATCCGGCTAAAGGCCCTGTCACAAGAAACCGAATCGCAAGAACGTTCGTAAACCTTATTGAAAAATTAATATTTTTCTAGTACGGTGGAGAACGGACATAAAATGCAATTCATCAACTTTCTCATACCGCCCCAGTACCGTTCTGTTTCCGTACCAGTACCGTATACAGCATAAAATTGTCAATTTGATCCGGAATCTAGCAATTTTGTCCGAGCCGAGAGAGTACTGTTGACGAATTCACCGTTGCTAAACCTAACCATTACCGTTCTAAGACCGTTCTAACACCGAACACACGAATCAATACCGTTCTATAAACTGTTGCGCACCGCACATAACTTACCAAAACCTTAAGGCCCTGTCACACTTTTGCGTATCCTAATTCCTTATGAGTTGCGCATTGACATTTTTTTCATACGCACAATATGCACCTCGTATGCATCTCAATCGTTTTGTGTAAGTTTTATGTACGTAGGCATGCGCACAGTACGGCCCAGTACGCCGGATAGTTTTGGGCAAGCACAAAACTACGCAGCGTAAGCTGTTACACAGGTCATAAGTTATAAATACGCAGCGCATCGGTCCCGCATCGGTCGAGCGCGGTACAAATACGCTATGTGTTCGTGGAGGATAAGCGGTTCATACGCGGTGATACGCTGATGTTCACGCTATGGAATCTGCACTGGTACTGACAACAGCGGGAAGCGGCCGCCTTTTTATAACGCGTGGCGAGCGGCGGACATGCGACGGAAATACGCTCGGCATTCGTCGGAAGTGCGTCAGGCATGCGGTCGGGATAAGTAGGGAGCGTCTGGAATACGCTCGGCATGCGCACTGCATACGCAGCTATTCGCAGCAGTAAAATAGTGTTGCGCACTGCATACGCAACTCATACGCACCTCATACGCCATGGATGCGTTGAATTCGTTACTTATACGCTAGGTGTGCGTCGCATATAAGTCAAAGTAATCGAAACATTTTGAAATTTTGAGCGTACGGCTGCGTATTGAATTTTTTTAATAAGGAACTCATAATTAATATATATACCCAAAGGTGTGACAGGGCCTTTACCAACACCTTACCAATACCTAACGCATACCGACCGGCAACCGTCGGAAATCAATGGGCTAGCGAGTGTATAAATAAGCGTCTCCGTTCAAATTAAAATCATTACAGTTCCAGATATCGACGAGAACACTACGAGAACACTACTAAATCATTCTCCAGATTCAAGATGGGCAAAAGAGGACGCGGTGCTGGTGACCGTGGTGCTGCTAGTCGTGGTGCCGGTGGTCGTGGCGCTGGTGGTCGTTGTGAATATCCTGCCCCTGAAGCTGCAGATTTAATAACAGCTGATGTCCACGATGTCCTCCCTCCCCGTGGTGGTCGTCGTGCTGGTCGTGGTGCTGCTGCTCGTGGTAGAGGTCGTGTTATTGCTGCTCGTGGTCGTGGTAGGGGTGCTGTTGGCCCTGATGATCCTGCCATTCACGAGGGGACTAGCAGCAGCAGCAGTTCTCCAGCAAGAGAAGAGGAGGTGCAGGCTGAAGCTGAGTTGGAGGTTGAAGATGAGGCTGAGCCAGCTGCTTCACAGTCCCAGAGTAAGAAGAGGAAGGCTAAAATCAGCTACCAGGTGAAGGCTAGATAATAATAATAATAAAACAGCATTTATATAGCGCAATATAAATCAAAGATTCCTCAAAGCGCTTTACAAAAATATTATAAAATATTGTAAACTGTTAAATACCGCAGTAACGCACATAGTTAAAATACCATTACAATAAAATACTGTAAAAACTACATTGTATATTAAAAACCCCAATCACTATTATTCCTAGTAAATGAATGGACAAAAAACAAATGCATGTAACGGTTCAAATGAAAACTAAAACATGAATAAAATAAAGACTTATGTTGAATTACAGTTAAAAAGATGAGTCTTAAGTAATTTCTTAAAATCATCTACCGACTTGGCACATCTAATAGACAATGGAAGCTCATTCCAAAGTTTGGGAGCAGCTGCAGAGAATGCTCTATCACCATATGATGTTGATGTTTTGGCCATTTTCAGAAGATGTTTGCTACTTGATCTAAGTGAGCGGATTGGCCTGTGATCTGTCAATAATTCAATAATATAACCAGGTGCAAGCCCGTGGAGTGCTTTGTACGTTAGCAACAAGATCTTAAACGAAATGCGCTTGCGGACTGGCAGCCAATGCAATTGCAGAAGGACTGGTGTTATATGGCGATACTTTTTCACACGTGTCACCATTCTGGCAGCAGCATTTTGGACTTGTTGCAACTTAGCAATCTCACGGTCTGGTAAACGATACAATAAACTATTGCAATAGTCTAAGCGGGAGCTGATAAATGCGTGAACAAGTTTCTCAGCAGTTGACTGATCAAGATATTTACGAATAGATGATGCGGACATGCTTCCCGTCAACGGATCCCAATGTGTTGGGGAAATTCCAACGCTGGTAGTATAGATCAGCAACCTGGCGCCATTCATCTGGAGTAGTTGGGCATCTCAGCAGCTCATCAGGGTACTCATCTTGTATGGCTTGGCACACCTCACGGACGACAAGGGATATTGTGTTTCGAGGCACACGCCAGGCGAACTTCATGGCAGAGTAGGTGTGGCCAGAGGCAAAGTGGCGGAGGGTGAGGGCCAACTTCAAGCCTGGTGATAGTGTTTGCCTACTGATGTGGTGCTTCTCCAGTCTCGGGGTCAGCCTTTCAAGGAGCTCATCAAACATTTCAGAAGGCATACGGAGGAAATTCTTGAAGGAAGTCGGATCCTCAGCTCTCAACTCTACCATCAGCCGATCGTACACCCAAAGGTCTGGTCTTCTAGCTATCCATGGCCGAACCCACTCCACTTTTCTCTGTCTTCTCCTTCTTCTTCTTCTTCTATTGCGGCGCAGCACTCCAATGTACATGTTCATTAGGTCAATGTGGTGGTTCAGGGCAGCAATGGCTTGGATTCTCGCGGCATCTTCTGCAGGGTTCATCTTGGAATTCATAATGCAATTCGGTTTCTTGTGACAGGGCCTTAAGAGAAAAAAGACCTCCCGAACTAAAGCTGCCAATCAGGACTTCGGTCCATACGCATTATTATTATTACTTACACACAATTTGTATTTACTAATTATTGGAAATGTTTTTGTATTGACCAATTCTTGGCGGCTGATTTGTTCCCATTTTTGGTCAAAATAATAGTTGTTTTTTTTTAAATAACATTTGAGAGTGACAGTGTTTTTTATTTAAAAGGCAACAAGTTATCTTTGAACCAAATGTAGTGACACCTTTTACGGGGTTGTAGAAGGCCTAATAATGACTGAAACCTGAAATATAAGTCCTAAACACACGTGACATTTTTTGGAAGGATATTTTGTTTACTAAAGCATTATGCTTTTGGTAATGACCACTAAGTTTCTGCCTTTATTAGTAAAAACAAAGGAATATTGTTAAAAGTATCATAAAGTTAAACAAAGTAGGACCAAAAGACGCACAGACAATCGTAAACAAATTACCCCAACAATTGATTTTCCTTCTTTCCTTTATACCGCGATAATTTGTTTATGGCGTTTATTAACATAAACTCACAACTTCTTTTCTCGGTCTCATGCCAATACTTTTCTATGCCTCAGCAACACATTGCGTTGGCAGAAAAGTTGATCCAAACCTTCGAGGTCCCCGTGGCGTTAGTGAAAAACAAGAGCGATGATAAGTGGGGCGAGGACCGGCTACCTAGCCGCACGGATATGGGTGGGGCTCTGAAGGGATGCATCGAAGCTATATGATGGAAGGATTTGAGTAAGTTGAAAAAATACCTACTACTGAAACCACAATAAGAAAGACTCTAAGAACTCTTTTTAGACTCTAATGCTGCTCTCACACTGGCGAATATTCTAGCAAATGTGCTTACGAATGGAAATATTTGACAATCGCTCAAACTTTGCAACATTCGCCTTATACCCCTCCCTCAGGCCGCGGATCGATGGCACAAATTACCCGGCTCTATAAATGGTCTGGTGACAACAGTTACGGATATAGTATAAGATATATATTTTGTCATTTAAAGTTTGTTAGAAAGCCCTTCATGTCTGTATAAGTCACATTTTGTATATACAGAGTCATCCTTCATAATAAACGGTGCTGACATTGAGTGAGCTAAACAGAAAACCGATCATAAAGGTATGAAATAAAGATAAACACACATGTGCGTTAGGCGACATTTTCTCTCTAATTGCGTGTTTTCTTAAAAGCGTCTAAATCAATTAATCTGCAAATACAGTTGAAACAGGGTATCCCCTGGAAAATTATGAAAGAGCGCAGAAAAACCCCCAAATAATGAAAAACAAGTTTTCAGATGCAATCGAAACGTTGCTTCGTTAAAAGGCCATTTGGAACGGAACGGTTTATTGGAATACGCCCTTGCTGAAATTGAGTGTGCCCAGGAAGGTAATAATTAGGATAAGGAAGTAAATATTAAAAAATTCCAAAACATGAAGTAAACACTATTTATAGTCCTTCTGGTAGTTATTGTTAAAGTTAATCTATAATTGGGGATTAATTTCCGTACCTTTTTCGAAAATTCGTTGAATTAATCTGTCAATCTAGTTTCAAATCAGCACCTCTTTTTGTCGCATGGATTCTAAATTTCTATAAACGGCTGCGGCCAGCCGAATCGCGGGCTGAATCGCGTGTTGAATCGCGGGCTAGGTTCTGCCAGGTCACGTACCACGCGCCCTGTCGTCTGCTTTCTAATACCAGTGATCTTACCTTGACAAAATGATCTCCATTATAATAGAGATCAATGGGGGCGCCCAACCCAAACTGGGAAAAGGAAGGAGAGTGTCTATATATTTTGGCACACACAAAAATCAGCCATCTAAAAATAATATCAAATTAAAAATTCAAAAGAATTAGGGCCTTGCATGCAATAAACCCGACATTTTAAAAGCAGAGTAAATAAACTCATTATCAGCAAGGAAAACAATCATAGTCAAACGCCGCGACAATAAATAAGGTTTCGCCAATTAAAATTAAAAATGGATTGCAGTTACATTTTTAAACACATTTAAAACCTTGGCCATTTGGGATCAACTTTCTAGAAGGCGGACACTAAAGTTTTCGTTGCGTTCTCTAACTTTGTGCAATAGTACGTTTACCAACTTTATTTCAACCTAAACCTTGCGAACCTACAAGTATCGTAAAACTTTGAAAATCTAAGCCGGTGGCGTGCGGATATTGGGCACAAAATAGGCGCACTTTTTAAACGTGGCTCCCTCCATGCTCAGAACAAATCTCAGTCAAGACTTTAAAAACGTCTTTGAAGTTGACAAGTTACGATAAACTATTGTTATATCCACTCATCTATCGAACTGCAATGTTTGTCAAAATATATTTTCCTATTTGTGTGCGCAATTTGAAAGGTTCACTGCGCTCTCCAAAATAACTAAGTCGGACAATCGCGCCAGAGTAAAAATTTACGGATGGGAATATAATGTTTAGAGCTTGATAACATTTTACCTACTGTGAAATCCGAGGTCACACATAAGGCAAGGCACTATAGAGACAAAAATCAAAATAAAGTTCGTCACGTGAACAACAGTATACAAAAGGGTAATATTTTGCCTTTAATTGTTATGTATAGCTGAGCTTGCAATAGCAATGTAGTTTCTTAAAAATCCCATTACAATTAGGAATTTTATTTAACAATGTAAAACTACTTTAGAAATTTGACAAAAGTAAGGCAGGAGTAAAAACATTTTAAAACATTAAAAACATTTGCGCTTTGATTAAATGCTACATAATGTGGTTCACATATGAAATGTAAAGATCGTGTTTAGATTTGACCTATTCCTACATACAAATTTCTTTAGAAAATTCATTATAAATGATAGTCGTAATTAGAAGCAATTGCCATTAATTCCAATCACCTTGTAACTTATAAAGACCCCTAATTAACAAACTAGTACAAATACAATACAAATATAAAAATTACCACAACTTTATACGTACACTACATGTTATATCTATCGTTACACGTATTCCTTGTGAAGGAGGGAGACCTATAGTACAAGCTTCCGCTTCTTGTCTGACCTTCCCATATTATTATTTAAGTTCCATTAAAGTGTTTATCAGTGTGTAACTTACCTAATAGTGTGGAAATAAACCTGAACACGAGACTATAAATGTTACAGTTTTTATATTAGGAAAAATACACTCTGCATATATCATATCATGTTACATAACTATATATGAAGCAAGATATAAGGCAATTCTTTCAGATATGAATTTGAACTTTTCTTAACCTCTGAAAACCCAAATCTTCAAAATTCACGGGAACGCTTGTTTCGGTAGTAATGTGACGGATTTAGTACAATAGAGTTCCAGTCTATATTTTACATGGAGTGATGATGTATCAGGGTCAGTCATATACATGCATAGGTGTTCCTGTTAGATAAGATTTGTATTTAAATTTAGGACACATTCTTTGATGTCTTCCATCTCCAAGAGTGATTGCATAAGGCAAATAATCTGCCAAACAAATAAAACCAGTTTAAAGTCGTTAAAGAAATTAAAAAAGTATCACACTTTTGGACCCCTTATTTATGGACTAATCCATTATTCAATTCTCTTTTTGAAATGGTCAAAAAGAATGGACCATCTATTAGTTATACAGCAATTGAATAATTTTGGAGAGGCAAAACCAGGGATTAAGGGGTCAAGCAATTAAATTTGAAACAATTTTTTTTTGAACAAGTCATGTTTGGCACCTTTTTCGTTAATCAAATATTCATCTTGCAGTTAAATAGTACCAGTACTTATATATCTACTAATTGTCATAATATAATGACTTATTTGTAAAACAAAAACTCTAAAATTACTAATATACTCTAAAATATTTTTTCATTGATCAAATATTCATATTCAGATACATTAAAATCTATTGACCGGCGCATAAAATAATGAAATAACATGTATTCAAATTCTGAGTAACACTATACGCATAAGTACTACTTTGCATTTATTAGTGCATACGAAATATAAAAAGCTGCGTTATATAGGGCCTACAGTTATTTATTCTACTAATCTGTTGACAAACTAACAGATATGCTTCATAAAACTTGTAAGCTACTTTTTGTTTTAAGCTAAAGCTACACTAGGTAATTGATAAGTTTGCGGCCTAAATAGAAGAAGTCGGTTTTACAAAAATCTTTATTTTTTTCTTAAATTTTTTAGAGTAAACAAAGAAATTGCCAAGGTGAAATTTAAACCTGCGACCTCCGGAATACCAGACCAGCGCTCTACCAACTGAGCTATCTTGCCCTATGTTGGCAGTCTCCAAAATTGTCAGTATCTTTGTTCGAGGGCGCTAGTCAGAAGTCATAAACACCAGAATGCCTTGTGTTTTACAAGATAAAAAGTTGTATCCTCATTGAGTGATCCTCACAATGTCGCTTCATTGGCAACGTTTTTTTGTAAAGTAAATATTTTACCTGGGTCAGGACACATAATAAATGCCAACAATAGGACACATGTTGTAGATTCCATAGATGTGCTGTACTCCTGTTCAATCTCACAGGTCATGAGGTTAACTTGCATGCTCTGTACCAAATAAAACGAAACGTTTCACACTACTCCACACTTCTTACTACTTAAGCCACTATTCTACAATGTTTGTTCTGCGGATAAAATTCAATACAAATTATTAGTCTTAGACTAAAAAATGGAAAAGTGTTTCAGATTGTGCTAACATTTGGCGTGTGTGAGTTTGTTTCTGCAATTAAATAGGGGACGTTGAACAACAGAGGACAACAAAGTCCCCAAACGTCCCTGATTGACAGTCGTGTACAAAACATATGGGAGGTCTTCCAAAAGTACAAACAATAGAGGACAACGAGATTTTAAGTGAGGGTCTCCGATTGACTGTAAATACACATGTGTGTCGGTAACTTGTAACAAGGACGCGTCAAATATTGATACTGCGTGCTATAAATGTACGCGTAGAACGTAGAACCATGCATAAGCTAAAACATGGCCCCTAAACATGAACACAAAACGCTGGAAATATCGCCGAAAGAAAAGTCCCCAAATTTTTGAGCATTTTCACAATTTTTCTCGTTAAAAAGGTATTTATTAAAGGTAATAACAGCGCGAGGACCCGGTTATTACTGCGTGATAATGACCGGGTTGGGGGATGACCGCTGGTAATGGACCTCGCCTTCGGCTCGATCCATTACCAGCGGTCATCCCCAACCCGGTCATTATCACGCAGTAATAACCGGGTCCTCGCACTGTTATTACCTAATTAATAAATACCTAGGAGAGTTGCTAGCTTCTGATTGGTCTAGACTCGATCACGCGGAGTGGATTATCAGGTATTCATAAATACCTGGGACAGTTTAGGCATTCCTATTGGTCGAGAGCCCGTCACGTGGCCGGTATTAAACGGACGATAAAGACATGGCTGGTGGTGTTTAAACCCAGTTGGCAACAAAAGTGGCCTTTGCACATGGACAACATTATTCCTATCTCGGCGTTGCGCGACTGGTTGCGCGTCATTCCGTATTTGGAGTGACGTCACATTTTCGATAAATATTTATTTTAATCAAAGAAGCCAAATTGTTGCCCCGAAAGTGGGTGGGTTATGAAGCTCAGGGAAATTTGGGGTAAATAGAATAATTATGTTTAAACTCTTTTTTAGATGAGTTGTAATTTAAATCCATATCTTCTTGGCAAAGCCTGAAAAGTTGATGTAAAAATATCGTCTGCTTTCTCGGCGCTATTTTTGTTGTGACGTCATAATTTCTAGAGTTATTTACTTTTGTGAAAGAAGATAAATTGTTTTCCCCCCAAAAAAGGTGGGTTTCGGAGATCAGGAAATCTGGGATGAGAAAATAATTATACTTCAAACCATTTTTAAATAAATTGTAATTTAAAACCATTGAAAAAAAGCAATAAATGCAAACCTCTTGACCGAGCCTGAAAAGTTCATGTTAAAATAGCGTACAGCTCTGGGAACGAGGTTGCCGATGCAGTGATGTCCATTTAGTCTGGTTCGTAGTAAATACGCTTTATTGCATGTATTGTGTAGAGCGACAGAGGCGGAAACATGTTATTTGACAGTGGCCCATGAACATGGATTGGGGAAAACACACAGAATGGCGAAACACCGAAATTTACTTGCGAACATTTTCCGCGATTTTGGGGGCTTTTTAACTGAATTTTACAAAAAAAGGTATTTATGAATGGGAATAAATGTGTGTTCGGTCGGTATTAATCACTCTGTTTAACCAGTTCGCGCCGGATGACGTATATAAACGCAAAAAAATTCCAAAATTCAAAACGGATGACGCATAAACACGCCAAGTTCAAGTTCGGAAATGTATGTCAGCAGCGCGCAAGGCCGGAAATGCGTGGGTGTGCTTCCCGGCACTATCAGCCTGAACCCGCTTCGGATCGAGTTTCGTTAAAAAATAATCCCGCCCGTGGGCTCGGCGATGTTAAAATAATCCCGGCGCAAACTGGTTAATACCGCTTGGACTCTGGGTGCTGATAATTACCCTCGCCTTCGGCTCGGGTAATTATCAGCACCCAGACTCCAAGCGGTATTAAAGATGGACTACAACGGAATAATAATAAAGGCTGTGTTGCTGTTTTTGTTCGAGAAATGTATAATGATTACTAATATATCATTAGTATTCAATAAAACTTGTTCCTTCATGCAAAAAAACCACAAAATTGATCGGCCTTCTACGACCCAGAAAAACTCAGTTTCAGCAAAAGCCCTTAACTCATGAATAATTCATACTTTGTGTGTGACGTACTACCCATGACGATTTACTCCGGTCGATCGTGTGCGTGCATTTTTACCGTACAATGCAATGCGGAATAACAGCGGACAAGCTAGGCTATATTTTGGTACAACTATTTGAAAACGCATACATAATACACACGGAATAACATGGCGTCTTTTGTTTACTCTCGGTTGCTCATGGGTAGTACGTCATCACTTTTCGCTGGTTTACAAGTCCGCTGGTACTATATCGTGGATTTCATTGTGGTTTTCAGTGGATCTTTGCCGGGAACCAGTACAGGGCGGGACATTTCAAAATCGAAGAATCAAGGTCTAATTTTTTCGGTCAAATTGCAACAAAATTATTTAGAGAAAAACATGACCGTAACAATAAAGTGTTACCTGAACACAACATAAACAAGGTCAGATAATAAATTTAATGTGTGAGTTTTCGTTGTAGTTCATCTTTATAAAAAAAAAGGGACAAAAAGAAACAGGACCTTAACACCTAATATTTTGAGCTCCTAAAAAAAATTAAAACAGATTTAAGGGGGAAATTTAATACAATTATTTTACGTTTTTCTTGTATTTGACCAAAACGATCTATTTCGTGGCTCATAAATTACAAGGCTAGCTTTTAAAAACATTTACCAAACCTATACGAGCCAAGAATAAATAAGCAAGAATAAAATTGAGGTGGTACTAAATCCCGATGGCGGACCCCAGGATACCAAAACTGAACCATGAATATTTGAAATACTTTAAATTAAGACCCAAAAACCTGCATTGTCCCTAAAATGCACGAGCTGAGCTTTTATCCCAGCAACTTGCTCCCAGAAGCATGTACTTCAATCCTAAAGTGAATTTCTACACATCTTAAGAAGTTGTTATTTAAATTTAATAAATAATCTGCTGGGTTATATTTAATAAAACCATAATATTTACTTTGTCCCTAAAATAGATGTGAAAATTACAACCAATGAAAAAGAGAAGTTGTTAGAAGGACATGATTGGTTTCTTTTTTATGGGATTTTATTTTTTTGATGTGGGTAATTATCCACTAATAATTCTTGGGAAATGGTGACTTGTTACGTTTTTGTTATAGTCCTAATGGCTCTAGCCTCTGGACATACATGTACAGACTTGTCACAGAGTCACCATGGTATTTAGTGAATAAGTCATGACCAGTCTTTCCAAATGGTTCTAGAGTAAAAATGTATCTAGTTTTTCCTCTGTGCCATGTTTAGTTATTGCACTTTAGTTATTTATGTATAGAAGGGTATGACTGAAATAAAGACAAAGCTTATAAGAAATGTCAAAATTGTGCTTCCTTTCTTCCTATCGGTGTTCTAATTTTTGTACAGGTTTATGACTAATTGACCGTTACCCCATTTTACACGTACATGTAGTGTGAGTCAGTGTGCGCTGTTTTTAAATCCAAACTTCCAATACCGGTATCCATAATATACTCCTCTGGTCAAAATTTATTTCAAGTTATCATTCCAGCTAAAAATGATAAATAATAGATTTAAAAAAACAGGCTTCATATTGTCACAACATTAACCAAAAATAGGTCGAAATTGGCCTCAGATTGCACCAGAGAGCACCTAAGAAACCAAAAAATTTCAGGGCCCTTAAGCGGGCCCTGAACCCCGGCCGCAAGGACTTCGCGCTAAGCGCTCGTGATGTGTGCTTCGCGCACATGCTCCGCAGTTACATGTACTCAAATTGTTATACACCCACACTTTTTTTTTTACACACCCAATTCACAAAATCCTGCCTAAGACCTTGCTTGCAGCGGAACTTCAACTTTCTGTCAGCCTGTTGAGGCTTTCCTTGCCGTCAAGGAAAGTTCTCCTACACAAATGGAACAAAAAAAAGGCGTGGTTAATACTAAATTTGAACAGACACAACCACAACCACAAGGCATGTTTAATACAAAAAAAAATATGTAAAAGCAGTGTACTTGCGATCCAGTTGGGCCTAGATGTACATGTATTTTAAACCAGAACATTTGTATTTTCTGGTGCCATACAAATCAATAGAGTTTGGCATGTTCTCTGTGTGTCATTTTGTTTTCTTCATGTTGCATTTTTTAATTTTCCATCATCGCTATGTCCCTAAAAATAACATAAAGCACTATGCCTCTCCTCTGGCATAGGGCCTACAAAATAGGCCTAGTTTGGCAATTCAAGCAGGTAAGAATGTAGTATCTTAATGCGCCACTTCTTTGATTATGTTGATTGTGTATAAAGTCTATTTTTATTTTCAAGTAGCCTATTTTTATAATTTGAGTTTTATTTTAAATCAAAAAAGTTAAGAGGGCCTAATAATTTCGATCTTAACAAGATCTTCTTCAGAGACAATGAGTCTCTCTTCATGAGTCTCTCATGTCTAAAGAAGATCTTGTTAAGATCGAAATATTAGGCCCTCTTAATTATAACTTATTTGATTTGTATATTTCAGGTCATTCCAGCCAGTAAGCAGTTTGCAGCAGTTTTAATCTTATTCAAGTTTTATTTTAGACATTTTTGAAATTATACAATTGTATTAGTAAGCCTATGCGGAAACAAAACATACGATAAACATTCTTTCAGTCCAATAATCTAAAAGGGTGGATTTTGTTCCCTATATAATAAAGTATAAAGCATGCATATAAAAATCGACGATCGCCAACGGCAACGTTGTTTTGTACCGTGGCAACGTACGCACCATTCGCACGTTAACAAGTCATGTAAAATCGCAAATATTTTCGCAAAATCTTTGCTAAATGGCTTAGGCTTTAACAACTCATTGTGCTCACACCGTCTAGAACTTGTCTTCAACGTGCCTTTCCATGTTTTCTTCCGAGTAGAATGGCTGTGAACCTTGGTGTTACAGCCATTGTTACACCCAAACAAATACACTCGGAAACACTAAACACCGCGGCACTGCGGAAACAAAATGGCTCCATACACCACGTGACCTAGCCGTGTTGAGTCTCTCATGTCGCAAGTCTCTCTATCTACGGCTCTGCCTGGCATACCACAACACTGCTCTCAACTCTACGTGCCCATGTTCAACCAAACAAATTTGTCATTTTGGTTTAAAATTCTCTCATATGCAAAGTTGAAATTTAATTTCAATTAAACTCTGGTTGTGCATGTAATATTGTAACCTTCATTATGATGCACGTACTAAGGTCGAAGGTCATGTGAAATTGTAAAATAGGTAAATCGCAAAAATAAGCGAGACATGTAGTTCGAGAACATTCTAATGACTGGTCACTCACACTGACCTTAACATAGATGGTATGTATTGTGAGAAAAGCATGCTTCCCGTTCAATGTTGCTAGTGCATCAGTTGTCAACTGAATGGGTCTCACACTTTAGTTCCTTCTTGTTTTAATCAGAGCCATGGATCAGAAAGTAAAACCAATTTTGCTCCCTCAGTGTTTACAATGTACAGGTGTGTTCAAAACATTACCAGTGTGGTGTTTTTCCTTTTACCAACATGATGCATGTAGAGTCGGTTTGAAGCGAAGTACTGGTAGGTCTGTATGCCATAATATCACAATCAGCGTTTGTATTTCATCCGTTTTTGTTTGTTTTCTTTTTTGTCACCAGGTCTGACCCAAAGCAGACATCATTTGTTGGTCATAACTTTCTTACTCTACGAGACTTTAACAAACATGATATTGAACAGCTCTTATGGACATCAGCTGACCTAAAAGAACGTATCAAGACCAATGGCGAGGTTTACCAGCCACTGATTGGTAAAGCTGCTGCATTGATCTTTGAGAAGCGCAGTACTAGGACTCGCATGTCATCAGAAACAGGTACAGGCCTGACGATAGTGACGTACACTTTGAACATGGATAATAAGAGGGGGATGTACATGTATCATTAGTCCAACATTTCGGAATTATGATGCGTCGTAATTATGAGACATCGGAGTTATAGTATTCGGCCTCATGTACATGTAGCTCCGATGCATCATAAGTCCATCGCCCAGAGTTGTAACCAAGTCATTTTTTCTCAAGTCAAGTCAAGTCACAAGTCAAATTTTCTCAAGTCAAGTCAAGTCTCGAGTCAAATTTTTTCAAGTCAAGTCAAGTCACAAGTCAAATTTTCCCAAGTCAAGTCAAGTCACAAGTCACTTTTTGTCAAGTCAAGTCACAAGTCACAAGTCATTTATAGTCGCGAATGAAAGTCAACTTTCAAGAAATATTTTGACAAACTTGAAGTACATATCCACAATCTGTTAACAGCCAAGTGATATTCAATTAATCAATCAAAGCTTAGTCACTGAGATAAACAACTTACCAAATGCATGTGTATCGGTGATATAAGGAGAATTTGAACATTACGCACGTGAAATGTTTTAAAATTCTCTTTTTAGGGGGTAAACCATTTAAAAAGTACATGTACCCTATAATGTTTACACTAATAAATCAATACAGTTTGAGTCAAAATAGTTATTCGGTTTCGTTTACGGTAAATTTGCGATAATTTGTTCAACACTTTTCACATTCTTAAAACAATTAACAATGTCACTTTAACCTCGTTTCCAGCTGTCTGTTAAATTGTGTTGAATGTTAATGCACAGCTTTTAACAGTAAAAGCTCACACAGCTTCCACTACGACGGATTGGAAGACTAGACATGTAGGCCGTAGGCGATGTAGCCCACACTTTGACTTTGCAATGTAATATTGCATGTGCGTAGCTAGCCGTACACATAGTACATAGTACAGATTCGCGACGCGGCAAAAATATTTTTGCCGTCACAAAAATACATCGGCTGCCGTGGCCGGATTGAACACAAATTTGTTTAAATAACATACAAATAGTAAATACATGATGACTTGCAATGTCGTCAAGTCAAATTTACTCAAGTCAAGTCAAGTCACAAGTCATTTTTCGTCAAGTCAAGTCAAGTCACAAGTCATTTTTCTCCAAGTCAAGTCAAGTCGCAAGTCACAAAAATTGGCGACTCGAGTCGGACTCGAGTCCAAGTCACCGACTCGAGTCAACAACACTGCCATCGCCTCGTACTGTATGTCCGATGTTGTATGTCCGATGTTGTATGTCAGACTTACGAGCGGACCCAAATAAGCAGACCCCAATAAGAGATGGAAACAATTTTTTATAATGAAAAGAGGGTGTCTATTTATGTATTTATTTATTTATTACATTTTTTACTCAGGGTGTGCCCAAACAGTTTGAAAACTGGTTTCCATTAGGGCCCTTCATACATCATTAAATAAAATTGGATACAAAAATATATCAAATGTCATCAACAAAACTGTAAACTGACAACTAACAATAATACATAAATACAACAACATTTACACGTATACAAACAGAATATTTACAGACATTCAATTATATTTACAGGAATTTACAGGAATTTTATGTCAGTCACACACACAAAAGCACTCTTACGAACCTTACTATCACTGTGTGGACATTCGTGACATTTGTATTCGTGAAGTTAACCAGTTCACGCCAGATAACAAATATAAGAAAGTTTTCCCCAGATTCAAAACGGATGACGTATAAACACGCCGCGAGCAAGGCCTGAGATGCGTACATGTAGGTGTGCATCCCGGTACTGGCGGCCTGAACCTGCTTCGGATCGCGTTTCGTTAAAAATAATCCCAGCGCGAACTGGTGAAAAACCATCGATCAAATTTTACCAAATACTCATATTTCTCACACCATAAAGTTTTTTTCAATCCACATTTGTGACTGTTTTACCCTTCTATGTACATGTACATGTACATTGTACCTCTAGCGTTTTTCATCCAAGAGGGGAAATCTTGTGTGGACTTGGCCAAATCCACAGGTTTCAGGTTTGTGTAAAGTGTTGACATCTTTTGTTACCAAGTCCACACAAGGATAGCAAGGTTCGTACAGTAGTTGATTTTAACTGCAGGGTAGAGGTTGTTATTGAAACAAACAAACTTCTGTAAAGTTTTTAAATACACTGATGTACATGTAGTTAGTAAGATGATTTCCAATATTCTGTGCAGGTTTTGCAGCTCTTGGTGGCCACCCAGCTTTCTTGACCCAGAACGATATTCATCTTGGAGTCAATGAATCCTTGTCAGACACAGCAAAGTAAGCACACTTACCAGTAGCACACTTTATTCAACAATCCTCATTGTAATAACCCTAAGTGTTGTACTTGTACCTACATGTTGTATGGCAGTCTGTACTGTGTCAAAATAATGTGATGTATTTTACTAACAGTTTTGATACCCATTTTTGTACCACATTAATATTTCCCCCCCCCCCGAAAAAGTATCCAAACCTGCCCCTTAAAATTATTTAAAGGTATTGTAATATTTAACGTTATGGCGTTTCCACTCTGGGGTAAATAGATTTCTAAGGATTTTCGCTCTGGGGTAAATTTATCCTATTGTCCTATTGTGTTACCTTCCCTATAGGGCTGCGTGTACATGTATACGAGCATCAATACTTAATACACTCTTACACTCTTAAAGTTTCACCATTAAATCAATATGAAATATGCGTGAATTGTCACATTTTTAAAGGGGAAAACTGCATTTAATAGGGAATAACAGTGCGAGGACCCGGTTATTACTGCGTGATAATGATCGAGTCGTCATCAGCGGTCATCCCCCAACCCGGTCATTATCACGCAGTAATAACAAGGTCCTCGCACTGTTATTACCTTTAATAAATACCTTTTTAACGAGAAAAATGTTAAAAATGCTCCAAATTTCGTGACTTTCCTTTTGGCGATATGTCCAGCGTTTTGTGTTTAGGGGCCATGTTTTAGCTTATGCATGGTACCCTGTCTCTTTAATATGTGTTGTTATTATAACCCATACTTTAAGACCAGACTAGCTGACCACTGATGCCCACCGTGCATAGCCTAGGGGTTGATTAAGCAACTGTGTTTCAGGTATTAATAGTCCCACAGGCCTAACAAATTTGTTATGCAGGTGTCACCAGATGGCCATACGATAAAGGGAAATGTCAAAATTTAGCTCTGATCGTAAAAACATCGGGCCATTTGTGAGGGCATTTTAAGCCATTGTATGACCGCCGGTAGAGCAACTTCGTGAGCGGTGGCAAAATCTTTGGCATGCCAAAAAATTGCCGAAAGACCTTGCGAAGGGTCATTTTTGTGTTGAATTCGTGTGTCAATGTTGCCCTTCGTAAGGCCATCGTGAGGGCATTTTGTCAAATCGAGTTATCTTCGTCTTTACTTCATTAAGACAATACGAAGGAAACAAGAAGCTGCCCGATCGTCTTAGGACGGCAACACGACTACGTGAAGCCTTTGCAATGCCGTCGTGTAGCCATTGTATTATAGTACGATGACATCGAGATGGGACCACGGTGTCGGCGAAGACAGCCGAATTTGAGTAGCTCTAATAAAGTTGAATTAAATTTAAAATAAAGTTGAAATATGTACTGTGTGTTCTGCTCCCAATAATCTCCGATCAGCAATTGAATTTCCCACGGTTGGCCAAAGGTTTTATACCATCAGGAGGTCACGTGACGTCTTCTTGACCTACATGTAGTTCGAACGCATTGTACTTTCAATACGACGTCGTGTAGCCGTTGTGTGGCCGTCGTGTGGCCTTCGTGTGGCCTTTGTGTGGCCTTTGTGTGGCCTTTGTGTGGCCTTTGTGTGGCCTTCGTGTGGCCTTCGTGTGGCCTTCGTGTGGCCTTCGTGTGGCCTTCGTGTGGCCTTCGTGTGGCCTTCGTGTGGCCTTTGTGTTGCCTTTGTGTTTCCTTTTGTGTGTCCCTTTGTGTTTCCTTTTGTGTGTCCTGCGGGTAAACTACTTAATACAAATTCACATCTTTGTGTTGCCTTCGTGTGTGGTTCGGGTGCTATTGTGTGACCTTCTGTAGGCATCGTACTTGCTTTGGCTGTTGATTGACTGTTGACCAAGTTCGGGGCCATCTTCGTGCGAAATTTTAAACTCCATATTCGTATGGCCATCTGGTGTCAATTTTGAGACAGTGTGACTGACGCCTGCATTACAAACATTTTATAACATTTATAACATTTTGATTTTTAGAGTTCTTTCAGGTTTTGTAGATATCATCCTTGCCAGAGTATATCGCCACGAAGATCTCATCACATTGACGCAACAGGCACATGTACCAATTGTCAATGGGTTATCTGAAACGTATCACCCACTGCAGTCATTAGCTGACATGCTTACATTACAGGTAATTAAGTATAGTTGAATGATTTGCAAGTTTGAAATGTGAGGCGTTTTTGCAAAATGTAACTGGGCACAGTGGAGAGAAATGAAAAAATAGTAAATAAATTTGTTTTTCTTTTAAATTTTCTGATGAAAAATTTGTTATGTCTGCTAACCATATTTGTAAAGAAACAGTAAGTAGTTAAATAAAAGCGTTTTTAAGGAAAATAAAAAGGCCTTATCACATGTAGTACATGTAGTAGAGATCAGCAGGAACTGGACACATCGACCTAAAATAGACCCCAAAAGTCCCCTTAGGTCAAGAAGGGGATTTTCCAGTAAGGTTCACCAAACTATACATGGTGTATAACAACAAATGCAACAAGATATAAGGGAATACCACACATAGAATGTACATGTATAACTAACATCAATAATATAGATATGGTTTCAAAAATACTGGTTTCCACATTCTGACAATGTTTGACAGAGTAATAAATAATTTTCCAAGAGGAGTTAAATTGACCATGGGACAAAGTTTTTTAATTTTGTTTAGATACTGTGCAAGTGTAGACTTGAAATCAAGTCGTTAGACACTTTTGTCTTTGTCTGTGCAGGCACCACCAAAATGAACCAGAGCTTTCGGTGGCGACTTAATTTCAAGTCTACATTTTCACAGTATCCAAACAAACAGTATCGAAAAACTTGGTCCCATAGTCATTTGACCCCTCTTGGAAATTTATTCATAACTCTGTCAAAAATTGCCAGATTTGGACGTTTGATGTCTCATTTTAAAGTGGAAAGCAGTATCCTTGAAACCATATCTATATTATTGATGTACGTGTGGTATTCCCTTATTTTTTGTTAGCATTTTGTTTTATAAACCCTGTTTATCAGTTACTTGTTAATGCAACATAGGAAAAGTGAGGCACTCGTTCATATTTTTACTATTTTCGCACTTGTCTTATGTATGCAGTGTGCACGACACAAACAGTAGTAACATTTTACACAATTTTCAATCTTTTCAATCCTAAAACATAATAACCAAGTATTTTTGTGTTAATTAAACCCAAAACTTTAGATAATAAATATGTGATTTAAGACAAAAACAGATGAAATAAACATTTAATCTCAACGTTTAGCAGGCCAAATAAATGAATAGCTAGCGCGACTTATCCCCTTTTTCTGGAGAGGGTCATGTACAGTATCGCTACTCCCGTATCGTGATACGTACCAAGACGTGAAATTGGTGGTATTGTTATACACAGTACCTCTAGCAACCACTTCATCTCCACTTGCCTCTCTCCACCCAGGGGTACATGTATATAAGTACTTGCATTAGGAAGTAACCTGCGTTAGACTAGCATTCCATTGGTCCAGGACAGACTTTACTTTTAATTATTATACTCTCTACAGTTGCTGGAAAGGGAAAAGGGGGGGGGGGGCATTTGTCTTGGGCCGGGAATGTGCCGGGGCCGGGAATATGCCGGGTCCGGGGGTGAGCCGGTCTTGTTTTGGGGCAAACAAGGCCTTCGTGGGGGGGGGGGGGGGGGGGGGGGCTGTGGAACATCTGTGCCGGTTGGCCGGTAGACGGCACCAGAGCGAGCCACAGTGGGACCGTCTAGGGTGCTTCTGCCGGTTTGCTTAGGCAACCCGTCCCGGATGGCGCATGCGTAGGACCTCTTTTAGTGTCGCGTTGTGACGCCATAGTTGTGTGCCAGTTTTGTAGCTAGAAATAAACGGTGAGAATAAACGGCTTTAGAACTGTCGATAAAAGAGAATACCTGTCTTAAATAATTCCTGTGTTTTGTGCACCCCAGAGATTGGTTTTCGTTTCAATATTGTGCAGCCAACGACAGTCTTTGTACATTCTTAATACATTTGTGTATACATGTACCCGCAATTTGACACATTTTTCATTCATAAAAACAATTGTCTCGTGTTTGGACGTGAGTACCCATTAACTACATAGTGGCAGCGTCAGAAACATTTCCCGTGCACTCATTTTCGGCTCAAAAATTAAGGGAAAGTGGCCAGGAAATGCCTCAGATTGCACCACAGAGCATCTAGAATCCAACATTTTCCGGGCCCTTAAGCGGGCCCAAGACCCCACGACATAAGGGCTTCGCACTCCGCGCCTCCCCCCCTGAATTTTGTTTATGCCCCCTAATTGCCCGCACCCCACTTTGAGAGTCTCGTGCGGCCACTGACTCTCCAAGACCAACGGATAAAACAATTATTCTAAAGATGTCACCCTTTGTTTGGATGTATACGGTTGCCGATGAGAGCCAGGTGGGAATGATTTTCTGGCATTCAGCTTCTTTTTCTGGCTACCATAAGAAAGTGCACATTTAAACAAAGTCATTACAAATACGTTTTAAGTCCATTCTTGAGATAGTTTGTCGTTTAGTATGTCAATTTTATCCGCAACAAATGATTTTTGTGTCAACTACTGGTACATTTAAACAAAGTTTTTGTGGGACACTTTACTAAATTTCCTGCCGTATCACCATAGGTCCGTAGCCACGTACCGATATGTTGAAGTTTCAGGTTAAGTTTTTGAAAACAGCGTACATGTATGGATTCATGGATTTTAATGAAATTTGGATACAATAACCTTTGGATGGGAAGACAATTCGGATTACCTGAGTTAAAGGTCATTTTTTCAATGTTGCTGTCTACAGATTGCGATGGATTTAAATGTTACTGTGATTGAGTGATCCTAGGGGTGGAAGTTTATCACAACTCTTTCAAAATATGAAGTCAGATGTCATCTATGGGTCATTTGAGGTTGTAGTTTAGAAATGCACACAAATGTGACCCGCTCCATCAAAATCAGGAATAAGTCTCGAATGACTTTTTGAGATATGCACAGGGTGAGAAAGGGAATTTCAAAAGCTTTCTAATGATACCCATCACAAGTGTGTATCTTCTTTAGGTTAACTAGTTATGGTCTATTGAAGATGACAGGTGTATTTATTTGGCCGAATCCACATTCCGAGAAAAACAGCTATGAAATAAACTAAATTGATCAAAATCATAGGGACAGCGCACACAAATCCTCTTCATTTTCATCTTTATAGATCGTTTTTACATACAAGACATTAATGACAATAATCTGTGATAACTACACTTCTTAAAACTACAATGTTCAGAAAAAAGACTTGGTCATGATTTTCACATTTTCACAAACGACCGATTGCGTAAAACGGCCCCAGCGACTTATTCCTGATTACGATGGAGCGGGTCACAAATGGTTTTTTTTAAGAGCACAAAATATACTTAGGGATGAACCACAGAAAAAGGCCACAATCGTGATCCGCAGCTTACTTGTTAGATTGCTAACTGGATATTTCTATTGACTTGATACAGGAGCATTATGGTTCACTAAGTGGACTAACTCTAGCTTGGGTTGGTGATGGTAACAACATCATTCATTCTATCATGATGGCAGCACCAAGGCTTGGTATCAACCTAAATATTGCCACACCCAAGGTTTGTTCCCATAGTTTGTAGTTTCATCAGACTTTCCCCCAGACAAGTGTGTCATAAAAAGGAAACTAACTAAAATGCTTATTGCTCAAAAAGTATTAGAATCAATAAATAATAGTAACTACCGGTTCCACCAGTTAGGTTATAACAGAGGTAAGCTTAAAACTGTGTCATCACTATTAAATAAGTGTAAGATTGAATATCTAAGGATGTTTTATTTTGAATTTACTGGTCTTTTTACATACTCTGATTGTATACTTGAAAACATGAATTCCTAGTATTTCACTGATGCAGTTCTTTTTTTCTAAAAAAAGCATTTCACACTGTTCATCATGGTTGACTTGCTGATAAACTGTGCAATATTGGAGTATGTGGCCTTGAGCTTGACTGGTTCTCATACTATTTTACGATACAGCCCGGGAAGCAACATTGTGGGGTTCACTCAATGAGAATATAACTTTTTAAATACTCATTAATAGACCACAACGGAAACTGACTAGGTAAATTTGCATAAATGTCAAATTGGCAAAATGTAACTCGAACCTGCGAACTCCGGAATACCGGACCGGCGCACCGGACCGGCGCTCAATCAACTGAGGTATCTTGTCCTATGTTGGCAGTCTTTCAAATTGTCAGTATCTTTGTTCGATGGCGCTAGTCAGAAGTCGTAAACACCAGAATTTTGTGTGACTAGGGATCACGCCAAATTTTACGATAAAACCTGGAAAGCGACATTGTGGGGATCACCCAATGAGGATACTAATTTTATCTATATTATTATATAAGTTAAAAAAGTGAATACATAAAAGGGTGAATCTATAGCCTCCGCCATTGAAGGTGTGCAAAACGTTATGAGCTATACATGCCATCGGCTATAAATCACTTTATCTCTCAACTGTTGTTGATCAAGTTACTCTATTTGTGCCACTTGCATGTTTTTTTGTTTTTTTAACAGGGCTATGAGATTTTTCCAGAAGTAATGGAGGATACATTCAAGTTAGCCGAAGAGGTAGGATGATAAGTCATTTGATATGTTATTTGATACCAGGTAGATCATGTATGACTGTGATGAAGATTCTGTAACCCATATCATAGGAAATAGTGTAGGAACATACAGTGGCATAAATCTGTGTAGGCAAGTGGGGAAGGGGGGATAGGGGATGACCAGTGAGGCAGCCATGTAACTTTTCATTAAAAGGGGGGGGGGGGGGGGGGGGGGGGGGGTTGCACCACTCAACTACATTGTACAAACCTGACTCCAGCAAGCCCGTAGCGCGAAGTCAATGACAACGTGGGGGCGTTTTGGATCCACATGCATTAGGCAGTGCCCACAAATACTGGTAGCTCATACTGGACGGTTGCGTTTAGAAGGTCATATTTTTACCAATTAGATGGTTGAATATCTACGTTACCTCAAATTTAGTACGAAACATTGTCATTGAAGTCCCTAAGCCACCCCGCCCCCTTACACAAAATTGGCTCGTAGGATCCTTCAATTTTTGTCAATAAAATTCATTGGCGCATTTATTATCGTCATGTATCATGGTATAAGGTAAACCGAAAAATGTATGTCTCAATATTTTTCACCAAATTTTGTTTGGCAATGTAACATGGTGTGTTCTTGGGGTAACTCTACAAAAATGAATGACACAGAGACATATGGCCTAAACATGTTCGTCTTAACTGACATCGAACAAGACAGGCAAAGTACTACATGTAGATTGCATGCGCATTAACAAGTACAATTAATGTACATCGGTATTCCAATACAGAAAATACCTCACCTCTGTTTACCAACATTTGCATATCAGCGCGCAAGCGCACAAACCTCGCTGAAAAGAATAGCGCCCAAGCCACGCCTACTGCATGCCCCATAAAGGACCCTGTAACACAACCACTCGTCCTAGTTTTTTCAGCGACGCGTTCAGTGCACTTCGCTAGTCAAACCATATTGAATTACACACACGTGTACGTTATTATAAATAGCAATGGCGGACGTCGCCAAAACAAGAAAGAAAGCGGTAATCTCAAGCCGTTCATCAGGAAAATCACCTTCCGTTCCTCAATCCAAGCATGATACTCCAACCGTAGCGACCGGGCCTACTCCCCCGGGTTCGGCGGTCGGAAACCCTCCGGGGACAAGCACTCGTGGCTCGACTGCAGTTCCCCGAGAAATCCCGCATACCTTCGGTAGCCTACAGGAGCACATGCAAGCAACGGAAGTGGAGACCGACCCACATGTGCCAGCGGGACGGCGGGGTTGTATTGCGTCAGATACCTTCGAGTCCCTCAGTACAACCAGCCCCGCCCGGTCACAGAGGCCTGGGGCACCACCCACATCACAGTCTTCACGGACTTTCAGCCACTCCCCTTGGCCGTATGCACAGCCCAGTTTTACGGCTGAGCCAAGAGATTTTCTCCACCGCTCGGATCAACCGCATGCGTGGTCACATTTTCCGAACGACCATCGTCAGTTCGACTACGGCACTTCCTTTCCACGCGGTTTTCCAACGTTCAACCAGCGTGGTTTTTCTTCGGCCTTTCCAGGGGGCTTTTCACGCCCTTATGAACAATCTTCGAGGGATTTCGGCGTGCCTTTCAATGACTCTACTGGGCTCAGGGATCAAAATCCACATCGGTCTGACGATCATTGCGGCCACTCCACTACCGGGAGATCGCGGCGTGTTACCCGCGGCCGCTCACGGTCCCGTTCGCGCTCCCGTTCGCGTTCCCGTTCGGGCTCCAGAGATCGACACCGGGCTCATTATCAGTCTTTTGATGACCACTCAAGGCACGAATCTGGACATCGGAGTCGACACACCCGTTCTAGATCTTCTTCAGAGTTCTCCATTTCCTCTGTTCAGTCAGTTGATGAGGATAACCTCTCCATCGCTCAGCGAGCCTTTCATACCATGAATGAAGTGGGTAAGCTTCTGCAGTTTCCCCCTGCTTCCCCAGTAGAGCCCTCTCGACCCTCTTACCGTAGAGTTACTGGTAGTGGTTCATCCAAGGCTAATCAACCCACATTTCCTGTAGATAGTTTGTGTGCCGATATCATGAATATGTCCCTAGATCAGGTTCAACGGAAGCAATCTCTCCCGCAGATACAACGTATGCCAGGCTAATTTGTTTAAAACTAATCAGCATGATTCCGAGAGTTATTTTTCTACCCCTACCTTGTCTTCTGAGGCCAAAGACTTACTCAGGCATGAAAATTCAACATCCCGTACGCATTTTTTTCGATTCCAAGACCAAACTTCTGGATAAGAGTATTTCTGCCCTGGACAAGCATTTGCGTCATGGGGCTAGGGTTGCTTCCTTTTCCATGCTGTTGTCCGATACTCTAGCTAGATACCAGGATGATCCTTCCTTAATTGATGCTAGTATATTGCCAGAGATGTTTCATTTTCTTGATGATTGTCTGGGGGCTTGCCTTCTGGAGTTTTCATTAGGTTTTGCTGCTACTTCCTTGCTGCGGCGTTCTTTCGTCTTGGACAACTTGTTCCTTCCATCGGTCGGTTCCAGGGAACGCTTGCTGGATCTTCCTCTGGGTGGGAGCGACCTTTTTGACAACAGGTTTGATGAGGCCATGATGCAAGAAGCCAAACGTCTCAAAACTTAAGACAAATTGGATCTTCGCCGACACTCGGCCAAACGTCCATCCACCGATGTCACCATCCAGTCCAGTTGGAAGAAACCTAGACCTGCCTCTTCTGACCAGAAATCGGGCTTACAACCTAGGCGTTTTGGATGCCGGGGTTCTGCATCTTCTTCGGCTTACTGGTTCCCTTGTCGTCAGCCCTCCAGATTCGTGCGGCCCTCCAAGGGCTACTCCAACCCCCGAGGGTCGCGGGCTAACAAGGGCTTCTGACTACAACAGTGTTTTAATTCCACCAGTTCTGGGTCCAGTAGGTGGTCGTCTGGCAGAGTTCAGCCACAGGTGGCTTCTTATAACATCAGACATCTGGGTTTTTCAGACTACATGTATCTCGGTGGGGTACCGTCTGGAGTTCACCAGCGATCTTCCCTTTGGTCTTTCGACGGCCCCTCGGGTCTTTTCCAGAATAACCAAGGTTGTCGCAGCTTTTCTCCGTCAAAGACAGATTCATTTGTTTCTGTACCTGGACGATTGGCTCATAGTGGGTCCCACTTATCGGGATACAGAGAGGGCACTTATACAGACAATTCAACTAGTCACAGATCTGGGGTTTATAATCAATGTAGAGAAATCCTTCCGGACTCCTTCACAACAGCCCACCTACCTTGGGGCTATTCTGAATCTGGCTTCGGGCAGGGCTGTGCCCACCAGAGAGCGATGCCAAACACTACGAGTATGTATCAGCGATTTCATGTCCTCCCAGCCAAGGCCTGGCTTCGCTTGCTGGGTCTCATGGCAAGCCTCGTGGACCTAGTCCCGTGGTGCAGGATGCACATGCGTCCCTTGCAGCTTCACCTCCTGTACCACTACCGGCCACACAAGGATCCTATCTCCATTTTGGTTCCAGTAACCCGGCTAATCCAGGACCTTCTCCGGTGGTGGCTATCTCCGGACAATCTTCGAGGCGGAGTGGTTTTTCCCACACCCCTCTCCTTCAGCCATACTCACTACAGATGCTTCGATTCTGGGATGGGGAGCCCATCTAGAAGATCTTTCGGTGGCCGGCACTTGGTCAATGTACGAGAACCATTTACACATCAACCACTTGGAGCTACTTGCAGTTTTCAGGGCCCTTCAGTCCCTCGAACCCAGAGTTCTAGACAAACTGGTCCTGGTCAAATCGGACAACGCTACAGTGGTGTCCTACATCAACCGTCAGGGGGGAACCCATTCTCCGTCTCTTTGCCTAGCCACTTGGGAGCTTCTCAGTTGGTGGATTCCACGCCAAATCTCCCTTCAAGCTACGCATCTGGCCGGAAAGAAGAACATCCTCGCAGATGCCCTCTCCAGGGGGCGGGCTACTCCAACAGAATGGTCTCTTCATCCGGCAGTAGTCAACCACATCTTCAATATCCTAGGAAGACCACATGTGGACCTGTTTGCGTCACATCTGAACAAGCAGCTCCCAACATTCTGCGCTCGTCATGCTCACCCCATGGCATGGAAGGTGGATGCCCTCAGCTTCGACTGGACGGGAATTCACGCTTATGCCTTCCCTCCAACTTCCCTGTTACCACGGGTTCTGACAAAGATCGAGACAGAATTCCCCAGGATTATACTCGTAGCCCCCTTTTGGCCCCGACAACCATGGTTTCCTCGTCTCCTGAACCTACTTGTCCATACACCTCTCATGCTCCCCAACCGACCAGATCTTTTGTCACAAGTGAGGTTACAAGTCCTACAACCAGATCCAACCACTCTTCATCTTTGTGCTTGGATGCTGTCCAAGTCTCCTTCAGAACAGCTGGCCTCTCGGAGGAGGCTACTGCCCTGGCAGTCAAGAGCAGACGACTTTCCACCAGGAGAACTTATGATAGCAGACTTCTCCACTTCACCGAATGGTGCAAGGAGAGAGCTATTGATTCCCATACAGCATCTCTAGCTTCTATTGGGGATTTCTTGCTCCACCTTTTTAACTCGGGGCTTCAAATTTCGACTATCCGAGGTTACAGATCAGCAATCGGTGTTCTTCATCAAGGCTTTCAGGATGGCTCAACTACCTCAAATAACACATCCATCGCGCACTTGTTGCGTGGTATGTTTCACAGTCGACCTCCCAGAAGAAAATTAATTCCATCTTGGGATCTGGGTGCCGTTCTCCTGTCACTTGCGAAAGCTCCATTTGAGCCAGCAAATAGCTCTTCCCTCCATCAGCTGACAATTAAAACAGCATTCCTACTGGCTGCTGCTACAGCTCGCTGCAGAAGTGAGCTTTCATGCCCTTTCTATAGAACCCACTTAACGCTGGGAACCAGGTGGTGTTCGCCTAATTCCACATATAGAGTTCCTTACCAAAATCAGTCGGCCACTTTCACACCTCCGGACATTTTTGTGCCGAGCTTAACATCATTCTCTTCTACAGAGAATACTACATTGCTCGCACTTGGCCTTTGAGAGGCAACATCAAGCAGCTGTTCATCACAACCATCCAGCCTCATCATCCGGCCTCTGTGACCACAATCGCTCGGTGGATCTCTAAGGCAGTTGATAATCCTGCCGAGAACCGACGATCGAAATCTCTAGCCAACGAAACACGCAGCGTGTCATCATCTTGGGCTCATCTGCTTGGAGTGTCTCTTTCAGATATCATGAAAGCGGCCTGCTGGAAGAATCCATACACCTTCACGTCTTGCTACTTGAAGGATGTCGTGCAAGCGGAGGGACTTATGGGAAGAAAAGTCCTCCAGGAAACGGCACGATCAGCAGCCCGCCCGCAAAGCCCGGAAAGCTCCCTCACAATAGGCAGCTCCCGGGTAACGTTTGTCTAAACAACCTTTCATGTTTATTCAGTTGAATGTGGGCTTAGTTTAGACAGTTTCAGCCACTGCATGCCCTTCCCCACCCTATGAGTATTCCGGTGCTACTCTGCAAATGTTGGTAAACAGAGGTGAGGTATTTTCTGTATTGGAATTCCCCAAATCCAAGGGGATTTTCCATTTTAATAAGAAAATACTCACCTCTGTTTACATCCCTCCCTTGTGGGAAAACACACACACACACAAAAAACCAAAAAAAAACTAGGACGAGTGGTTGTGTTACAGGATCCTTTATGGGGCATGCAGTAGGCGTGGCTTGGGCGCTATTCTTTTCAGCGAGGTTTGTGCGCTTGCGCGCTGATATGCAAATGTTGGTAAACAGAGGTGAGTATTTTCTTATTAGAATGGAAAATCCCCTTGGATTTGGGGAAGTCTCTTTTCAAGTTCCTACATAACACCCCTCCCCTCTTTGGCTTATAGAGTTCTGTTTAGGTTGCCTAATCCAACAAAATACAACAATAAGTTTTGAAAACAGCTGAGCTGAAGTCAAAATTAGCAATTTAAATGTGCTATAATGGAACAATTTGTAACACCAACATTGTAACTTACATACAATTACTTCACTCAAAACTTAGATTTATTGAAACCATCATCAGATACTAGCTTTAACGATTTGAAGCATGGTACAAGTATTTTAATTTTAGTTTACTTCTGATATATTTTAATTTTACAGAACAAAGTCTTCAAACTTGGCAGGTAACTTCCTAACTCTGTCCGAGACTCTCACTTCAACTGTCTTATATACAACCTGACTTAAGTTATTTTGGTCTGTTCATCAGTACCTGAATTGGTTTGTCTCGGCTTGTCTTGTACAACAGGTTCCAAATCCGACATCAATGATTGGTCTTGTTCTGTTGTTTCACTGGCTTGGTGTGGGATACTTGGCTCATGTAACTCAAATGGTTGACGGTATTGCTCATTTGAAATATGTTCCAACTCTGCTTTTGTTTATTGAGGTACATGTACACGCATTCTTTTGGTACATAGCGTTATGGGGACAACCCATAGGGTTTGTGTGTAAACTGAAATCTCTCTAATCTCAAACTCAGAACACTCTAAAATTCTAAAGTTTTCAGGATCACCCTAATTTGTCCTCTTCTTCATTTTTTTTCATTATACCCTAACCCGATTTTACCTTGTTCTACATGTACCTTAACTGAACACCCAACGCGCTATGGGGACTCGAAAATGTCCCCACTACTCGGTCTGTCTTTTCCAAACAAAAGAGCCTGTCCCCCTAATGCGGTGAGTGCCTACCCACCCTCTCATTTGATTAGTACCGGCCATCACCTACATTTGTACCTTTCATTTCATTTCATTTATTATTTCTCAGGGCAAATATAAAAAGGTACACTACACAGATGGAAAAATGACATAAAACAAAACATGACATGGTAACATCCCGAAGGATTGCCAAATGTGAACTAAATCACAATTGAGTGGCTCTCCAAATGCAGCCATGTCAACATTAATTACATGTACAGGTACATATAAAATGAAAAACATATAAAATGAAAAATAATAATAAAAATACAAAATACAAATTTAGTTATAAATAGGTTTGCTTACAGTATATGCAGGAGATGAAGTATATATAAATAAATATGTAGAAGGATTTCAAATACATTTATGACATTAAATCTCCTTAAAATAAATACATTATGTACACAAATAACAGATTGTAACAGTTCAGAATAGACCTAAAACATAATGACGTCACACTTAGCTTACATGCGCACAAGTCTATGGTAGTCTCAGGGTACCAGGCACCTGGTTGGGCCATAGAAAAGCACGCATGTAAGCAAACCAAGACTGTGTTTCAGGTGCATGTCTATTTAGGATGGAATTATGATGGATTTACCGGGAGACAGAATATAATTACGCAAACTACTGAGAAACTTGGACATATTAAGTACAACTTGTTCTTTAACCAGTTCGCGCCGGATGACGTATATAAACGCAAAGAATTCCCCAAATTCAAAACGGATGACGCATAAACACGCCAAGTTCAAGTTCGGAAATGTATGTCAGCAGCGAGCAAGGCCGGAAATGCGTGGGTGTGCTTCCCGGCACTATCAGCCTGAACCCGCTTCGGATCGAGTTTCGTTAAAAATAATCCCGCCCGTGGGCTCGGCGATGTTAAAATAATCCCGGTGCGAACTGGTTAACCGTGGTAAACTATCCCATAATCTTGGAAACCTAACAAAAAGAGAGTTGTGTAAGCAGTTAGTGCGACCCCCCTTGTGAACAAACTTAACAAAATCACAATGTCCAGAATTAATAAAAACATAACTGTAGATACTTACATCAAACTTATTATACAAACATTTAACAACAACAAAAATGGACAGAAAATTAAGTCTGTTGATCAACAAAGGAATTCCTAATTGCTTACATCTGGAAGGGTAGTCAATGTCGGCATTGTTAGGTCTGGCTCTTCCAGGGAGGCCAAGACGAGAACGTTTGAAACGCCTCTGAACCTTTTCAATGAGTTATTGGTGAGTGTGTAGGCTTGGAGCAGGAGCAGCATACTCCATGACAGGTCTACATAGGGAAGTGTAAAGTTTAACTAGAACAGTGGAATTATTACTCTTAACAACCCGTCTTATAAAGCCACAAAGTTTGGTAGCTTTGAAAGTAATGCTATCAATGTGGTTCTTCCAACTGAGATCACGAGAGATGGCGACACCTAAATACTTGTACTGGCAAACAACTTCAAGAGAATCTGAGTCAATATTATAAATGGGACTAGGAGGATTTCTGCTACGAGTTACAGTCATAAGCTTACATTTCTTAGGATTAAGTACCATGTGATTAATATTACACCAGTTAATTACATTGTTTAAGTCATTTTGAAGGATTACTGTGTCAGAGTTGGATCTAATGGGTCTATACAATACAGTGTCATCTGCATATTGTCTAAGATTGGATTGAACACAGGATGGGAGATCAAAAACAAAGATATTGAAAAGCAAGGGACCAAGAACAGAGCCTTGCGGTAAACCTGATAAAACTGCTCTGATTGGGTACCTTGGAAGATAGAGATAGATAGATAGATAGATTTATTTATTTGTCCACGTTAAAAACATAGAAACTTGGCATCCACTGGCCGAATACAAGTATACACAATAAAAAAAAAACTATATAAATTACAAAATAAGTTAAGTTATAAATACAAGCAACAAAAGACAAAAAACCCGCACACTAACAAAAATGCACCCGCCAAAACAACGCCAACCGGTCACATAGGGACATCAAGACAACAACAGGCTGGGAATTTGTCCAACCCCTGTGTAGCCACCCGTGACTGGCTAATGCTGCCCCGACCAATCCATTCCAACAGTGCGGACAATACATTAAAAAAAAAACCGGACCATGGCAAAAAGTGCTAACAACCCTTAGTAACCCTGCTAGCATTGTTGTTGAACATGTGAACAGCATTAGGAACGAATGATCGTCTGGTGCGGCATAGTGAAGTCCTAGGAACAGAAAGACGAATACCCGACCTATTGAATGTAAAACAATTGTTAAGTGGATGAGAGATGTCTTGCATTATTTTGTGCACTTTAAGCATTAGTCTTTTTTCATACAGTGAACCAATTGAATCCAGATCAGTACCAATTAAACGCTGAGCGATTTTCCTTGGTCTCTCCAGTTTCTTAACATTTTGTTTAGACAGATTATCAAAATTACAAATCAAACAAAAAGTGAGAATACTTTGAATCAGTGACTGGTAAAAGAGATTTAAAATCCTATTGTCAACATGGAACTCTTTTAGTTTTCTCAAGAAGTACAACCTTTGAAATAGCTTTACTAGAAAGTAATTGTGAATTAGTGTTCCAATTGAGTTTACTGTCAATAACTGTGCCTAAATATATACTTGTACTCTGAAACCTGCTCAATAGGATGATTATGAATGACCAGGGGTTCATCGACTGCAGCTGAGCGACGGAAGTCAAAGATCATTTCCTTGGTTTTCTTGACGTTAAAGGATTACAGAAATAGAAAAATAAAAGTACTTATATGATATAAAACATAGGTTACAGTATCAATACACCCAATACAAAAAATTGTGTGTGATTTTAGGGTTATTTGAGCCATTACAAATTTCAAATTTCTCTTCGATCGCCCCGCCCAGAAAAATTCCTCCTGTCGAAGTCGTGACGTCACGTAAAGAATAGCTTTCTTCGCGATTGATCGCGATCGCGTGCGTACATACGTAACCACGCGATTGCAATCAATCGCGAAGAAAGCTATTCTTTACGTGACGTCACGACTTCGACATCCAGGCATTCTGTCAAAGGAGGAATTTTTCTGGGCGGGGCGATCGAAGAGAAATTTGAAATTTGTAATGGCTCAAATAACCCTAAAATCACACACAATTTTTTTTATTGGGTGTATTAATACTGTAACCTATGTTTTATATCATATAAGTACTTTTTATTTTCTATTTCTGTGATCCTTTAAGCACTAAATGATGGCGCTCACACCAGTCGACGAACTTTTTGACAGCACTAATGTATTCAGTGGAATCATTGGTTAAGTAACCGCTAATAACTGTGTCGTCTGCATACTTAATTAAACTGCAGTTGGGACTAAGATTAACACAGTCACTTGAGTACAGAGAAAACAAAACAGGTGAAACCACACAGCCTTGGGGAGCGCCTATACTCAAATGTTTGACGCTAGACACCATATTATTACACTTAACCCTCTGTGGTCTATCTAGGAGAAAATTGTGAATAGCCAACGCAAGCTGTGGTGTAACATCCAGACTCAATAACTTATTAATTAAAATATGTGGAACAATGGAGTTAAAAGCACTAGAAAAATCAATAAAGATCGATCTAACAAAAGACTTGGGGGCATCCAAATGATTGTACAATTTCTGAAGAAATATGGTCACGGCATCTTCAACACCCCTATTACTCCTGTAAGCAAACTGAGATGAGTCAAAGTGTGAAACTTGGCTGTTCAACATGTTTAAAAGAAGCCTTTCAAAACATTTCATGACATTGGATGTTAGTGCTATAGGGCGATAGTCATTCATTTCCTTCGGGTTCCTGACCTTCGGTAGAGGGGTAAAAAAAGAAGATTTCCAGCTCTTCGGAACAACTCCACTGTCTAATATAAGATTAAAAATATGAGTAAAAATGTGGGCAAGTTGTTGGCTACACAGATTTAAAACCCTGTTAGGGATGCCATTGGGGCCAGGAGCTTTTCTAACATTAGTCCTAGCAAAAACATTACGAACCTCATCAACATTTACAACAAGGGAGTCATTAGAGTTCTGAATCTTATTCTTTAAAAATTGCACAGTGGTATTGTTTTTATCGTGAAAACTGTCAGAGTCAAACCTACAGTAAAAAGCATTTAATTCATCAACAAAGTCTTTATTACAGTCAGCCGAGTGTTTAGATTTGCCTTTGTAGCCTAACATTACTCTTTGTGATCTGTTGCTAAGATAAGAATTAAACCATGATAGAACTGAACCACAAATACTATATTTATGCAATTTATCTAATAACATGCTGTGGCTAACTTTGTCGAAAGCTTTAGACCAGTCTAGAAAGATTACATCGATACGAGGAGGGTTACGCACATCAATGACTTCAGCCCCATTCATGATAAAGAGTTGTCAACTGGGTTACGCATGAACGCTTAGGGAAAAACCCATGTTGAGCATCACTAACTATGCCTCGTCTACAAATATGATTTACAAGGTGATTGCTTTTAATGTCTTACCAACTACGGAGCAAAGAGAAAGCGGTCTATAATTACACATGTTACGTGGATCACCAGATTTGAAGAGAGGTACAACATGAGCAAGTTTCCACTCATTAGAAATATTGCCGGAGGAAATAAAAAAGTTCCTCAAATTTGTGAGAGGTGTAGCTAAGCTGTCACTGGCAATGCTCAAAAACTGGAGAAATCTCATCGGGTCCTGCAGACTTGTGAATGTCCAAATTGTTCAATAGTTTTCTCACTTCGAATGGCGTCACAACGATGGTCGTTAGTCTAAACTCCTAATAGACCATGGGACGAAGTCACAAAATCCTTTCAGAAATACATTTTCGTGATCCCCAACTTGGTACATAATAAAACTTCCACAAATTGATTTTGGGGGCATACAGTGGTGATTAAATTGAAGTACCCATTAATTTGCGAGCGAGTACGAGGAGGTACGTGCGTTTAAGTGTGTTTACGAGATCTCGAAATCACTCTTACCGTCTCGAAATCCCTCAGCATTAAATTAACTCGCTCGAACCCGCTCGAAAATCCCCGCGTGTGTCGAGCGACCGTACGAGCGGTGATCACTGACCCGTAAAATTCCAGTTTGGGTTTCCATGTACGAACGACCGCCTGTGTGTATGTACACTGAATGTCGCAGACTAGACTGTAAACTGCAGGATTCCCCAAGTAACTGAGTGATGACCCGACAAAAAATTCTTGAAAAGACCAACATCAAAGCCTTAGCACCGCTCACTACTTCCCAGTGACAAGATCGTTATCCAATCATGAAGTCCAGTTAAACAAATCTTTATTGTCATTGGGTGTTGACTTTTTTCTTTCAGAGCGGACGTTCTCTCAACACAAAGTGGTACTCATAGAATGTTGTACCGGCCCGCTATCTCCAACAAAGATACATGTTATTTACTTACACTAACCCATGCCTGGCAGATACAAAATTTATTTAAAATGCGTTGGTCGGTGTATTTATCGAGTGAATTTATTTATCTCTTAACCCAACCGAAGATCATTTAATTGGCTGTAAGTACCTTCCTACCTTGCCGTACTGATTTACAGAAGGTATTAAGATGTACAAATAAAAACATGTTAAGACCCCGAGCCTGTTCCTTTAGGAAACCACAGTCCTAAACAAAAATATTCCTTAGATTAATTATGTAATTGTCCATGTTTTTATAGAAAAAAGAAGAAGAGAAAGGGTACTTAAAGACTTATTGGAATGAATTCCAAAAATTTCTCCAACCGATTTCAGGGGTAAATAATAATGCGATTTATTCTTGGTTTTTCTGATATCTAATAAAATCGACATACACCCGACCATTAAATTACGAGGCTAGCGAAATAAATTCCAGGTTTATTTAATAACATTTGAAATTTCACTTCCTTTCCTCACTCTGTTTAAATCCCCAGGCATTGCTTGGGGATGTCCGATGACCGCAAGATTGTCATAGCAGAGCTTCACAGTTAATAGCCACATTGCCTCGACCAATCAACAACCGTGGATCAACGAGCGTTTCCCACACTAAACCATTCAATGTCTGACTTTGCTTTTGTCAGCTACAGCAATTGTCAGACACCACCAGCAAACACAATCTCCTTTTTTCCCACGCGCCCCACCCTTTGCTTTTGCCCGCGGGTAGTAATTCGAGCCCTTTTAAAGACACCCTCTGTTATTGAAGAACCAATCTAAGCCCCGATGACTCGTTCTTGATTGGCTAAATAAATTGAAGGAAACCGGCCCAGGCGTTATGGAGGCGGCGTTAAGCTTTGATGACTGTGAAGAATAGGTTTTGATTGACAGGCTCCACAAAAGGATCAGGGAATTCTCCCAGTAGAGAGATTATTTTACACAACTTGGGGAAAGGGCAAGTACTAGAAGTGGTAAAATAATAAAGTTTGGGAAAATAATAAAGCCAGAGGAAATGTGCAGTTCTGGTGTCTATTCTCACATAATAAATGTACATTTACTGAAACATCACACAATTTTCTAATATAAGTTGTATTTATCTATTGGCCTAACCGATGGTCATTAAATTGGATGCAAGTACTTTTACAAAAGTTTGCCGTACTCGTTTACAAAATTTATTTAGATGTACAAATAAAAAGGTGTAAACAATTCTGAGCCTGTTTATTTGCGAAACCCTTTTCATCCAAAATATATTACTACGGTTAATTTGGAAATTGTCCTTATATTGTCTTTTTATAGAAAAAAAGGGGAAAGGGTACTTAAAGAATTATTTGTCTGAACTCCTAAACATTTCCCCAACCGATTTCAGGGGTAAATAAAATACGATTTATTCTTGGTTTTTCTGGTATCTAATAAAATCAACATACACCGGACCATTATATTACGAGGCTAGCGAAATAAATTTCAGAGGTTTATTTAATAACATTTATTTCTGCTTTTATTGTTTGAAAAAAAACACCAAAAAAACGGGACCTTAACACCTAAACAATTTTAAACGGATTTAAGGGGAAAATTTAATACGATTTATTTTCCGTTTTTCTTGTACATGTATTTAACAAAAACGATCTATTTTATTGCCCATAAATTACAAGGATAGCTTTCAAAAACTTCCACCAAACCAATAGGCCTACAGCCAAGAATAAATACATGTAGGAATATAATCAAGGTGATACAAAATCCCGATCCAGGACCCCAAGACCCCCCAAACTAATATTTTGAATATAATCCAAGTAGGCACAAGAAATCCAGATAATGATTGACAGCTGACCTACAAAAAGCAAGCCGGCCGACCACCACATTGGAATTTTAATTGGCTGGGGAATGTCTCTTTGTGGCATACAATTACAACCAATGAAAAAGGTAGTTTGTTAGAAGGACATGATTGGAAGTTCTTTTTTTGCATGATCTCATTCTCACCAACGGTTTTTGTCCTTCCGAATACACCGCTCGATAATACGAATAGAGATCAACAATACTTTGTCATTCAGCTTTAAAACTCACCGACACAATGGACATACATGTACATGTAGAGCACCCAACAAGATCCCACAAAAGAAGCACGGTGCACTAATTATAATGAAAATAAATGTAGGTCGTTCCTTGGCACTCAACCAATAACCTTTTTATAGCTCCATGTTCGCAGTAAAAGCGCTCTCAATTGGGCTTTTGTGTAGCGCAACAATCACTCAGAACAGTTGTCCCAACTGAAAAGCCCGATCGATTGGTAAATAGGCCACTACACGTACTTGGGAATCACACGAAGTCATTGTTATGCATGGATGACTGACCTCGGAAGCGCTCGCGCGTAACTGCGAGACCCCGTAAATCCTCGCGCGTAACTGCGAGACCTCGTAAATCCTCAGACAATGGCCGAGTAGATACGTGCGTTAACGGGTGAATTGCGTACGAGTGCGAGGGGTACTTCAATTTAATCATCACTGTACCTTACAACATTTGGGGTGTTCATTTTTGCAAAAGTGGCACTTTGGAGAGTTATTTCACGTTAAATATTTGATGGGGCGAAAATAACATGGGGCGAGTTGGTTTTTCTCGCCTTGTTTTCATAACAAATTCGCCCCAAAGCCAGTTCGCCCCGTACTTTTGTTCACCTAATATTGTATTGACTCAAGCCAACTCGCCTCATAAAGCATGTACATGTACATACATGACAGGAAAAAGTTGCTGGTGACAAATATGAACTATTTACCACCGTTTAAATCACTCTCTTTGGGTTGATGGGTGCCCAGATTGATCCATTTAAGTGTGTTATTAGATAATTGATTGATAAATAAAATGGCTTATATTCAATTTCAATCTGCAATATTTTGTATCTATTTGGGGGGGGGGGGGGGGTCAATCAGCTCAGTGTTTTGTTTAAAGGGGAATTTTAATAGGATTTCATGCAAGGCGAGCTTGTAATGAAATACATAATAATGAAATACATCAAAAGATAAGATCCACACAATATCTATTGTTTGTAATGTTATTCTTGTCAGCACTAGTACATAAACTTCAGTACTCACTCATTTTTTTTTATGGAACATAACATTGCAAAATTGTGATTAAAGTCAATGTTGTAATAACATTTGAAATTACAGAAATGGTGAATTGTATGCACCATTTGCAAATAATAATTACATTTAAATTTGTGTAAATGCCTATTTGAGTACCATCTTTTCTCAGTAAGAGGGATATTCATACTCCACAATGGATGTTTCACTAATAAGTTTCAACTAGGTTACACTTTTCAATTAGAAAGAGCCTTGAAAATAGTTGCCCTCATTGGAACAGGGATAGTGGAAGTTAACTGCGTGAAAAGAATGAAAAGTGTCAGAAAAATGTTTCTGACTTGTCTTAAATATTTAGTCATTTAGTAAACAAAAACCAGTTCGAGCATAATTCTCTCAGCTTTTCCCTCTAAAATTAAGAATTATAACAATCACAAAATCACTGAAGTGAGCACATTAATGTTGCAATATTCACAACCCATGCCATTTTTGGCAGATAATGCACATAGGACATGCTTCTAACATTGGGGCTTAGATGGTAGGCTGGCATTGGATCTGAGTAAACACAAGTCTTCTTTAGAGGTCTGTCGTCATCACTGCTCGTCTCCTGATTAGCAACTGCATATAAGGTTAAGTCTAGAGAGAAAACAGAAGGGAAAAAACACTCAATGATGGAATTTGGAAATGACTTGTTACAAGAAAAGAAATTTAGTTTGTCACTTGTCCCTATTTTTCTTTCTTTTTAAAATGTTCTACACAAAAATATGGAGCCAAAGTTGCACACGATTCACACCTAATGTTTTCTCAAACACCCCCCCCCCCCCCTTGATAAAAAAGGGGATAAAAGATAGGTGTATACATGTACTTAGCCAGAGCTGGCTAAATTTAAGTACACGTAATTTGACATAAACAAGATTTGACGAGCTACATGTACATATGTATGTGTAGCTAAGTTGTCGTGAATCCAACAATTTCATTTATTAAATTAGCACGCGGAGTTGCTGTAGGCTGTGTCCGGATTACTTGGCTGCGGCTTGAAATTATGCACGAGTCTATGGTAGCAGCTACATGTGCAACCACATCTGATAGACTCGTGCATAATGTCAAACTTCAGCCAGAAGGCAAAATAGCGGCCAACGTTCATGCTGGATATAGAAAAAAATTCGCGTGAAAAAAGATATCCATTTTAAAAATGAATTGCAACCTCGAGTTGAATGACAATCTTTTGACTTTTTGTATTGTATTATTATAGTTCTCTTCCTCTTTGGTCACTATCAAATTGTTTTGATGTGTTGTCGGTTATTAGTATGACCCCCGACAACATGCACAGCACCGACAACACATTCATTCCATAACATATTCTACATTGACAAATGTAGGCAGGATCATGCGCATTCATTCGACAACAGACAACAAATATCATGGGCTAGGCCTGAACGTTACTGGCTGCAACACCTACCGGTTCCAAAGATTTCCCTTTGTCGTTTCTCTTGGACAGCATGACTTGCTCTATCTTATTGATGTCTGTAAACCGGGCGTAGCAAGGTTTCGGTGGTCCGCCTGCCGATGCTAACCTATCCGCTCTCTGCAACGCGGAGTCATGTTTGGCCAGAAATTATCTCGCTATATCTGACTGTTTTCCCTTCAAACTCTTCCATTTGTCAGCAAACTCGAGGAAGCGAGACCAGCTTTGAATATAAAAAGGTGAAACCCTGCCTTTGGCTCTAGATCACGGTGTAAAATACACGTTAATAAAAGCTCGGCGTCGTCTTTAGAAGCCGCCATGTTGGATTGCTGTACACCGGGTCAGAAACTGTGCGTAACGATAGCGCTGATTGGATGCCGACGGAGACTCATAACACAGTATTTCCGATTGGTCACAATTTAGGTTTAGCCACGCGAGTGCCGTTTTGTTAAATGAAACTGTGTTTCAGTTTTGGCTTCAGTTATGCAGTTTGGCAATTACGCTGGAGCCAAATACGGGCCAAAGCCTAGGTTCAAGTAACAGCAAGTTTTGTAAAAAAAAAAAAAATCGGTCCATATTTTCACCAAAAATACACCAAAAGTGCCACTTTTGCAAAAATGAACAGTCATTTTTGTATTTAGCAACAACAACTTGAATGAACTTCGATGTTTTCATTTTGTACCAAAATGGGGATCACGAACGAACACAATAATCGCACTCGTCCCATGGTCTATAAGGGGAATGGTTGCAGGATTGAGGAGTTGAATAGAAGTGAGTGTCCCGGGTGAAGTTACTTTGAAAGATCCGGTTGAAGTTGTCAGTGATTGCAGAGTCAGGGTCGCCATTATGAAAGTTGCTAGGACAGCTTTCTTTGGCCACTAACAAAAGACCAGAATTTCTTGGGATTGTTGGAGCAGTTGAGGCAGAGGTCGTTTACAAATTTGTGGTAGGACTGAGGAATAATAAATTTAACCTTATTACGTATGCACTTGTACTTTTCCCACAGGTAAGTATTTGTGGGATTACGTTTTGCAGCTTTGAAGGCTCGTTGCTTTTTCCGGCTGAGTTAAACGACTTCACTAGTGATCCAAGGACTCCGTTTTTTCCTTTTTGCCTGGCCATGGGCACGACATCCTTAATTGCTGCAAACAGTAAGTCTTTAAATCTGTCCCAGACTTCATCAGCATCAATTCCTGGCGAAAAGCATGTGTCCCAAGGAACACTTTTCAATGTGTTACAGAGCTCACTAATATCAGCCTTGTTGTACTGATAGAACATTCGAGTGATTATTTTTGACAGTATGACTTGTATGAATTCTAAAACCAATACCATAATGATCACTGTTACCTAAGCCAGGTAAAACCCGAGTATCAATGAATAAATCTGGTCGGTTAGTAAACAATAGATCAATTGTGGAACCAGAGTTATCTACATTACAATGAGGACGAGTTATAAAATCTACCAGTTGGTTGAAGTTAAGTACGTTGGAAATAACATTTTGTCGTTGTACGTTAGGAACAGTGGTGTTTACATCGATATTGAAATCACCTAATAAAGCTATGGCAAGGTACATGTAGTTATGGGCAAAAGGTAAAATCGATTCCAGTACAGTTTCATAATAATCAAAGAATTTGTTAGGTCTACTACGTACATACACTGAAATAGTACTTCTGTCACCTTTCCCTTGAGCCAAGCTGGCCCAGGTGAATTTGATTTAGGACTCTGAATGCTCATTCTATTGTTTTAGTGTCACTATTCTACTTTCATGGCAGATTGCTTTCATTCAACACTTTTACTCAGGTTTGGTTGCATACATGTATGATCAAGTCTACTATGAATCCTTCTTCTGTACAACAAATCACTAGGGGGTTGTACTCTGGGTAGTGATCTTATAAGTCATCAAGAACTTTTGGATTCAAATTTTAAATGAGCTATCACTTTTTGAATTATTTGGTAATTTCTATATGATTGTACGTATATTTTAATGAATGGCAACATTGAAATAAATTTTACAACAACAACAAGAGTTTCTTTGACTACTCGAATGCCTTCTGCTGTTCCGGCCCATATTTGAAGCTTGGGTCTGGCTTTCCGGGTTTGCCTTTTTTCTTGTTCTTCGGTCCTGCTGACGCATACTCTGCTTTCAACAGTTTGGCAAGTGGCGCAATCAAGTTGGGGATGAATTTACGATAGTAGCCTAGAAGACATAGGTACGCTTGCAGCTGTGTTTGGTTTGTAGACTTTTGCATTCTGGATGGCATTTAGCTTCTGCTGCAGTGGACGTATTCCGTTCTTGTTTAGGCGATGTCCCAGATACACAATGGATGGCTGCATGAACGCACAGTTTCCTGTTGTACACACAGTCCATTCTCTTTCAATCCTCTTTCAATCTGGACAACACAGTTTCCACATTATTCTTGCCTGTGACAATGATGTCATCCAAGAACGGCCTGCACATTTGAATGTTTGCCAACAGAGATTTAATTTGTCATTTGGAACAGGGCTTGAACACTCGCTGTTCCAAAAGGTAACCTTTTCAAATAGTCCTCAGTGTGTGTTGATGGTAGTGTATTTCCATGCTGACGGGTCCAGAACTATCTGGTGAAGGGCATGAGACAAGTATAGCTTGCAGTACTTCTGGCCTCCTACTGTTTGAAGAAGATTGTCAAATGTCGGTATTGGGTACTGCTTCAATTTCAAAACCTTGTTTGCAGTAAGCTTGTAGTTGCCACAAAATCTGATTTCACCATCTGGCTTATTTACAGCAACTACCGAGCAGGCATAATCCGCGAACTTCATGTGCTCAAGAGATCATCTAGGGTACCTTTTTTGCTTTTCATTGCATACAGGATTGGGTCGGCTTTGTAGACGTATGTCCCGTCATCCTGTGTGCAGTCAAAAATAACGTTATTTTGGCTAAACGGCAACTCTAGGTCATTTTGCATGCACCTTATTGATGCTGACTGGCTGGCTTGGTACTTTACTCTATTCATGGCTGGCAAATTCGGTGATTACAGAAGGATATTCTTGAATCAAATCTCTTCACATTAGGCTGGCACCATGGTCTACTATCAGGAGGAGCATCTGCTTTGGTTGTTGAGGCGATGTCTGCACATCTACTGATGCTTCTAGTATAGCAACATATTCACATGTGTAGGAGTTGAGTTTGACATCTGATTGCTTTATGGCAGTAACTTGGCTGCCTGTTTTGACTTTCATTTTGACTTCCTTTTTATTAACCAAAACTTTGGTTATGAAAGGATTTGGCTGGCTCAACTTATGGAGTGAACCTGCCTTCAAACAGTGAGGTCCTTCGTGCTTGGGCTTGATTTCTTATCATCTCCAAAATAGTGTGCACTTTTGGGGCAGGGGAAGGCTTTTTGCTTCTGGTAGGCTTGCACATTTTTTCACACTGGCTCTATTTCCCACTTGAGAGCACTTGTAGCACTTCTCCATCTGGAACGACGGGGTGTAGGGGCGTGGCTGGCACCACAGCGCTAACATTTCCTTGCTGGCTGGCTCACGAGATCATGGCTTCTCTAGTCTGGTCTCTTGTGTTGAGGGTTTTCTTCTGGCTTTTTGCCTAGGGGGCTTCCCTTGCAATTTATGTACTACTGTACATGGCGGGCTATCGGGCTGTTTCCGATATTTCTTAGATTTTCTACATTCGTATTTGCAACTTTCATAGCCCTAGATATTTGGAGAGCGTTAGCAAAGGTTGAAGTGGACTTACTAAGGAGTTTTCTCTGGGTAGAGTATGGTAATAATAATAATAATAATGTGAGCATTTATATAGCGCTCAAACACAGAAGAAACTGGTATCAGAGCGCTTAACAAAATACAAGGAACAAAAACTAAACCAATTAAAATAGAAAAGTCTTAAGATCTTTCTTGAACTTTGTTAATGATGTGGCGTGATGGATGCACTGAGGCAAGTTATTCCATAGCTTAGGACCAGCAGCGTAAAAACCCTTGTCTAGAGTGTTGGTTTTAGGTACCGTAACTAGTCTATCATCATCGCCTGAGCGAAGTCCGGATTTCTTTGATTGATAGGGAATGATGAGGTCTGAAAGATACGTTGGTGCCTGATTGGTGAAACATTTGTATACAACAGTTAAAATCTTAAACACAATACGCGAGTGGACAGGCAACCAATGGAGTTGTTTGAGAAATGGCGACGCAAGATCATACTTTTTAGCCTGGAAAACAAGTTTGGCTGCACGATTTTGGAGACGCTGAAGACGTTTGATATCAGAAACATTTATACCATAAGGAGAGAGTTAGCATAATCCAAACGCGATGTAACAATAGCACGAACGGCGTGATGGCAAGTAGTCTGGTCAATAAACATTCTAATTCGAGATACATTGCGGATATGGAAGTTTAGTGAACGACAAATCGAAGTCACATGGGTGGACATGTTCATATTTTAGTTAAATTCCACACCAAGATTTCTGACGGAGGTGGATGGCCTGATGACAATATTACCAATCTTGAGAGAGATGTCCTGCAACGTATGTGATAATCTTGGAGTGACAGCAACAAAGAATTCAGTTTTAGTGTCATTTAATTGCAGCATATTATGCGTCATCCATGTTTTGATTTCAAGAATACAAGTGGTCAATGTCGACAAAGCATGTATCACATCATTTGGGTCTCTAGGATCACAGGTAATATACACCTGGGTGTCTTCAGCGTAGAAATGAAATTTTGACATTGGTATGGCGCTTAATGATGTCGGCGAGTGGATGCGTATAGAATGAAAAGGACTGTGGACCGATGACAGAGCCCTGTGGCAAGCCAAAATCAAGTGGTTGAGGCTCTGAGTATTCATTCGCGATTTTTACTTTGCAAGTCCGGCCAGTGAGGTACGAATGAAACCAGTCGCGAACACTTCCAGTAATACCAAATATATTTGACATTCTGTTTAAAAGTATAGAATGATCAATTGTATCAAAGGCAGCAGACAAATCCAACAACACCAAGAGAACAGCCTGCCGATTATCAAGAGCGTGCATTATTTTAGCCTGGAAAACAAGTTTGGCTGCACGATTTTGGAGACGCTGAAGACGTTTGATATCAGAAACATTTATACCATAAGGAGAGAGTTAGCATAATCCAAACGCGATGTAACAATAGCACGAACGGCGTGATGGCAAGTAGTCTGGTCAATAAACATTCTAATTCGAGATAAATTGCGGATATGGAAGTTTAGTGAACGACAAATCGAAGTCACATGGGTGGACATGTTCATATTTTAGTTAAATTCCACACCAAGATTTCTGACGGAGGTGGATGGCCTGATGACAATATTACCAATCTTGAGAGAGATGTCCTGCAACGTATGTGATAATCTTGGAGTGACAGCAACAAAGAATTCAGTTTTAGTGTCATTTAATTGCAGCATATTATGCGTCATCCATGTTTTGATTTCAAGAATACAAGTGGTCAATGTCGACAAAGCATGTATCACATCATTTGGGTCTCTAGGATCACAGGTAATATACACCTGGGTGTCTTCAGCGTAGAAATGAAATTTTGACATTGGTATGGCGCTTAATGATGTCGGCGAGTGGATGCGTATAGAATGAAAAGGACTGTGGACCGATGACAGAGCCCTGTGGCAAGCCAAAATCAAGTGGTTGAGGCTCTGAGTATTCATTCGCGATTTTTACTTTGCAAGTCCGGCCAGTGAGGTACGAATGAAACCAGTCGCGAACACTTCCAGTAATACCAAATATATTTGACATTCTGTTTAAAAGTATAGAATGATCAATTGTATCAAAGGCAGCAGACAAATCCAACAACACCAAGAGAACAGCCTGCCGATTATCAAGAGCGTGCATTATATCACTCTTGACTCTCAACAAGGCCGTCTCAGTGCTGTTATTGGATTTGTATGCTGACTGGAATGGCTGATGCAGATTATTATCCTCCAAATGCTTGGAAACACGACGAAGAGCAGCTTTTTCGATTACTTTAGACAGAAAGGCAGTGTTATACACAGGTCTATAGTTCTTGAGAGTGTCGTGATCAAGCGTAGGCTTTTTCAAAAGTGGTGTAACAATAGCATCCTTAAGAGCTGAAGGAAAACTGCCAGTCGTCAAAGATGAATTTATAATGGAAACCATAGCTGGGATGAAAATACTCAGGTTCTTCTTCAGGAGCCATGTAGGCAGCGGATCTAGTCCACAAGATTTACTAGGAGCGGAGGAAACTTACTTTAAAATCTCATCATAATCAACGGGAACAAAATGAGACATAATCGGTCCCTGGGTATGATCCTTACTCAGAAGAATGTCTGGCTCAGCATGCCCAGTCTCTGATGATTCAAGCGTTGAAGTTATATTCTGACGAATTTTAACAATTTTTTCCTTGAAGAATTTGCTGAATCGATTGCTAAGAGATTTCATTGAATCAGTAGAAGGGAGTGCTTTGACTGATCTGTTGAGAAGCGTATTCACAACTACGAAAACTGATTTAGGATCACAAGTTGTAAGTTGCTCTTTATAGTAGCGAGATTTTTCACTGCGAATTAATTTGGATAACTTACGAATCTGCTTAACATAAAGATGCCGATCATCTGTGTCACGCGATTTATTCCATTTCCTTTCAAGTTTGCGTTTGGTGCACCTTGCATCACTTATTTCAGTGGTATACCAGAGTGGTTGATTACAAAATTTGTGTGTCCTTGTAGTAATTGGGCAATGGTTGTCGAGAATGTCGAGAACTGCATGATCATAAAATAGAACTTGATCATCAAGACAGCTGTCAAATGGAAAATCACTGAAAGCATGTTGAAGATCCAGCGCAAATGCCTGTTCATCAAGGATACGGTAATTCCGTGATTGAGAGGTGATCATTGGGTTATTTTGCTTAGCAAAGTCAACCGTGCATTGGATCATAAAATGATCTGAATATAGGTTGTTATGAACTTTGTAGTCAATCGGAAGTGAGTCATCAGGCCGAGCAATCAGCAAATCAAGTGTGTGGCCGCAATTGTGTGTTGGTTCATCCACATATTGCTGTAATCCGACACTAGCGATTTGAAGTGAGAAAATGTGATACATCACTTCTGTTAGGATTGTCAACATGGATGTTGAAATCCCCCAACAAAAGGAGTTTCCCTGATAACAACGAAACTTCATCCAAAAGTTCATCAAATTCAGTTTGGAAATCAGAGATTTTCAGACGATTTTTAGAAGATGGGGGCGGCCTGTAGATGAGGACAAAACGAAGTTTCTTTGTAGGGTCGGTAATACCAGCGTATTCAAATGTGGTAGCAGTAGTCTCAATTTTGAATAATGATAATTTCAAGGCTGTTCTGTACACAATGGCGATACCCCCGTGGCAGTCATCACCACCACGAGAAACATTCAAAAAAGTATATCCAAGTGGCGTACATTCTGCTATGGTGACAGGATCCTCACTTCGTAACCAAGTTTCAGTGAGAAATATGACATCTGCATTATGTTCAATAATGTAATCATACAGAAGGCTGGTCTTGTTTCTGACTGAGTGAGCATTCCACAGAAAAATGTGTAGTTTGTCGTTTTGTTTCACGTGACACTGGTTTCAAGTTACATGTAATTGGTTAAGAAGACCGGCCTCTGCTTTTCATCATCAGTAATCTCATTGGCTTGTAACCAAGCTTCTAAAAACATGACCCACTCATCAAAATTGTATCTAAACTATGGTACATTATAGTCTAGTGGGATTTCTAAATAAAAAGGCCTTGTATAAGGACCAAGGGGGCATTTTCGGATAAAAGTTGGGAACCAGACTTTTGAGATTAATTGAGGTATATGCTGAATCCGATAAACCCGGTTCCCAAGCAAAATTTTGAGTTTTTAATCGTCTAATTTGCATAACCGCCAAATTGCAAATTTGGGACATTTTTGAACCATTATCTGCAACAACTCCGTAACCAGGCAGGTAAAAATAGCAAATGAAGTGTTTATACCTATGTTTTGAAGGTCGGGGATTGTGACAAATGTATTTTTAAAGTAATTAATAGTAACCCTACTCCTAAATATGCAAATTAGCCGCCACCATTACAAACAAATCGTTTTTCTCAAATATCTCTCCAACTGGACAAGTAAACACGATAAAGTGTCTATACCTATGCTTTGAGGGTCAGAGAATGTGATAAATGCATTTCAAAAGTAATCAGTGGTAACCCTACTCTTAAATATGCAAATTAGCCGCCGCTAGTAATAGGTGTACCTATATGTTTTTGGTGGGTGATGAGCTCAACTCTTGAGATAGGATCAAAATATGGTTGAGTTAAGGTATACAAATCACCATTTCCAGGTGAAATTTCTTAGAATTTTCAATTTCTGATTGTTCCCATTTTGTATTATTTCAAACGCTGAGGAATCTAAAATATGCTTTATTTTGCGGTATACATAACCCTAAAAAGTAATTAAATGTCAATTATTTGGACTAATTACCACATTTCCCACCAACAGTTTTTTCCAGCAATGACTTTAGGCCTATAGGTACAGAGATTTTAAAAATAGATAGTGGACAAATCCAGAAACTGTGTCAGAGAATCAGCCAATAACAACAGGTTTTACATAGAGTATTATGAACCACACCTACACATATACTTGAATAAGTTAATCTTCACATACATTTGAAAGTTAATTTGAAAGATTTGTGTAGATTAGTTATATATTTGTCTCTATTAATTTGATCATTTATGCATCCATTTATGCACCACTACATGTACTTCCATTAACTATTTCATCATATTTTATTTTCACTCTACTGTCTCTCAATGCGTCGCTCGACATGATCTTCTCCTTCGTGAATACAAACTTCTGCTCTCTGGTACATGTTCATCATTGCTCGAACAATCGTTCTTCTTGGAATATTCCTAAGGGCCTTCCCTACTCGTTGTTGGAGGGTGTTAAGATCTCTTGCAAACGGTACAACATAAACATGGATTTGACCTAACCCCAGAAGAAGTAGTTCATTGGTGTCTGGTCTGGTGACCTTGGTGAGAATTTAGTAGGGTGTCCCATGCCAACCACTCTACCTTAGAAAACATACTGAAGACAATCGCTGACCAGCCTTGTACAGTTTAGACATCATCCTGAAACCACCAGTGGGTTGCTATATCTACTCATAATCGCTCACATTCTTGAATTACGAAGTCATTAATACGTTCTAGTATTGCTGCCCATTTAGGTTTCCCTGGAGAAAAATTGGTCCAAGAAGGTCACCTTTCATGGTGAGACCACGCCAAACGCGCAAGGCATCTCTGACATACAATGTAGTTGCAGGCCTTGGTAGCGCTTTTACTGTGTCTGTTATATTTGAGGGCACACAAACTATTGGGCCTCTAACACCATGTTGTCCACCCTTAGGTAATGCAACCATTTTAAGGAACGGGACGTTTATGGCTATTAGATGCTCTTCTAGTGTATTCAAACAAGCCAATTCTTCAGGAATGTCTATCAGATTTAAATTATTCACACTTGCTTCAGCAGGGACTTTTTTAACAAGTAATTTCCTATGACACGTATAACATATCCATAAACGTGATCTGCTTGATTCTGCAATCATACACCTCGATTCACAATGGTCATTGCAAGTATGTAGGTATTTGTTACTAAAAACAATCTGGTCTTTGTATTTATCCATATTACATTTCACAACTTGCTTTTTAAACAACAGTTTATAACAGCAAGCACACACGTACTCAGGTCCGTTAGATATGCTTTCTTTAAATGTCTTGATAACAAAAGCAATGTTAAGCCTTTTCGCTTTATCAATCGCATTACGTCTGTATTTCCTCTCTGCCATGTTTTTACGATAATTATTATTGGTTTTGTACTTTTTTTTCCCATATTGTATTAATTTTGTCCTGTAAGAAGCAATACATCTGTATTTATTTTTGATTTTTACAATGAGCTTACTTCTGTACGAAGCGTTGCCATGGTATTTACATTTAGCTCTGTTAATTTTTTCCTGTCTGTAAGCGGCATCACCGTGATACTTTGTTTTCCCCTTAGTGATTAGTTCCGCTCTGTATTCAGCATTATCACAATACTTTGTTTTCCCCTTAGTGATTAGCTTCTCTCTGTATTCAGCATTATCACAATACTTTGTTTTCCCCTTAGTGATTAGCTTCTCTCTGTATTCAGCATTATCACAATACTTTGTTTTCCCCTTAGTTATTAGCTTCTCTCTGTATTCAGCATTATCGCAATACTTTGTTTTCCCCTTAGTAATTAGCTTCTCTCTGTATTCAGCATTATCGCAATACTTTGTTTTCCCCTTAGTGATTAGCTTCTCTCTGTATTCAGCATTATCGCAATACTTTGTTTTCCCCTTAGCAATTTTCTTCTCTCTGTATTCACGATTATCACAATACTTTATTTTCCCCTTAGTGATTAGCTTTTCTCTGTATTCAGCATTATCACAATACTTTATTTTCCCCTTGGTGATTAGCTTCTCTCTGTATTCAGCATTATCACAATACTTTGTTTTCCCCTTGGTGATTAGCTTCTCTCTGTATTCAGCATTATCACAATATTTTGTTTTCCCCTTGGTGATTAGCTTCTCTCTGTATTCAGCATTATCACAATACTTTGTTTTCCCCTTAGTGATTAGCTTCTCTTTATATTCCAGATTATCACGATACATTTTTGTCGCACGCTTGTTTGCCTTTTCTTTGTATTCAGAATCATTACTATACTTTTATATTTTATATTTTGAAACATTAATTTTTGGTTGCTTTGGGACATCCTTTTTTGGTTTATTCACTTTCTGTTCATACAATTTCTTACTTTTCTCCCTTTTGATTTTTTTGTTGTAGTTTTTTATTTGCCCGTTTACGCCGTTTGCCATTATTTATTTTTTCTGATTTACTGTCAGTAGCATCTTTTCCATATTTTAAATCTCCTCCATTGCTTGGATTATGTTGTTCATTGTGAGTTTGTATTGTTTCTTCAAAAACTGACAACACAACATCATAGTGAATCCTTTGTCTATGATACAAGTAAATTCCTTCATCTGATGTTATGGCCTCTTTATCAAAGGTACTTGCAGCAAAAACATACCACTTGCTTCCATGTTCAAATGTATAAATATCTGTACGTAACATGTCTGCTATTACCATGATTTCAACCTCAGTAGCCCACGTTCCACAGTCAAACATTCTTTGCCTCCTGACATACTCTTCCACATTTGCGTAACCTTGTCGAAGAAAACCGTTAAATTTATCTCCATTTTTCAAGAGATGATTAACAGTAGCCATTCTTAATTGCGCATGGTTATCTTCAGTTCCTGACACAGCATATGATATTGCTCTGAAAAAACAGTTGCCATCTCCTTTAATTCTTTTCAGTGAATTAGGTCGTCCCATTTTTTCACATTTATCTGAAATTTCATTGCAATCCAGTAGCACATGGCCCATTCTATGTTGTCTACACAGTGCATCCTTATTACTATATGTCAACGAAACAAACTTAAAACCTTGCATTTGTGTCACCCTCTCGATTTCCACATCACTGTCTCCATCGGATTCATTATTGCAACTCGTTCCATGCAAACTAACGTTGTTCTCTTCCTTTATATTATTTGACATATCACTATGTGTACTTGACAAGCCACTATGAGATCCAAGCTCAACTCCAGAACCAGTACTGACTCTACCTATGTCTTCACTATGATCACTGCTCCCTAATAACAAATGTCCAGTCTCCTGTGTAGTACCATTAGCATCCTGTCTTACCTCATCATCTAACCACACAGATGCACCTGTAATTTCATACTGCTCATTGTCAGATAAATTCATAGATCTGGCCAAATCAGTACAGTACCTGTGCACATCTTGCCATGTAGCTACACGTTTCAGTAAACTCTGACCTTCAGCAACTTGATAACCTCGTTTATCCCTGGAGTGTGAATCAAAAATATAATACATGCCATTTTGAGCTATTACAACAAATGTATTTCCATGGAAAGTTATGAAACATGCATAATTTTGCTGCAGAGTCTGTTCTAAAGCACGATTCATTGGTATCATGTCAAATCCCGGTAAATTGAATTCTTCTCCGAATGCACCACAAACAGAATCATTAAATTTCATACTGAAATGATGATTCAGCAGATCCAACTCATTTGGCAATTCTGTCACCAACAAATAGTCGTGATTAATTGTAGAGCTCCGAGATAAATGACCATATAACTCATTTCCAGTATTCAATGCCCTATCCATGTCAAAATAAGTCCAATGTCTCAGTTTCTTCAACCTACTCATTAACACACAACTCAATCCATTTGCTACACATTGTTTCCCACTGTGACATCCAAATTTACGATGGCCTTGATGAAAACTACCGTGTACAATCTTTTCTGCCAATATCACACACCTTGCATCTTCTTCATTTTGTAGTACCACATCTACAAGGAATTCTTCTTGTATAATTCCCGCTGCAGTTGTACAACTATCTTCATAGTTTGTTTTTGTAGTCGTCAATCTATCAGCTCTTTCTTCAATTTCGTCTGTCATCATTTGTTTTTTCCCTTTTAATTTCATTTCAGGAGCTTGGGATGCTTTTCTCTTTATACTTCTTTTTCTACTACTCTGTCCATATACTTTATCCATCTCCGCATCACATGTATGCTCAGTTTTCATTGCCTGATTAGAACTCTCTTTACTATTTTCATTTCCTATGGTAGGATCATCGTCATCTGTTTTGCTTTCTTCGGTAGTTTTCCCCTTTTTGCTCCTTAAAGAATAACCTCCGGACTGCTTTTGTACCCATACTGTTATACCGTTAGTTCTCACCCAATGATTACCTGTTCTATCTTCGGTCTTACATGTAAAACAACTCTCATTGTTCTCTACTTCACTTACAATGTGCTTTTCTTGTGCTTGATTGAATTTGTCTTTGCATGGTTCAACTACACACCTCTTCATTGGTAAATGCTTGCTGTCTCTGCATCTTTCTTGTATTGGCACCTCGTAGATGTTGGTATCTGTAGGAATACCAAGATCATTCAATAGAGACTTACAGTAAGTAGTCATTCCACATCTAAGACATAACCAAGTAAATGATTTGTTCACCAAAAAATATTCCATCTTCTTGAAATTCATACAGTTGACATGGTACCATATGTTACAACCATCACACTGAACTTTACTTTCGGTCAACTCAATATTCGTATCACACAGCCAGCACTGTTTATCGCAAATTTCATACACTTCAGTTGGCCTCGTTATTTTACATGTGTCCTTGCTGTTTGTATAGACATCTCTTGTTTTCATCGTTTGTGTATCCGTCACGTTCTCATCACTGATTTCTAATGCATGACCCCCTTCAACAGATTCCTTTACACATGTCGCATGCCTGACATTCTTCCTCTCTCTTCTCTGTCTCTCGTGTGATTTATTCACATTATCCATCGTCTTATTAACTGCAGTGGTTTCAGTATGCCCAAACATCTTCTTTTGACTTTTCTTGTACAACTGTTGTTTATTTGTACTTGTCCCAAATTCTTTCCTATCATCACCACTTCTCTTTCTGTTGACATATTTGTTTCCTTGATTCTTCTGACTTATTTTATTACAGTTCTGATACTGCTTATGCAACACCATCTTTAACGTACTCCGTGTATGGGAAAACATTACTTTCTGGGCATATGCATGAACATTTCTCTCATCTTTACTCATACGCTGTTCTATTCTTTTGCCACCTCTTTGTCTATTGTAAGACTTCTTGCGAGCTTGCCTCTTCTTTACATTTGTTCTTACTCTTCCAGACTTCTGTCTACTTTTCCATTCAAACTCCTCTACAACATAGTCCAGTATCTTACCTCCAGCACAGTACTTCTTCCCATGTAAACACTTCATCATTCTTCCATGCTTACTTACTCTCTTTGTCAACTTCTGCAATCTCTGCATGTGTACCTGGCTTACCTTCCATAACCATTTCGTCATCTTCTCGACTTTAACATATGCTTTGCTAAACATGCCATCATGTATCTCTGGCAGACTCATGTCAATCATTTCTACACCTGTTGAAATGTCCAAATTATACAACACAGACTCGTCAAATTGTACATTCACAGTTTGTTTCTGCTTTGCCAACAGCGTTTTGCATCGCTTTATCAGGTTTGTTTCACATTGCTTTGTCCACATTGTTCCACATGTTTCATTCAAACTACAGGAATTAATGGTCTTATCATCACTATTTTCATCATATTCATTCATTCTGCCAGGATTAACGGCCTGGTGAGCCCCGTTTTCGTCAATTCTGCCAGGATTAGCGGCCTGGTGAGCCCCGCATTCATTCACTATAGATTGACTATATACGTTATCATTGTTTTCATTATATATTTTCATTCTGCCAGGATTAACGGCCTGGTGAGCCCCGTATTCATTCATTCTGCCAGGATTAACGGCCTGGTGAGCCCCGTTTTCGTCAATTCTGCCAGGATTAACGGCCTGGTGAGCCCCGTATTCATTCATTCTGCCAGGATTAACGGCCTGGTGAGCCCCGTTTTCGTCAATTCTGCCAGGATTAGCGGCCTGGTGAGCCCCGCATACATTGGATAATGAAGTGAGTGATGATGAAGGAAGGAAAGACACATAAGGAATGGAATGAAATGATGGCATGGATGATTGGGAAATGAAATGAGACACAACACGGACAGACAGGGGACTCCTCGCCTTCTCCATACCTCGCACACTCCTCATCACTGACTCCCTCTGAAACTTCATGGTGGCTTGTCTTTGGTAGTTTTCTGTACACAAAATGGGAAAAATATAAAATATAATTCAATACAAAACATTTGCTCACCTAAATTACACTCAAACAAAAAAGAAACAAAGGCCTACATTTGTAGTGTACTATCCCAATAATGAAACCAGATCATGACGGTCTAACATTTATTTATGTTATTTATTTATTATTTCTGGTGGGCAGCCCAAATCCACTGTTATATCAGTAAGAGAAGACAATGTGCATAAAAGTTCATTTTATATGTAGGAGGAAAACCTCAAAAGAATATCATGGGGACTGAAATCCTATTCACGTATTACCCCATCCTGAGCCACGCAGAGTTTAATAGGCTATTGAATTATCACCCTCAAACCTTGCGGACCTTCGCAGCAATCATTAAACGAGTTGGCCAATACATGATATGAACGTCTACCTCGGGTAAAACGACAATTTCTACCACTTTATTTAATTTTATTGGCGTTTACATAGCTTTTCAGTCTTTTATGTTTCTTATTCTGTATACTACATGTATATAATAGCAGTGCTTTATTTCACGTTCTGTACGTTAATTTCTACAAATTTTTTGATTACTTATAATTTTTACGGGAAAGGATAAACATTTGTGAAAACACCTCAGATGTCCAAGCGAATGGACCAATAGAAATGCTAGTGGTTCTTATGCCTTTGGCTGTTTTTCGAACCCAGCTTGTCTTCATCTCAGCCTTCATTCGTACAGTTTAGCAATAAACTGTAGCTGAAGACAGATCCAGAGCAAGGGTTTGGGAAATGGCCTTGGTCTGTTTGTTAAGGAGGCTCTCATTGGGCGCATGATTGTTTGCGCTAATAACCACAAATCTGGTTGAATGTCCACAGGGGTTTGGGCGCTATTGTAGAAAGCGCGTAACGGCTCTGCGTTGCTCAGGATGATTACCCCGGGCAAATTCAAACTTAGGTCACAGTGGTGGAAGGGAAGGAAAAAAACCCTACACCAAACTCACTTCCCTAACATCATGTTACAGATGATGAAACCAACCATGCCAACCAATTTCAACATACCTAATAAAGTTTAAACCTTCCCAAACATGTAGCAACCTGATGACAAAACTTTTTTAATAATAATATATCCCTGTCAATAAAGGTCAACCAATCAGTGGTATAAAAGCAACCTTGCAAATAGGTCCAACCAGTACACAAAACAAAGGCAAAAATGTTTAAAAGACTTGAATCTAGGAGTGAAACTGACAAACAATTCTATTTGAAAAAAAAAAAAACTTTGCAAATATTCTTGACTCCCCACAGCCCTTCCACACAACCACTGAGATAGCAACAAAATACTACAGTATTATTATAATTTAGTTGAATTATAATTCTGTTAAATAGCCCATAAATAAACATAAACAATTATTATGGACTCCATCATCACACTGCACGATACAGCCCTAGCCTTGCTGCCATTTTGTTATTTGCCAAAAATGAACCTGTACTAGCTGTAGCCTACCCGTACAACAATGCATAGGCATCGTGTACATGGTATCAGGTCAACTCGGACCCAAACCTACTCGGATCCATGCGGACTCGGACCCATTCCAACTAGGACCCACTACCAACTCGGACCCATGCCAACTCGGACCCACTACCAACTCGGACCCACTACCGACTCGGACCCACTACCAACTCGGATCCAATTACTACAAATCGGACCCAACAATGCCCCCCACCCCTAAAACAATTGGTGCATCCAACCCTTTTGGCTGGTGTAGTACAATGTACATTATTCTGCGCCGCGTTGATTTTGCTCATTTCTCACACACACACGAATACAGTGATATCTACATTTAAAATTTTCCTTATTCATTTATTGAATTTAACGAATGCCTCAGAAATGGCATCATGTAAAGAAAAATACGAACGCAGTTTTCAAAATGAACTTACATTAATTTCAATATGCGTTTTTTTACGAAGCAATAAAGTTATTTTTAGATTATCTGCTCTCAAGGTGGAAGAACAAGAAAAATGCTTAAATCATATAGGGAGGCATGAAACTGAAGAGCTTGTATTGAGGTTTAAAATGAGGGGTCTCTCATGGTCATAGGGTTCTCGGAACTAAAGTTATCGTAACTTTGTATTCGTCTATTTTACCTGTTTTGATGGACAAAAATGAGGCAAAATATTGTGACCATGCACACATTATGTGCTATGCAAGATTATTATTAACACACATCTGATCAACTTACATTATCTTTAAAACAGTTTGAAGGATGTCACTCAAATTTGGAGGGGAATGTGTCGAGGTCAAGGTGCACGTTTGACTTCGTAACACCTACCTAATTAAATATTCAAAATGACCGCCATCTTATATAATTTAAACGCATTTGTACAACAACGTCAACGGTTTGGAGATTGGCTTGTTGCGTATATGATACAGTAGTGCAAGTATTCAACATAAATTTATTATCTACTAAGTTTGAAACAAATAAAACAGGATACCGTAATTTATATCCTAAATGGGCTCCAAAATTTCAAAAAGGACACCAAATTTTCAAAATGACCGCAAAAATCTCAAAATGGCTGCCAAACTTTCATTTGAATTTCAAATGGAGTATGATTTAGTCGAGTATTGTGTTGCAAACACCTTAATTAAATAGTGTTATTTTCTTTTGTTTTTCAGATATCAACATGGAAGTCTGTGGACTTAATCAAGTGAGGCAGCCTTGTTAGATTAACATGGCACAGAATAAGATTTATGACATGTACAGAAACATATCTCCAACTGCAACATCTGTTATAACTTGTGATATTGTTTGAAAGGTTGGCATTTCCTCCTCATCGAACAAGCATTCATACTCGGCTGCATTTTTTGATGTGGATTTGCTAGCCTAAGCATGGAGCCTCGGCACATGGTATCTACTCCATTGTTAGACCACTTTTGGTTTAAGTCAAAGCCGACAATAATTGAGGGATCTTGGACAATTTGCTCAATTTCTGATTTATCCTCAGGTACAGGTACAGGTACAGGTAGAAGTTCTTCCAAGTACTGTTCCAATTCCTTTTGCTTGGTTCCAGTGAAGATGATCTTCTTCTGCTCTGGCTGAACACATCCCAAAATATCAAGTCGGAAACGTATCTGTTCTTTAAAGATGGACTACAACGAAAACTCACACATTAAATTTATTATCGGACCTTGTTTATGTTGTGTTCAGGTAACACTTTATTGTTACGGTCATGTTTTTTTCTAAATAATTTTGTTGCAATTTGACCGACAAAATTAGACCTCGATTCTTCGATTTTGAAATTTCCCGCCCTGTACTGGTTCCCGGCAAAGATCCACTGAAAACCACAATGAAATCCACGATATAGTACCAGCGGACTTGTAAACCAGCGAAAAGTGATGACGTACTACCCATGAGCAACCGAGAGTAAACAAAAGACGCCATGTTATTCCGTGTGTATTATGTATGCGTTTTCATGCAGAGGCATGAAGTTTTTACGAATCTTTTTTTTATAGTGTATCACTATCACTCAGCTACAATAATGCCAACTTCATGTGTTGTTGGTGGATGCACGAGAAATTGTTCGAAGAATCCAGAGATTCATTTTGTGCAATTTCCGCGGGATCCTGCGTTATCAAAGGAATGGGTGAAGTTCGTAAATATTACACGAAAGGATTTCACCTTCTCGGAAAGAAGTAGGCCTTTGATTTGTTCAGCACATTTTTCAGAGGACTGTGTTGAACCTTCAAGTGCTTTGAACAAATCACTGGGATTGACAACAAAGTTTCGTTTGAAGCCTGGATCGATCCCCACATTGAAAGCGCCAAACATCGAGAGAATTCGTACTAGTACTACCACCAGGCCTACTGCTTCTACGTCGGCCGAGTCATCGGCAACCGCCGGGTCTGCCGTGGCCGCAGAGTCATCAGCAGGTGAGCTCCCCTCGTCTGGTGAGCTCCCCTCATCGCTAGAGCTGCCATCACTGTCCTCAGAAGTACCTCCACGAAATGCCTCTTCCTCATCTATATTGTGGTCTTCCCAATACTCGCTGCTATCGGACATTTTTCGCTGTTTTTCGGTCGAAAATAGTTGTACCAAAATATAGCCTAGCTTGTCCGCTGTTATTCCGCATTGCATTGTACGGTAAAAATGCACGCACACGATCGACCCGAGTAAATCGTCATGGGTAGTACGTCACACACAAAGTATGAATTATTCATGAGTTAAGGGCTTTTGCTGAAACTGAGTTTTTCTGGGTCGTAGAACGCCGATCAATGTTGGTGTTTTTTTGCATGAAGGAACAAGTTTTATTGAATACTAATGATATATTAGTAATCATTATACATTTCTCGAACAAAAACAGCAACACAGCCTTTATCATTATTCCGTTGTAGTCCATCTTTAAGAGCTGCCAACGCTGGCGTTTTCTTTAGGGGTTTCACACCATTTTCAATATCTGTCTCCGTTTCCCACAGTCCATATTTTAGCATACTTTCAATTATTTGTTCTTTTGCATCTCTTCCATTTTGCTCTTTCCTCTCTATTTCCCTACGGGAGTCATCCAGTCATTTTCTCATGGCAATCTGCAATTCCTCTTTCCGTGTCTTCTCCTTAATCCGATCTCTGCTAGCCTCAGAAGTTGCCTGCTTTATTATCCCTGCTCGTAATTCCGGTTGCTGTCTTAGAGATTGACACGATGACCTCATTGGTAATGACATCTGGTGTCAGTGTGGCAAGATTCCCTGCTGGAGTTGTAATCTGAAGTAAAAGCAATCAACATAAAGAATGAACATTTTTGAACTTCAAAACAAAATTGTCAATTTTATTTACAAAATATCCGAAAAAAAACGAATTGTTTTTTTAAATAATGATTTTTTTTTACTAAACCCCCCCCCCCCCCAATTTCAATAAACCTGTATGTGTTGCTTGTTAAAAAACTCAAAATAAGTCTAATTAATTAAACTGTATTTAATTTATCATTTACCTCACCCTATTTGTCATAATGGATTGACCCACCTTTGGTAATCGAGCGTACGTCTTGGGCAATTCCATTTTCATACGGGAACTATTTTTTTAAGCCTTTGATTGATGTACTAAATTATAAAACTTATATTGTTTTTTTAAATAATGATTTTTTTTTACTAAACCCCCCCCCCCCCCCAATTTCAATAAACCTGTATGTGTTGCTTGTTAAAAAACTCCAAATAAGTCTAATTAATTAAACTGTATTTAATTTATCATTTACCTCACCCTATTTGTCATAATGGATTGACCCACCTTTGGTAATCGAGCGTACGTCTTGGGCAATTCCATTTTCATACGGGAACTATTTTTTTAAGCCTTTGATTGATGTACTAAATTATAAAACTTATTATGTAAATGTAATTAATACAAGTTTTATTTTCATGTTTATCTCACATGTTTATTTCATGTTTATGTCCAAATCTGGTAACTAAAATCCATTCCGACGATGAAAAAGTTGGATCTTAAACACCGCCGAAAATCTGGCAGATAACTTCCAAAATAGCTAAGATCCCAAAATTTTATGAATGAATCAAAGATGGCGTCCCAAACATCGGAGCCGCTGGGTCCGAGTTGGTAGTGGGTCCGAGTTGGTAGTGGGTCCGAGTTGGTAGTGGGTCCGAGTTGGTAGTGGGTCCGAGTTGGTAGTGGGTCCGAGTTGGTAGTGGGTCCGAGTTGGTAGTGGGTCCGAGTTGGTAGTGGGTCCGAGTTGGTAGTGGGTCCGAGTTGGTAGTGGGTCCGAGTTGGTAGTGGGTCCGAGTTGGTAGTGGATCCGAGTTGGTAGTGGATCCGAGTTGGTAGTGGATCCGAGTTGGTAGTGGATCCGAGTTGGTAGTGGATCCGAGTTGGTAGTGGATCCGAGTTGGTAGTGGGTCCGAGTTGGCATGGGTCCGAGTTGGTAGTGGGTCCGAGTTGGCATGGGTCCGAGTTGGTAGTGGGTCCTAGTTGGCATGGGTCCTAGTTGACATGGGTCCGAGTTGGATCGAAACCGTTTACGTGTACGTGCAGTCAGGCCTACAACATCATACAAATTACATGCATGACTGCACGTACACGTACATGACGTAAACATACTCGTTCGTATGCCCAAAAAGACCATTTTTTCCATTTCCAATAACCATTGATCATGTCAATTTTCTTCTATACTATTTGTAAACCAATATCCAATACTTTACAACTTCATTTTAAACACAAAATAATTATAAAATACCACAGCAAAAACTTTTAGATTACAATTTAATTTACACGAACAACCACGCCGTACCGTACCTTACCTCGCAGTTGCAAATGCAGCATACATCTTGTTCCCAGGCCTTCACGATGTTAAGCCAATCACATTCCATCAGACTGTAGCGGAACCATACTAACTGCTTGCTGAACGTCAATACAAATAGAGGGCGCACTTTATGAATAACAGAGCTGACGATACGTTCCTGGCTCTGCAGTTCATGCGCAAGATCTACACGGCGCTCCCTTTTTAGTTCACAAAGTTAAAATTCTGGGACATTGACAATTTCTAAGATTTACTTTCATATGGTGCTGCTTTTTAATATAGTTCACGATAAAAAAACACCCAATAAACCAAAAAATGGGCATAAAATCGGCAAAATCCTAACGTACCGTGAGCACAATAAATCTTCAGTCCCAACAAAAATACACATTAAATTTAGTGAAATTTTGTTCAAGCTAAAAAACAAAAAACAACTACATGTTGGCACTTGTCAATTGGATCGCGGACTTGGCACTATGCACACAATAGACTATGCTACCACATGTAGACTAGTTCAAACACACAATTTATTCGTTAACGTCATCCATCGATGGTCATGCGATGTCGCATATAAAGGTGTACCGGTAGTTTATAAGACTCTATCTCTGTAAATACAGGCCGATTGGGGTTAAACTTGAGACTTGGCCTACACTGAGAACACCACCCACAGATGGTTCTGGAAGAAATTCGGTACGATTGCGTCATTCAAGGTCACGTGACGTCACATTAAATGTTCAATTTTTGACCCCATAGGTTTAGTACACGTTTTTCTTGAGACTATTGACTTTGACACTTTCGTAAATTTGATCGACTTGAGACTTAGCATACATCTCGACCACCATCCCCAGGAGGGCCAAGGGAAAAATCGATATGATGACGTCATCGTGGGTCATGTGACGTCACATTAAAGGTGGAGTTTTTAGGACCCTCTATCTCCGGAAGTACAGGTTCAATTGGGGTCAAACTTGGCAAGTATTCCAGGAAGTGTTATAGACGAAAATTAAGATGACGTCATGATGACATCACCGCGTGTCATGTTACGTCACATTAAAGGTTCAGTTTTTCCCATAGGATTTGTACACATTTTTGTTCAACCAATATATCTTTGGCACTTTGGTAAATTCGATCGACTTTAGACTTGGCACACACTTAGACCACCACACATACATAATGAAAGACATTTTAGACATCCGAAACAGCTCTGTGTTTGTCCACAAACACATCTCTAGTTTTTTTAGCTGTTTCGGCATTTCAGCCGAAACAGCTTTTGTTTTCGTTAAAGTTTTTTTTTTTCTTTTTTTAGCTGTTTCGGTTTTTTACCGAAACAGCTTTTGTTTTCGTTAAATTTTTTTTTTTTTTTTTTTTTTTTTTTTTTTAGCTGTTTCGGTTTTTCACCGAAACAGCTTTTGTTTTCGTTAAAGTTTTTTTTAGCTGTTTCGGTTTTTCACCGAAACAGCTTTTGTTTTCGTTAAAGTTTTTTTTTTTCTTTTTTTTTTTTTTTTTTTTTTGTTTTTTTTCCACTTTCAGTGTTTTTACCCATAGGATTTACACACGTTTGTTCTGCCATAGCACTTTGACACTTTAGTAAATGCGATCGACTTGAGACTTGGCATACATTTAGACAACCACCCAAGGACGGTCCTAGAAGAAATTCGTCGCGATTACGTCATTCAAGGTCACGTGACGTCATGTTAAAGGTAAAATATTCCCCATAGGTTTTGTACACGTTTTTCTTTAGACTCTTGACTTTGACACTTTGGTATATCCGACCGACTTGAAACTTGGTATACACTTAGAACACCACCCACAGATGGCTCTTGAAGAAATTCGGTACGATTGCGTCATTCAAGGTCACGTGACGTGACGTTAAAGGTGCAATTTTTTTCCCCATTGGGTTTGTACACGTTTTTCTTCAGACTATTGACTTTGACACTTTCGTAGACTTGATCGACTTGAGACTTAGCACAGACCTCGACCGCCATCCTTAGGAGGGCCAAGAGAAAAACAATCAATATGACGTCATCGCGGGTCATGTGACGTCACATTAAAGGTGTAGTTTTTAAGACCCTCTAACTCTAAAAGTACAAGTCCGGTTGGGGTCAAACATGGTTTGCAAGTATTCGAGGATGTGTTATAGACGAAAATTAAGATGACGTAATTATGACATCATCGGGTGTCATGTGACGTCACATTAAAGGTTCAATTTTCTCCATAGGTTTTGTACACGTTTTTCTTCAAACTATTGAACTTGACAATTTGGTAAATCCGATCGACTTCAGACTTAGCACACACCTCGACCACCATACCCAGGAGGGCCAAGGGGAAAATCGTCAGGATAACGTCATCGTGGGTCATGTGACGTCACATTAAAGGGGCAGATTTTAGGACCCTCTATCTCTGGAAGTACAGGTCCGATTAGGGTCAAACTTAGTATTCATGTATTCCAGGATGAGTTATAGACAAAAATTAGATGACATTATGATGACGTCATCGGGTGTCATGTGACGTCACATTAAAGGTGCAGTTTGTAGGACCCTCTATCTCTGGAAGTACAGGTCCGATTGGGGTCAAACTTGGTATTCATGTATTCCAGGATGAGTTACAGACACAAATTAAGATGACATTATGATGACGTCATCGGGTGTCATGTGACGTCACATTAAAGGTGCAATTTTTAGGACCCTCTATCTCTGGAAGTACAGGCCCGATTGGGGTTAAACTTGGTATGCAAGCATTCCAGGATGTGTTACAGACGAAAATTAAGATGAGATCATGATGACATCATCGGGTATCACGTGACATCACATTAAAGGTGCAGTTTTTCCTATAGGATTTGTACATGTTTTTTTCAACCAACAATATTTTTGGCACTTGGTAAATCCGATCGACTTCAGACTTGGCACACACTTAGACCACCACACAAATATTGAAAGTCAATTTTAAAAACCCGAAACAGCTCTGTGTTTGTCCACAAACACATGTCTAGTTTTTCTTTTTTTTCCTTTTTTTTTTTCCACTTTCAGTGTTTTTACCCATAGGATTTACACACGTTTGTTCTTCAGCCAATACACTTTGGCACTTTGGTGATTCCAATCGACTTGAGACTTGGTGTACACTTAGACCTCCACCCACAGATGGTCCTAGAAGAAATTTGGCTCGATTGCGTCATTCAAGGTCACGTGACGTCACGTTAAAGGTTTAATTTTCCCCATAGGTTTTGTACACGTTTTTCTTCAGACTATTGACTTTGGCACTTCGGTAAATCCGACCGACTTGAAACTTGGTATACACTTAGAACACCACCCCCAGATGTTTCTGAAAGACATTCGGCACGATTGCGTCATTCAAGGTCACGTGACGTCACATTAAAGGTTCACATTTTTCTCCCATTGGTTTTGTACACGTTTTTATTCAGACTATTGACTTTGGCACTTCGGTAAATCCGACCGACTTGAGACTTGGCATACACTTAGAACACCACCCACAAATGATATTGGAAGAAATTCGGCACGATTGCGTCCTTCAAGGTCACGTGACGTCACGTTAAATGTGAAAATTATTCCCCCATAGGTTTTGTACACGTTTTTCTTCAGAATATTAACTTTGAAATTTTCGTAAATTTTATCGACTTCAGACTTAGCACACACCTCAACCACCATCCCCAGGAGGGCCAAGGGAAAAATCGTCACGATGACGTCATCGTGGGTCATGTGACGTCACATTAAAGGTGCAGTTGTTAGGCCCCTCTATCTCTGGAAGTACAGGCCCGATTGGGGTCAAACTTGGTATGCAAGTATTCCAGGATGTGTTATAGACGAAAATCAGGGTGACGTCATGATGACATCATCGTGGGTCATGTGACGTCACATTAAAGGTGTAGTTTTTAAGACCCTCTATCTCTGGAAGTACAAGTCCAATTAGGGTCAAACTTGGTATTCAGGTATTCCGGGATGTGTTATAGACGAAAATTAAGATGACTTTGTGATGATATCATCGGGTGTCATGTGACGTCACATTAAAGGTTCACATTTTTATCCCATTGGTTTTGTACACGTTTTTCTTTAGACTATTGACTTTGACACTTTAGTAAATCCGATCGACTTGAGACTTGGCACACACTGAGACCACCATCCACAGACGGCCCTAGAAGAAATTCGGCACGATTACGTCATTCAAGGTCACGGGGCGTCACGTTAAAGTTTCTATTTTTTTCCGTTAGGTTTTGTACACGTTTTTCTTTAGACTATTACCTTTGACACTTTAGTAAATCTGATCGACTTGAGACTTGGCACACAGAAAAAACGACCACACACATATTGAAAGTAATTTTAGACACTCGAAACAGCTCTGTGTTTGTCCACAAACACATGTCTAGTTTTTTTTTTTTTTTTTTTTTTTTTGCCACTTTCAGTGTTTTTACCCATAGGATTTACACACGTTTGTTCTGCCAATACACTTTGGCACTTTGGTAAATCCAATCGACTTGAGACTTGGTATACACTTAGACCTTCACCCACAGATGGTCCTAGAAGAAATTTGGCTCGATTGCGTCATTCAAGGTCACGTGACGTCACGTTAAAGGTTTAATTTTCCCCATAGGTTTTGTACACGTTTTTCTTCAGACTATTGACTTTTGCACTTGGGTACATCCGACCGACTTGAAACTTCGCATATACTTAGAACACCACCCCCAGATGTTTCTGAAAGAAATTCGGCACGATTGCATCATTCAAGGTCACGTGACGTCACATTAAAGGTTCACATTTTTCTCCCATTGGTTTTGTACACGTTTTTCTTTAGACTATTGACTTTGACACTTTAGTAAATCCGATCGACTTGAGACTTGGCACACACTTAGACCACCATCCACAGACGGCCCTAGAAGAACTTCGGCACGATTACATCATTCAAGGTCACGGGGCGTCACGTTAAAGTTTCAATTTTTTCCCATAGGTTTTGTACACGTTTTTCTTTAGACTATTGCCTTTGACACTTTAGTAAATCTGATCGACTTGAGACTTGGAACACACAAAAGACCACCACACACATATTGAAAGTAATTTTAGACACTCGAAACAGCTCTGTGTTTGTCCACAAACACATGTCTAGTTTTTTCTTTTTAGCTGTTTCGGCAATTCAGCCGAAACAGCTATTGTAATCGTTAAGATTTTTTTTTTTCTTTTACTTTTTTTTTTTTTTTTCTTTTTTTTCTCCTTCAGACTCTTCTCCATAGGGTTTGTACACGTTTTTTGTTCGGACAATACACTTTGGCACTTTGTTAAATCCGATCGACTTCAGACTTGGCCTACTCTTAGACCACCAGCCACAGATGATCCTAGAAGAAATTCGTCGCGATTACGTCATTCGTGGTCACGTGACGTCACGTTAAAGGTGCAATTTTTTCCCCATAGGATTTGTACACGTTTTTCTTTAAAATATTGAATTTGATACTTCTGTCAATTCGATCGACTTGAGACTTAGCACAGACCTCGACCACCATCCTTAGGAGGGCCACGAAAAAAATAATCAAGATGACGTCATCGCGGGTCATGTGACGTCACATTAAATGTGTAGTTTTTAAGACCCTCTAACTCTGAAAGTACAAGTCCGGTTGGGGTCAAACTTGGTTTGCAAGTATTCGAGGGTGTGTTATAGACGAAAATTAAGATGACGTAATTATGACATTACCGGGTGTCATGTGACGTCACATTAAAGGTTCAATTTTCTCAATAGGTTTTGTACACGTTTTTCTTCAAAATATTGAATTTGACACTTCTGTAAATTCGATCGACTTGAGACTTAGCACAGACCTCGACCACCATCCTGAGGAGGGCCAAGAAAAATATAAAAAAGATGACGTCATCGCGGGTCATGTGACGTCACATTAAAGGTGTAGTTTTTAAGACCCTCTAACTCTGAAAGTACAAGTCCGGTTGGGGTCAAACTTGGTTTGCAAGTATTCGAGGATGTGTTATAGACGAAAATTAAGATGACGTCATGATGACATCGCCGGGTGTCATGTTACATCACATTAAAGGTTCAGTTTTTCCCATAGGATTTGTACACGTTTTTGTTCAACCAATATATCTTTGGCACTACGGTAAATCCGATCGACTTTAGACTTGGCACACACTTAGACCACCACACACACATAATGAAAGACATTTTAGACATCCGAAACAGCTCTGTGTTTGTCCACAAACACATGTCTAGTTTTTCTTTTTTTTCTTTTTTGTCATTTTCCCCATAGGATTTGTACACGTTTTTTCTGCCAATAAACTTTGACATTTTAGTAAATCCGATCGACTTGAGACTTGGCATACATTTAGACAACCACCCAAGGACGGTCCTAGAAGAAATTCGTCGCGATTACGTAATTCAAGGTCACGTGACGTCATGTTAAACGTAAAATTATCTCCATAGGTTTTGTACACGTTTTTCTTCAGACTATTGACTTTGACACTTTGGTAAATCCGACCGACTTGAAACTTGGCATACACTTAGAACCCCACTCCCAGATGTCCCTGAAAGAAATTCGGCACGATTGCGTCTTTCAAGGTCACGTGACGTGACGTTAAATGTGCAATGTTTTTTCCCCATAAGGTTTGTACACGTTTTTCTTCAGACTATTGATTTTGACACTTTCGTAAATTTGATCGACTTGAGACTTAGCACACACCTCGACCACCATCTCCAGGAGGACCAATGGGAAAATTGTCATGATGACGTCATCGGGGGTCATGGGACGTCATATTAAAGGTTCAATTTTTAGGACCCCCTATCTCTGGAAGTACAGGTCCGATTGGGGTCAAACTTGGTATGCAAGTATTCCAGGGTGTGTTATAGACGAAAACTAAAATGACATCATGATGATGTCATCGTGGGTCATGTGACGTCACATTAAAGGTTCAGTTTTTAAGACCCTTTATCTTTAGATGTACATGTCCGATTGGGGTCAAACTTGGTATGCAAGTATTCCAGGATGTGTTACAGACGAAAATTAAGATGACATCATGATGACATCATCGGGTATCATGTGACGTCACATTAAAGGTGTAGTTTTTAGGACCCCCAATCTATGGAAGTACATGTTTGATTGGGGTCAAACTTTGTATGCACATATTCCAGGATGTGTTATAGACGAACATTAAGATGACGTCGTGATGACATCATCGGGTGTCATGTGACGTCACATTAAATGAACAGTTTTTAGCTGTTTCGGCCTTTCAGCCGAAACAGCTTTTGTTTTCGTTAAAGTTTTGTTTTTTCTTTTTTTTCTTTTTTTTCTTATTTGTCATTTTCCCCATAGGATTTGTACACGTTTTTTCTGCCAATACACTTTGACACTTTAATAAATCCGATCGACTTGAGACTTGTCATACATTTAGACAACCACCCAAGGACGGTCCCAGAAGAAATTCGTCGCGATTACGTCATTCAAGGTCACGTGACGTCATGTTAAAGGTAAAATTTTCCCCATAGGTTTTGTACACGTTTTTCTTCAGACTCTTGACTTTGACACTTTGGTATATCCGACCGACTTGAAACTTGGTGAATACTTAGAACACCACCCACAGATGGCTCTTGAAGAAATTCGGTACGATTGCGTCATTCAAGGTCACGTGACGTGACGTTAAAGGTGCAATTTGTTTCCCCATAGGGTTTGTACACGTTTTTCTTCAGACTATTGACTTTGACACTTTCGTAGACTTGATCGACTTGAGACTTAGCACACACCTCGACCACCATCTCTAGGAGGGCCAAGTGTAAAATCGTCATGATGACGTCATCGGGGGTCATGTGACGTCACATTAAAGGTGTAGTTTTTAAGACTCTATATCTCTGGAAGTACAAGTCCAATTAGGGTCAAACTTGGTATTCAGGTATTCCGGGATGTGTTATAGACGACAATTAAGTTGACGTCATGATGGCGTCATCAGGTGTCATGTGACGTCACATTAAAGGTGTAGTTTTCCCCATAGGATTTGTACACGTTTTTTGCAACCAAGATATATTTGGCACTTTGGTAAATCCGATCGACTTCAGATTTGGTACACACATAGACCACCACTCACATATTCAAAGTCATTTTAGACAAGCGAAACAGCTCTGTGTTTGTCCACAAACACATGTCTAGTTTTTTTTTTAGCTGTTTCGGCAATTCAGCCGAAACAGCTTTTGTTTTCGTTAAAGTTTTTTTTTTTCTTTTTAGCTGTTTCGGCCTTTCAGCCGAAACAGCTTTTGTTTTCGTTAAAGTTTTTTTTTTTCTTTTTTTTTTAGCTGTTTCGGTTTTTCACCGAAACAGCTTTTGTTTTCGTTAAAGTTTTTTTTTTTCTTTTTTTTTTTTTCCACTTTCAGTGTTTTTACCCATAGGATTTACACACGTTTGTTCTGCCAATACACTTTGGCACTTTGGTAAATCCAATCGACTTGAAACTTGGTATATACTTAGACCTCCACCCACAGATGGTCCTAGAAGAAATTTGGCTCGATTGCGTCATTCAAGGTCACGTGACGTCACGTTAAAGGTTTAATTTTCCCCATTGGTTTTGTACACGTTTTTCTTCAGACTATTGACTTTGGCACTTTAGTAAATCCGACCGACTTGAAACTTGGCATACACTTAGAATACTACCCCCAGATGTTTCTGAAATACATTCGGCACGATTGCGTCATTAAAGGTCACGTGACGTCACATTAAAGGTTTACATTTTTCTCCCATTGGTTTTGTACACGTTTTTGTTTAGACTATTGACTTTGACACTTTAGTAAATCCGATCGACTTGAGACTTGGCACACACTTAGACCACCATACACAGACGGCCCTAAAAGAAATTCGGCACGATTACGTCATTCAAGGTCACAGGGCGTCACGTTAAAGTTTCTATTTTTTCCCATAGGTTTTGTACACATTTTTCTTTAGACTATTGCCTTTGACACTTTAGTAAATCTGATCGACTTGAGACTTGGCACACACATATTGAAAGTAATTTTAGACACTCGAAACAGCTCTGTGTTTGTCCACAAACACATGTCTAGTTTCTTTTCTTTTTTTTTCTTTTTTTTTTTGGTCACATTTTCCCATAGGATTTGTACACGTTTTTTCTGCCAATACACTTTGACACTTTGGTGAATCCGATCGACCTGAAACTTGGCATACACTTAGACAACCACCCAAGGACAGTCCTAGAAGAAATTCGTCGCGATTCCGTCATTCAAGGTCACGTGACGTCACGTTAAAGGTGCAATTTTCCCCCATAGGTTTTGTACACGTTTTTCTTCAGACTATTTAATTTGACAGTTTGGTGAATCCGACCGACTTGAAACTTGGTATACACTTAGAACACCACCCACAGGTGGGTCTTGAAGAAATTCGGTACGATTGCGTCATTCAAAGTCACGTGACGTGACGTTAAAGGTGCAATTTTTTTCCCCATAGGGTTTGTACACGTTTTTCTTCAGACTATTGACTTTGTCACTTTCCTAGACTTGATCGACTTGAGACTTAGCACAGACCTCGACCGCCATCCTTAGGAGGGCCAAGAGAAAAATAATCAATATGACGTCATCGCGGGTCATGTGACGTCACATTAAAGGTGTAGTTTTTAAGACCCTCTAACTCTAAAAGTACAAGTCCGGTTGGGGTCAAACTTGGTTTGCAAATATTCGAGGATGTGTTATAGACGAAAATTAAGATGACGTAATTATGACATCATCGGGTGTCATGTGACGTCACATTAAAGGTGCAATTTTCCCCCATAGGTTTTGTACACGTTTTTCTTCAGACTATTTAATTTGTCAGTTTGGTGAATCCGATTGACTTGAAACTTAGCACACACCTCGACCACCATCCCCAGGAGGTCCAGGAGAAAAATCTTCATGATGACGTCATCGTGGGTCATGTGACGTTACACAAAAGGTGCAGTTTTTAAGACCCTCTATCTCTGGAAGTACACGTCCGATTGGGGTCAAATTTGGTTTGCAAGTATTCGAGGATGTGTTATAGACGAAAATTAAGATGACGTAATTATGACATCATCGGGTGTCATGTGACGTCACATTAAAGGTTCAATTTTCTCCATAGGTTTTGTACACGTTTTTCTTCAAAATATTGAATTTGACACTTTTGTCAATTCGATCGACTTGAGACTTAGCACAGACCTCGACCACCATCCTTAGGAGGGTCAAGAACAAAATAATCAAGATGACGTCATCGGGGGTCATGTGACGTCACATTAAAGGTGTAGTTTTTAAGACCGTCTAACTCTGAAAGTACAAGTCCGGTTGGGGTCAAACTTGGTTGGCAAGTATTCGAGGATGTGTTATAGACAAAAAATAGGATGACGTAATTATGACATCATCGGGTGTCATGTGACGTCACATTAAAGGTTCAATTTTCTCCATAGGTTTTGTACACGTTTTTCTTCAGACTATTGAATTTGACAATTTGGTAAATCCGATCGACTTCGGACTTGGCACACACCTCGACCACCATACCCAGGAGGGCCAAGGGGGAAATCGTCAGGATGACGTCATCGTGGGTCATATGAGGTCACATTAAAGGGGCAGATTTTAGGACCCTCTATCTCTGGAAGTACATGTCTGATTGGGGCCAAACTTGGTATGCAAGTATTCCAGAATGTGTAATAGACGAAAATTAAGATGACATCATGATGACATCATCGGGTGTCATGTGACGTCACTTTAAAGGTGCAGTTTTTCCCATAGGATTTGTACACGTATTTTTCAACTTATATATCTTGGGAAAATTGACAAATCCAATCGATTTCAGACTTGGCACACACATAATGAAAGTTATCTTAGACATCCGAAACAGCTCTGTGTTTGTCCACAAACACATGTCTAGTTTTTTTTTTTTTTTTTTTTTTTTTTTTTTGTCACTTTTCCCCATAGGATTTGTACACGTTTTTTCTGCCAATACACTTTGACACTTTGGTAAATCCGATCGACCTGAGACTTGGCATACATTTAGACAACCACCCAAGGACGGTCCTAGAAGAAATTCGTCGCGATTCCGTCATTCATGGTCACGTGACGTCACGTTAAAGGTGCAATTTTGTCCCATAGGGTTTGTACACGTTTTTCTTCAGAATATTGAATTTGACACTTCTGTAAATCCGATCGACTTGAAACTTGGCATACACTTAGAACCCCACTCCCAGATGTCCCTGAAAGAAATTCGGCACGATTGCGTCTTTCAAGGTCACGTGACGTGACGTTAAAGGTGCAATTTTTTTCCCATAAGGTTTGTACACGTTTTTCTTCAGAATATTGAATTTGACACTTCTGTAAATCCGATCGACTTGAGACTAATTAGCACACACCTCGACCACCATCCCCAGGAGGGCCAAGAGAAAAATCATCACAATGACGTCATTGTGGGCCATGTGACGTCACATTTAAGGTGTAGTTGTTAAGACCCTCTATCTCTGGAAGTACAAGTCCGATTGGGGTCAAACTTGGTTTGCAAGTATTCGAGGATGTGTTATAGACGAAAATTAAGATGACGTAATTATGACATCATCGGGTGTCATGTGACGTCACATTAAAGGTTCAATTTTCTCCATAGGTTTTGTACACGTTTTTCTTCAAAATATTGAATTTGACACTTCTGTAAATTCGATCGACTTGAGACTTAGCACAGACCTCGACCACCATCCTTAGGAGGGCCAAGAAAAAAATATTCAAGATGACGTCATCGCGGATCATGTGACGTCACATTAAAGGTGTAGTTTTTAAGACCCTCTAACTCTGAAAGTACAAGTCCGGTTGGGGTCAAACTTGGTTTGCAAGTATTCGAGGATGTGTTATAGACGAACATTAAGATGACGTAATTATGACTTCATCGGGTGTCATGTGACGTCACATTAAATGTTCAATTTTCTCCATAGGTTTTGTACACGTTTTTCTTCAGACTATTGAATTTGACAATTTGGTGAATCCGATCGACTTCAGACTTAGCACACACCTCGACCATCAAACCCAGGAGGGCCAAGGGGAAAATCGTCAGGATGACGCCATCGTGGGTCATGTGACGTCACATTAAAGGGGCATATTTTAGGACCCTCTATCTCTGGAAGTACATGTCTGATTCGGGCCAAACTTGGTATGCAAGTATTCCAGAATGTGTTATAGACGTAAATTAAGATGAAACCATGATGACATCATCGGGTGTCATGTGACGTCAATTTAAAGGTGCAGTTTTTCCCATAGGATTTGTACACGTATTTTTCAACTTGTATATCTTTGGAAAATTGGCAAATCCAATCGATTTCAGACTTGGCACCCACATAATGAAAGTCATCTGAGACATCCGAAACAGCTCTGTGTTTGTCCACAAACACATGTCTAGTTTCTCCTTCAGACTCTTCTCTATAGGGTTTGTACACGTTTTTTGTTCTGCCAATACACTTTGACCTTTTGGTAAATCCGATCGACTTGAAACTGTGCATACACTTAGCACACCACCCACAGATGGTCCTAGAAGAAATTCGTCACGTTTACGACATTCATGGTCACGTGACGTCACGTTAAAGGTGCAATTTTGTCCCATAGGATTTGTACACGTTTTTCTTCAGAATATTGAATTTGACACTTCGGTAAATCCGATCGACTTGAGACTTAGGACACACCTCGACCACCATCCCCAGGGGGGCCAGAAGAAAAATTGTCATGATGACGTCATCGTGGGTCATTTGACGTCACATTAAAGGTGCAGTTTATAAGACCCTCTATCTCTGGAAGTACAGGCCCGATTGGGGACAAACTTGATATGCAAGTATCCCGGGATGTGTTATAGACGAAAATTAAGATGACATCACGATGACTTCATCGGGTGTCATGTGACGTCACATTAAAGGTGCAGTTTTTCCTATAGGTTTTGTACACGTTTTTCGTCAGACTATTGAATTTGACACTTTGGTAAATCCAATCGACTCGAGAATTAGTACACACCTCGACCACAATCTCTAGGAGGTCCACAAGGATAATCATCATGATGACGTCATCGTGGGTCATGTGACGTCACTTTAAATGTGTAGTTTTTAAGACCCTCTATCTCTGGAAGTAAAGGTCTGATTGGGGTCAAACTTGGTATGCAAGTATTCCAGGATGTGTTATAGACGAAAATTAAGATGACGGCATGACGACGTCATCGTGGGCCATGTGACGTCACATTAAAGGTGCAGTTTTCCCCATAGGATTTGAACACGTTTTTTTCAACTAATATATCTTTGACACTTTGGTACATCCGATCGACTTCAGACTTAGCACACACCTCGACCACCATACCCATGGGGGCCAAGGGGAAAATCGTCATGATGACATCATTGTGGGTCATGTGACGTCACATTAAAGGGGCAGATTTTAGGACCCTCTAACTCTGGAAGTACAGGCCCGATTGGGGACAAACTTGATATGCAAGTATCCCGGGACTCGAGAATTAGTACACACCTCGACCACAATCTCTAGGAGGTCCACAAGGATAATCGTCATGATGACGTCATCGTGGGTCATGTGACGTCACTTTAAATGTGTAGTTTTTAAGACCCTCTATCTCTGGAAGTAAAGGTCTGATTGGGGTCAAACTTGGTATGCAAGTATTCCAGGATGTGTTATAGACGAAAATTAAGATGACGGCATGACGACGTCATCGTGGGCCATGTGACGTCACATTAAAGGTGCAGTTTTCCCCATAGGATTTGAACACGTTTTTTTCAACTAATATATCTTTGACACTTTGGTACATCCGATCGACTTCAGACTTAGCACACACCTCGACCACCATACCCATGGGGGCCAAGGGGAAAATCGTCATGATGACATCATTGTGGGTCATGTGACGTCACATTAAAGGGGCAGATTTTAGGACCCTCTAACTCTGGAAGTACAGGCCCGATTGGGGACAAACTTGATATGCAAGTATCCCGGGATGTGTTATAGACGAAAATTAAGATGACATCACGATGACTTCATCGGGTGTCATGTGACGTCACATTAAAGGCGCAGTTTTTCCTATAGGTTTTGTACACGTTTTTCGTCAGACTATTGAATTTGACACTTTGGTAAATCCAATCGACTCGAGAATTAGTACACACCTCGACCACAATCTCTAGGAGGTCCACAAGGATAATCGTCATGATGACGTCATCGTGGGTCATGTGACGTCACTTTAAAGGTGTAGTTTTTAAGACCCTCTATCTCTGGAAGTAAAGGTCTGATTGGGGTCAAACTTGGTATGCAAGTATTCCAGGATGTGTTATAGACGAAAATTAAGATGACGGCATGACGACGTCATCGTGGGCCATGTGACGTCACATTAAAGGTGTAGCTTTCCCAATAGGATTTGTACACGTATTTTTCAACCAATTAACTTGGGTAAATCCGATCGGTTTCATACTCGGCACACACATAATAAAGGTCATCTTAGACACCCGAAACAGCTCTGTGTTTGTCCACAAACACATTTCTAGTTTTTCTTTTTTTTCTTCAGACTTTTTCCCATAGGATTTGTACACGTTTTTTCTGCCATGGCACTTTGACACTTTGCTAAATCCGATCGACTTGAAACTTGGCATACACTTAGAACTCCACCCACAGATGGTCCTAGAAGAAATTCGTCGCGATTACGTCATTCAAGGTCACGTGACTTCGCGTTAAAGGTGATATTTTCCCCATAGGTTTTGTACACGTTTTTCTTCAGACTATTGACTTTGACAATTTAGTAAATCCGATAGACTTGAGACTTGAAATACACTTAGAACACCACCCACAGATGGTCTTGGAAGAAATTCGGCACAATTGCGCCATTCAAGGTCACGTGACGGCACGTTAAAGGTTTAATTTTTCCTCCATAGGTTTTGTACACGCTTTCCTTCAGACTATTGACTTTGATACTTTAGTAAATCCGACCGACTTGAAACTTGGCATACACTTAGAACACCACCCCCAGATGTTCCTGAAAGACATTCGGCACAATTTAGTCAATCAATCAACTCAACATTTATTTTCACATTGACATCCTCAGTTACAATTCTTATGCACTTAAAGGAGAAAACATATATGTATTTACAGAGTATTCATCAGACATTACATAATCGAAAGCATAAAAAAGATGTCAACATGCAGGAAAACGGTGAAGCAGAGCTTTTGTACCTTTCCCTGGGACAGGACAAACACTACACACGGACAAAATCAGGACAATAGCGAGTGAGACCCCGTACAGTATGTTACATAATAGCTAAGTAAATCAGTAAAGAACAAATATATTAAGCATAAGTATTAATAATTGATTTCTTCAATCTTTTGGCAAATGAAAGAACAGAATTACACTTTTTCAAATCAATGTTGAGTTCATTCCAGTATACAACACCACGTTGAAATGGGCTGTTTCTAAAAACTGAAGTCTTACATGGTCTCACAAACAATTGCGCCATTCAAGGTCACGTGACGGCACGTTAAAGGTTTAATTTTTCCTCCATAGGTTTTGTACACGTTTTTCTTTAGACTATTGACTTTGACACTTTAGTAAATCCGATCGACTTGAGACTTGGCACACACTTAGACCACCTTCCACAGACGGTCCTAGAAGAAATTTGGCAAGATTACATCATTCAAGGTCACGGGGCGTCACATTAAAGGTTCAATTTTCCCCTATAGGTTTTGTACACGTTTTTCTTTAGACTATTGCCTTTGACACTTTAGTAAATCTGATCGACTTGAGACTTGGCACACACACAAGCCCATCACACACATATTGAAAGACACTCGAAACAGCTCTGTGTTTGTCCACAAACACATGTCTAGTTTTTTTTTGCCTTTTGTTTTCCATAGGATTTGTACACGTTTGTTCAGACAATACACTTTGACACTTTGGTAAATCCGATCGATTTGAGACTTGGCATACATTTAGACAACCACCCAAGGACGGTCCTAGAAGAAATTCGTCGCGATTACGTCACTCAAGGTCACGTGACTTTGCGTTAAAGGTAAAATTTTCCCCATAGGTTTTGTACACGTTTTTCTTCACACTATTGACTTTGACACTTTGGTACATCCGACCAACTTGAAACTTGGCATACACTTAGAACATCACCCACAGATGGTCCTGGAACAAATTCGGCACGATTGCGTCATTCAAGGTCACGTAACGTCACGTTAAAGTTTCAATTGTTTCCCCCATAGGTTTTGTACACGTTTTTCTTTAGTCTATGACTTAGACACTTTCGTAAATTTGATGGACTTGAGACTTGGCACACACTTAGACCACCATCCACAGACGGTCCTAGAAGACATTCGGCACAATTACGTCATTCAAGGTCACGGGGCGTCACGTTAAAGCCTCAATTTCCCCCATAGGTTTTGTACATGTTTTTCTTTAGGCTATTGACTTTGACACTTTAGTAAATCCGATCGGCTTGAGACTTGCCACACACAGAAGACCACCGCACATATATTGAAAGTAATTTTAGACACTCGAAACAGCTCTGTGTTTGTCCACAAACGCATGTCTAGTTTTTTTTTCCTTCTGTTTCATACTATTCTCCATAGGATTTGTACACGTTTTTTTTTCAGCCAGTACACTTTGACACCTTGGTAGATCCGATCGACTTGAGACTTTGCATACTCTAAGACCACCACCCACAGATAGTTCTAGAAGAAATTCGTAACAATTACGTCATTCATGGTCACGTGACGTCACGTTAAAGGTGCAATTTTTTCCCATAGGTTTTGTACACGTTTTTCTTCAGACTATTGACTTTGACACTTTGGTAAATCCGATTGACTTTAGACTTTATATAAACCTCAACCACCATCCTCAGGAGGGCCAAGAGGAAAATCGTCATGATTACGTCATCGGGAGTCATGTGACGTCACGTTAAAGGTGTAGTTCATAGGACCCTCTATCTCTGGAAGTACAGGTCCGATTGGGGTCAAACTTGGTATTCATGTATTCCGGGATGAGTTATAGACAAAAATTAGATGACATTATGATGACGTCATCGGGTGTCATATGACGTCACATTAAAGGTGCAGTTTATAGGAACCGCTATCTCTGAAAGTACATGTCCGATTGGGGTCAAACTTCTTATACAGGTATTCCGGGATGTGTTATAGACGAAAATTAGGATGACGTCATGATGACATAATCGTGGGTCATGTGACGTCACATTAAAGGTGTAGTTTTTAAGACTCTATATCTCTGGAAGTACAAGTCCAATTAGGGTCAAACTTGGTATTCAGGTATTCCGGGATGTGTTATAGACGACAATTAAGTTGACGTCATGATGACGTCATCAGGTGTCATGTGATGTCACATTAAAGGTGTAGTTTTCCCCATAGGATTTGTACACGTTTTTTGCAACCAAGATATATTTGGCACTTTGGTAAATCCGATCGACTTCAGATTTGGTACACACATAGACCACCACTCACATATTCAAAGTCATTTTAGACATGCGAAACAGCTCTGTGTTACTCCACAAACACATTTCTAGTTGGCTTTTTCGCTAAAAAGCGAAAAAGCCTTTCTTTTTCTTCTGTTTGTTGGCTTTTTCGCAATTTTGCGAAAAAGCCTTTGTTTTTGTTCTGATTTTTTTTTTGGCTTTTTCGCAATTTTGCGAAAAAGCCTTTGTTTTTGTTCTGATTTTTTTTTTTCTTCTTCTTCTTTTTTTTCTTCTTTTCTTTTAGTAACCTAAACCCCATAGACTTTGTACACGTTTTTTCTGCCCGTCACTTTTAATAGAAAACAAAGTCGTATTTACATAAAACTTAACCCAGGTGAAGACCCTATAGTGAACTCGTGTCTCGCAGAAATACGTCACGGTGAGGTCATCAGGGGTCACGTGACGTCATATTAAAGGTGTAATTGATTTAATCTTTGAAATTCAATAACAAATCAACCGCAAAAGACCGAAACTTGATTTTTGTGGCAATAGATAGAATAATCCAGGATCTTGATTTTATCTCACGTGTGTGAAATCACGTGACCCTTCCTTCCGGTCTAAACCGGAAGTGCCTCATAATTTGAAAGTGAAATATGATATGAACTTACGTTCAACGATGTTAGTGTCTGGCTACAATGTATTTTTCAAAAAAAATATTGGTGACGTCATAACATGTTATAGCGCCCTCTAGCGGCAGTTTGAAAAATGGTTAAAATGAATAATCTGTTGATGTGTGTGGCGAAGTTTGCGGAAATCACTTTATAACCGGTGTATTTAATCCGCTTCATGCTAGGAACAAGTTGACGGGAAGAAAAAATTATGACGTCACCAGACCGGAAGTTAGAATGAAAAGACTTCTTTTCCTTTGAAAATTCCTAAAAAATTAAACCTGACAGATACAATCTTGATTTTTGCTCTAAAGGTTAGTGTAAAAGTAGTTCTCGAACTTTTCTGTGTTTTTTGGCAAAAAACGAACTTGGACATACCCTGCGGCACCCTTGAAATGTAATCGTTTTGGCCTAGGTGCAAAAAGCATTGACCCCTTACGTGTGCATGGCACACGTATAATATACATGTACATGCTGGTACATGTACGTATACACTGATAGTGTGTTATGTATTGAGCGAATGTATCACCACTGACATCGTTCGTGCAAGCACATGTACGCTCATACAAGAGGACACCAGCCGCCAACCTGTGAAACAGGATGACGTCATCAAATTGCCCATGGGGAAGGGCGCCGCGTACGAGAGGTAGGTAAACACGCTTTCGGCTACGCAGCGCAGAATCCAACCCCGTAGACTTTGTAAACGTTGCTTGCACAATTCAAAGCACTTTTAACGGAAAAACAAAGTCGTATTCCCATAAACTTGACCCAGGTGAAGACCCAATAGTGAACTCCAGTCTCGCCGACAGAAACCACGAGGAAGACGTCATCAGGGTCACGTGACCTTATCTTAAAGGTGCAATTGATTTAATCTTTGAAAATCAATAAAACATCAACCGCAAAAGACCGAAACTTGAATTTGGTGGCAATTAATAGAATAATCCAGGATCTTCATTTTATCTCGTGTGCGTGAAATCACGTGACCCTTCCTTCCGGTCTAAACCGGAAGTGCCTAATAATTTGAAAGTGAAAAATGATATGAACTTACTTTCAACGATGTTTGTGTCTGGCTAGAATAAACTTTTCAAAAAAATTCCGGGGACGTCATAACATGTTATAGCGCCCTCTAGCGGCAGGTTGAAAATGGTTAAAATGATTAATCTGTTGATGTGTGTTGCAAAGTTTGCTGAAATAACTTTATTATAGAGCATATTGGGAAGGAGAAATATTTATGACGTCACCAAACCGGAAGTTACAATAAAAAAATCCTTTAAACTTTAAAAAGTCGCTTAAAAATCAACCGCTATAGATATAATCCAGATGTTTGCTTCAAATAGCAAAGTTAAGACTGATCTCGTGTTTCTGTTAATTACGTCACAATGACGTCATCAAGTGTCAGATTACAAGCAACCAAATATTTCTAAATTTAATCTTTGAAAATCAATATAAAATCAACTGTAAGAGATCTGATTTAGATTTTTAAGGAAATTGATAGATTAATCCATGGTCTTCATAATTTGTATTACATGCAAAAAGACTTGACACTTCCTTCCGGTCCAAACCGGAAGTGCCTTATAATTTAAAAGTGGAAAACGATGCTAACTTACTTTCAACGATGTTAGGCGCTGGCTAGGTTGTAAGTAACAAACAAGTTAACAGTGACTTCATAAAATGTTAAAGCGCCCTCTAGCGTCATGTTGACAAATGTTACGTCATATTACGATTATATTTGAATTATTACGTTTTTAGACGTTGAAGGCATATCTCAGCAACGAATCGTGTTAACATAACACCTCATTTTGTGTTGTTAGGTGATAGATAGTTGCACAAAAAGTTCACAAACGTGTGACGTCATCGTTAAAACAGTTTTAATTCATTTTACTCTGTTTAAATTAACTTAAATTAGTTTTCAATGATTTTAAATTGTTTTGATGGTTTAAAAGTTCAATTTTTAAAATATTTAATAAAAATAAATTGTGAATGCGAAAAAGCCCTATGTTCTGTTCCTCGAACAGACGTAGTTCTAGTTTTTTTGGCTTTTTCGCAAATTTTGCGAAAAAGCCTTTGTTTTTGTTCTGATTTTTTTTTTTCTTCTTCTTCTTCTTCTTTTTTGGCTTTTTCGCAAATTTTGCGAAAAAGCCTTTGTTTCTGTTCTGATTTTTTTTTTTCTTCTTCTTCTTCTTCTTCTTCTTCTTCTTCTTTTTTCTTTTCTTTTAGTAACCTAAACCCCATAGACTTTGTACACGTTTTTTCTGCCCGTCACTTTTAATAGAAAACAAAGTCGTATTTACATAAAACTTAACCCAGGTGAAGACCCTATAGTGAACTCGTGTCTCGCAGAAATACGTCATGGTGACGTCATCAGGGGTCACGTGACGTCATCTTAAAGGTGTAATTGATTTAATCTTTGAAATTCAATAACAAATCAACCGCAAAAGACCGAAACTAAATATTTGTGGCAATAGATAGAATAATCCAGGATCTTAATTTTATCTCGTGTGCGTGAAATCACGTGACCCTTCCTTCCGGTCTAAACCGGAAGTGCCTCATAATTTAAAAGTGAAAAATGATATGAACTTACTTTCAACGATGTTAGTGTCTGGCTACAATGTATTTTTCAAAAAAAATATTGGTGACGTCATAACATGTTATAGCGCCCTCTAGCGGCAGTTTGAAAAATTGTTAAAATGAATAATCTGTTGATGTGTGTGGCGAAGTTTGCTGAAATCACTTTATAACCGGTGTATTTAATCAGCTTCATGCTAGGAACAAGTTGACGGGAAGAAAAAATTATGACGTCACCAGACCGGAAGTTATAATGAAAAGACTCCTTTTCCTTTGAAAATTCCTAAACAATTAAACCTGACAGATACAATCTTGATTTTTGCTCTAAAGGTTAATGTAAAAGTAGTTCTCGAACTTCCCTGTGTTTTGGGGCAAAAAACGAACTTGAACATACCCTGCGGCACCCTTGAAATGTAATCGTTTTGGCCTAGGCGCATAAAGCATTGACCCCTTATATGTGCCTGGCACACGTATAATAGGGGTGTACATGCTTGTATATGTGGTGTGTACGTACGTATACACTGATAGTGTACTATGCATTGAGCGAATGTATCACTACTGACATCGTACGTGCATGCAAATGTACGCTCACCCAAGAGGACACTAGCCGCCAACAAGCGAAACAGGATGACGTCATCAAATTGCCTATGGGGAAGGGCGCCGTGTGCGACAGGTAGGTAAACAGGCTCTCGGCTACGCAGAATCCAATCCCATAGACTTTGTGAACGTTGTTTGCACAATTCCCAGCACTTTTAACGAAAAACAAAGTCGTATTTCCATAAAACTTAACCCAGATGAAGACCCTATAGTAAACTCGTGTCTCGCAGACATACGTCATGGTTACGTCGTCAGGGGTCACGTGACGTCATCTTAAAGGTGCAATTGATTTAATCTTTAAAAATAAATAACAAATCAACCACAAAAGACCGAAACTTGATTTTTGTGGCAATAGATATAATAATCCAGAATCTTCATTTTATCTCGTGTGCTTAAAATCACGTGACCCTTCCTTCCGGTCCAAACCGGAAGTGCCTCATAATTTGAAAGTGAAAATGATATGAACTTACTTTCAACGATGTTAGTGTCTGGCTAGAATAAACTTTTCCAAAAAAAATCAGGCGACGTCATAATATGTTATAGCGCCCTCTAGCGGCAGGTTGAAAAATGGTTAAAATGAATAATCTGTTGATGTGTGTGGCGAATTTTGCTGAAACCACTTTATAACCGGTGTATATAATCAGCTTCATGCTTAGACCATATTGGGAAGGAGAAATATTTATGACGTCACCAAACCGGAAGTTACAATGAAAAATCCTTTAAACCTTAAACAATCGCTTACAAATCAACCACTATAGATATAATCCAGATTTTTGCATCAGATAGCAAAGTAAAGACAGCTCTCGAGCTTTCTGTTAATTACGTCACGATGACGTCATCAAATGTCAGATTACAAGCAACCAAATATTTCTAGATTTAATCTTTGAAAATCAATATAAAATCAACTGTAAGAGATCTGATTCAGATTTTTAAGGGAATTGATAGATTAATCCATGGTCTTCATAATTTGTATTACATGCAAAAAAACCTGACCCTTCCTTCCGGTCTAAACCGGAAGTGCATTATAATTTAAAAGTGGAAAACGATGGGAACTTACTTTCAACGATGTTAGGCGCTGGCTAGGTTGTAAGTAACAAACAAGTTAACGGTGACTTCTTAAAATGTTATAGCGCCCTCTAGCGGCTTGTTGACAAATGTTACATCATATTACGATTACATTTGAATTATTACGTTTTTCGACCTTTAAGTCATATCTCAGCAACGGAACGTGCTAACATAACATACGTTTGTATTGTTAGGTGATAGATAGTTGCACAAAAAGTTCACAAACGTGTGACGTCATCGTTTTAATCAGTTTGGATTCATTTTAATCTGTTTAAATTAACTTAAATTAGTTTTCGATGATTTTAAATTATTTTGATGGTATACAAGTTCAATTTTTGAAAAATTTAATCTATAAAATTGCGAAAGCGAAAAAGCCCTATGTTCTGTTCCTCGAACAGACGTAGTTCTAGTTTTTCTTTTCTTTTAGTAACCTAAACCCCATAGACTTTGTACACGTTTTTTCTGCCCGTCACTTTTAATAGAAAAAAAAGTCGTATTTACATAAAACTTAACCCAGGTGAAGACCCTATAGTGAACTCGTGTCTCGCAGAAATACGTCATGGTGACGTCATCAGGGGTCACGTGACGTCATCTTAAAGGTGTAATTGATTTAATCTTTGAAATTCAATAACAAATCAACCGCAAAAGACCGAAACTAAATTTTTGTGGCAATAGATAGAATAATCCAGGATCTTAATTTTATCTCGTGTGCGTGAAATCACGTGACCCTTCCTTCCGGTCTAAACCGGAAGTGCCTCATAATTTAAAAGTGAAAAATGATATGAACTTACTTTCAACGATGTTAGTGTCTGGCTACAATGTATTTTTCAAAAAAAATATTGGTGACGTCATAACATGTTATAGCGCCCTCTAGCGGCAGTTTGAAAAATTGTTAAAATGAATAATCTGTTGATGTGTGTGGCGAAGTTTGCTGAAATCACTTTATAACCGGTGTATTTAATCAGCTTCATGCTAGGAACAAGTTGACGGGAAGAAAAAATTATGACGTCACCAGACCGAAAGTTAGAATGAAAAGACTCCTTTTCCTTTGAAAATTCCTAAAAAAATTAACCTGACAGATACAATCTTGATTTTTGCTCTAAAGGTTAATGTAAAAGTGGTTCTCGAACTTCCCTGTGTTTTGGGGCAAAAAACGAACTTGAACATACCCTGCGGCACCCTTGAAATGTAATCGTTTTGGCCTAGGTGCAAAAAGCATTGACCCCTTACGTGTGCATGGCACACGTATAATATACATGTACATGCTGGTACATGTACGTATACACTGATAGTGTATTATGTATTGAGCGAATGTATCACCACTGACATCGTTCGTGCAAGCACATGTACGCTCATACAAGAGGACACCAGCCGCCAACCTGTGAAACAGGATGACGTCATCAAATTGCCCATGGGGAAGGGCGCCGCGTACGAGAGGTAGGTAAACACGCTTTCGGCTACGCAGCGCAGAATCCAACCCCGTAGACTTTGTAAACGTTGCTTGCACAATTCAAAGCACTTTTAACGGAAAAACAAAGTCGTATTCCCATAAACTTGACCCAGGTGAAGACCCAATAGTGAACTCCAGTCTCGCCGACAGAAACCACGAGGAAGACGTCATCAGGGTCACGTGACCTTATCTTAAAGGTGCAATTGATTTAATCTTTGAAAATCAATAAAACATCAACCGCAAAAGACCGAAACTTGAATTTGGTGGCAATTAATAGAATAATCCAGGATCTTCATTTTATCTCGTGTGCGTGAAATCACGTGACCCTTCCTTCCGGTCTAAACCGGAAGTGCCTTATAATTTAAAAGTGGAAAACGATGGTAACTTACTTTCAACGATGTTAGGCGCTGGCTAGGTTGTAAGTAACGAACAAGTTGACGGTGACTTCTTAAAATGTTATAGCGCCCTCTAGCGTCATGTTGACAAATGTTACGTCATATTACGATTATATTTGAATTATTACGTTTTTAGACGTTGAAGGCATATCTCAGCAACGAATCGTGTTAACATAACACCTCATTTTGTGTTGTTAGGTGATAGATAGTTGCACAAAAAGTTCACAAACGTGTGACGTCATCGTTTAAAACAGTTTTAATTCATTTTACTCTGTTTAAATTAACTTAAATTAGTTTTCAATGATTTTAAATTGTTTTGATGGTTTAAAAGTTCAATTTTTAAAATATTTAATAAAAATAAATTGTGAATGCGAAAAAGCCCTATGTTCTGTTCCTCGAACAGACGTAGTTCTAGTTTTTTTGGCTTTTTCGCAAATTTTGCGAAAAAGCCTTTGTTTTTGTTCTGATTTTTTTGGCTTTTTCGCAATTTTGCGAAAAAGCCTTTGTTTTTGTTCTGATTTTTTTTTTTTTTTTTTAATTTCTTTTTTCTTTTAGTAACATAAACCCCATAGACTTTGTACACGTTTTTTTGCACAAGTACTTTTAATAGAAAACAAAGTCGTATCCAAACAAAACTTAACCCAAGTGAAGACCCTATAGTAAACTCGTGTCTCGCAGACAAACGTCATCGTGACACCATCAGGGGTCACGTGACGTCATATTAAAGGTGCAATTTATTTAATCTTTAAAAATCAATAACAAATCAACCGCAAAAGACCGAAACTTGATTTTTGTGGCAATAGATAGAATAATTGAGGATCTTCATTTTATCTCGTGTGCGTGAAATCACGTGACCCTTCCTTCCGGTCCAAACCGGAAGTGCCTTATAATTTAAAAGTGAAAAATGATATGAACTTACTTTCAACGATGTTAGTGTCTGGCTAGATTGTATTTAACAAAAAAAATATCGGCGACGCCATAACATGTTATAGCGCCCTCTAGCGGCAAGTTGAAATATTGTTAAAATGAATAATCTGTTGATGTGTGTGGCGAAGTTTGCGGAAATCACTTTATAACCAGTGTATTTAATCAGCTTCATGCTAGGAACAAGTAGACGAGAAGAAAAAATTATGACGTCACCAGACCGGAAGTTACAATGAAAAGACTTCTTTTCCTTTGAAAATTCCTAAAAAATTAAACCTGACAGATATAATCTTGATTTTTGCTCTAAAGGTTAGTGTAAAAGTAGTTCTCGAACTTTCCTGTGTTTTTTTGGCAAAAAACGAACTTGGACATACCCTGCGGCACCCTTGAAATTTAATCGTTTTGGCCTAGGCGCATAAAGCATTGACCCCTTATGTGCATGGCACACGTATGCGTGGGTGTACATGCTTGTATGCATGTACGTACGTATATACTGATAGTGTACTATGCATTGAGCGAATGTATCACTACTGACATCGTACGTGCATGCAAATGTACGCTCACCCAAGAGGACACTAGCCGCCAACAAGCGAAACAGGATGACGTCATCAAATTGCCTATGGAGAAGGGCGCCGTGTGCGACAGGTAGGTAAACCGGCTCTCGGCTACGCAGAATCCAATCCCATAGACTTTGTAAACGTTGTTTGCACAATTCCAAGCACTTTTAACGAAAAACAAAGTCGTATTTCCATAAAACTTAACCCAGGTAAAGACCCTATAGTAAACTCGTGTCTCGCAGACATACGTCATGGTTACGTCGTCAGGGGTCACGTGACGTCATCTTAAAGGCGCAATTGATTTAATCTTTAAAAATAAATAACAAATCAACCGCAAAAGACCTAAACTTGATTTTTGGCTTTTTCGCAATTTTGCGAAAAAGCCTTTGTTTTTGTTCTGATTTTTTGGCTTTTTCGCAAATTTTGCGAAAAAGCCTTTGTTTCTGTTCTGATTTTTTTTTTTCTTCTTCTTCTTCTTCTTCTTTTTTTCTTTTAGTAACCTAAACCCCATAGACTTTGTACACGTTTTTTCTGCCAGTCACTTTTAATAGAAAACAAAGTCGTATTTCCATAAAACTTAACCCAGGTGAAGACCCTATAGTGAACTCGTGTCTCGCCGAAAAACGAAATGGTGACGTCATCAGGGGTCACGTGACGTCATCTTAAAGGTGTAATTGGTTTAATCTTTGAAAATCCATAACAAATCAACCGCAAAAGACCGAAACTTAATTTTTGTGGCAATAGATAGAATAATCCAGGATCTTCTTTTTATCTCGTGTGCGTGAAATCACGTGACCCTTCCTTCCGGTCTAAACCGGAAGTGCCTCATAATTTGAAAGTGAAAAATGATATGAACTTACTTTCAACGATGTTGGTGTCTGGCTACAATGTATTTTTCAAAAAAAATATTAGTGACGTCATAACATGTTATAGCGCCCTCTAGCGGCAGTTTGAAAAATTGTTTAAATGAATAATCTGTTGATGTGTGTGGCGAATTTTGCTGAAATCACTTTATAACCGGTGTATTTTATCAGCTTCATGCTAGGAACAAGTTGACGGGAAGAAAAAATTATGACGTCACCAGACCGGAAGTTAGAATGAAAAGACTCCTTTTCCTTTGAAAATTCCTAAAAAATTAATCCTGACAGATACAATCTTGATTTTTGCTCTAAAGGTTAATGTAAAAGTAGTTCTCGAACTTCCCTGTGTTTTGGGGCAAAAAACGAACTTGAACATACCCTGCGGCACCCTTGAAATGTAATCGTTTTGGCCTAGGTGCAAAAAGCATTGACCCCTTACGTGTGTATGGCACACGTATAATATACATGCTAGTACATGTACGTATACACTGATAGTGTATTATGTATTGAGCGAATGTATCACCACTGACATCGTTCGTGCAAGCACATGTACGCTCACCCAAGAGGACACTAGCCGCCAACCTGTGAAACAGGATGACGTCATCAAATTGCCCATGGGGAAGGGCGCCGCTTACGACAGGTAGGTAAACACGCTTTCGGCTATGCAGAATCCAACCCCGTAGACTTTGTAAACGTTGCTTGCACAATTCAAAGCACTTTTAACGGAAAAACAAAGTCGTATTCTCATAAACTTGACCCAGGTGAAGACCCAATACTGAACTCCAGTCTCGCCGACAGACACCACGAGGAAGACGTCATCAGGGCCACGTGACCTTATCTTAAAGGCGCAATTAATTTAATCTTTGAAAATCAATAAAACATCAACCGCAAAAGACCGAAACTTGAATTTTGTGGCAATTAATAGAATAATCCAGGATCTTCATTTTATCTCCTGTGCGTGAAATCACGTGACCCTTCCTTCCGGTCAAAACCGGAAGTGCCTTATATTTTGAAAGTGAAAAATGATATGAACTTACTTTTAACGATGTTATTGTCTGGCTGGAATAAACTATTCAAAAAAATTCCGGCGACGTCATAACATGTTATAGCGCCCTCTAGCGGCAGGTTGAAAATGGTTAATATGATTAATCTGTTGATGTGTGTTGCGAAGTTTGCTGAAATAACTTTATAACCGGTGTATATAATCAGCTTCATGCTTAGACCATATTGGGAAGGAGAAATATTTATGACGTCACCATACCGGAAGTTACCATAAACAATCCTTTAAACTTTAAAAAGTCGCTTAAAAATCAACCGCTATAGATATAATCCAGATTTTTGCTTCAGATAGCAAAGTTAAGACTGATCTCGAGTTTCTGTTAATTACGTCACAATGACGTCATCAAGTGTCAGATTAAAAGCAACCAAATATTTCTAAATTTATTCTTTGAAAATCAATATAAAATCAACTATAAGAGATCTGATTTAGATTTTTAAGGAAATTGATAGATTAATCCATGGTCTTCATAATTTGTATTACATGCAAAAAGACTTCCTTCCGGTCCAAACCGGAAGTGCCTTATAATTTAAAAGTGGAAACGATGCTAACTTACTTTCAACGATGTAAGGCGCTGGCTAGGTTGTAAGTAACAAAAAAATTAACAGTGATTTCATAAAATGTTAAAGCACCCTCTAGCGTCATGTTGACAAATGTTACGTCATATTACGATTATATTTGAATTATTACGTTTTTAGACGTTGAAGGCATATCTCAGCAACGGATCGTGTTAACATAACACCTCATTTTGTGTTGTTAGGTGATAGATAGTTGCACAAAAAGTTCACAAACGTGTGACGTCATCGTTTTAATCAGTTTTAATTCATTTTACTCTGTTTAAATTAACTTAAATTAGTTTTCAATGATTTTAAATTGTTTTGATGGTTTAAAAGTTCAATTTTTGAAATATTTAATAAAAAAAATTGCGAATGCGAAAAAGCCCTATGTTCTGTTCCTCGAACAGACGTAGTTCTAGTTTTTTCTTCTTCTTCTTCTTCTTTTTTTTTCTTTTCTTTTAGTAACCTAAACCCCATAGACTTTGTACACGTTTTTTCTGCCCGTCACTTTTAATAGAAAAAAAAGTCGTATTTACATAAAACTTAACCCAGGTGAAGACCCTATAGTGAACTCGTGTCTCGCAGAAATACGTCATGGTGACGTCATCAGGGGTCACGTGACGTCATCTTAAAGGTGTAATTGATTTAATCTTTGAAATTCAATAACAAATCAACCGCAAAAGACCGAAACTAAATTTTTGTGGCAATAGATAGAATAATCCAGGATCTTAATTTTATCTCGTGTGCGTGAAATCACGTGACCCTTCCTTCCGGTCTAAACCGGAAGTGCCTCATAATTTAAAAGTGAAAAATGATATGAACTTACTTTCAACGATGTTAGTGTCTGGCTACAATGTATTTTTCAAAAAAAGTATTGGTGACGTCATAACATGTTATAGCGCCCTCTAGCGGCAGTTTGAAAAATTGTTAAAATGAATAATCTGTTGATGTGTGTGGCGAAGTTTGCTGAAATCACTTTATAACCGGTGTATTTAATCAGCTTCATGCTAGGAACAAGTTGACGGGAAGAAAAAATTATGACGTCACCAGACCGGAAGTTAGAATGAAAAGACTCCTTTTCCTTTGAAAATTCCTAAAAAAATTAACCTGACAGATACAATCTTGATTTTTGCTCTAAAGGTTAATGTAAAAGTGGTTCTCGAACTTCCCTGTGTTTTGGGGCAAAAAACGAACTTGAACATACCCTGCGGCACCCTTGAAATGTAATCGTTTTGGCCTAGGTGCAAAAAGCATTGACCCCTTACGTGTGCATGGCACACGTATAATATACATGTACATGCTGGTACATGTACGTATACACTGATAGTGTATTATGCGTTTGTTTTTGATTGAAATAGGGGACGTATGACAAAGGGAACAATGGGGTCCCCTATTCCGCAAAGGTCCCCGATTCAGACTCGTGTGCAAATCCTATGGCGATCATCCGAAAACGTTAGAGTACAAACAAAAGAGGGAAGACGGTCGGACAATGCCCCGTCCCCTATTGACGGCATTTACCCACTTGTGTGTATTGAGCGAATGTATCACCACTGACATCGTTCGTGCAAGCACATGTACGCTCATACAAGAGGACACCAGCCGCCAACCTGTGAAACAGGATGACGTCATCAAATTGCCCATGGGGAAGGGCGCCGCGTACGACAGGTAGGTAAACACGCTTTCGGCTACGCAGCGCAGAATCCAACCCCGTAGACTTTGTAAACGTTGCTTGCACAATTCAAAGCACTTTTAACGGAAAAACAAAGTCGTATTCCCATAAACTTGACCCAGGTGAAGACCCAATAGTGAACTCCAGTCTCGCCGACAGAAACCACGAGGAAGACGTCATCAGGGTCACGTGACCTTATCTTAAAGATGCAATTGATTTAATCTTTGAAAATCAATAAAACATCAACCGCAAAAGACCGAAACTTGAATTTGGTGGCAATTAATAGAATAATCCAGGATCTTCATTTTATCTCGTGTGCGTGAAATCACGTGACCCTTCCTTCCGGTCTAAACCGGAAGTGCCTAATAATTTGAAAGTGAAAAATGATATGAACTTACTTTCAACGATGTTTGTGTCTGGCTAGAATAAACTTTTCAAAAAATTCCGGGGACGTCATAACATGTTATAGCGCCCTCTAGCGGCAGGTTGAAAATGGTTAAAATGATTAATCTGTTGATGTGTGTTGCAAAGTTTGCTGAAATAACTTTATTATAGAGCATATTGGGAAGGAGAAATATTTATGACGTCACCAAACCGGAAGTTACAATAAAAAAATCCTTTAAACTTTAAAAAGTCGCTTAAAAATCAACCGCTATAGATATAATCCAGATGTTTGCTTCAAATAGCAAAGTTAAGACTGATCTCGAGTTTCTGTTAATTACGTCACAATGACGTCATCAAGTGTCAGATTACAAGCAACCAAATATTTCTAAATTTAATCTTTGAAAATCAATATAAAATCAACTGTAAGAGATCTGATTTAGATTTTTAAGGAAATTGATAGATTAATCCATGGTCTTCATAATTTGTATTACATGCAAAAAGACTTGACACTTCCTTCCGGTCCAAACCGGAAGTGCCTTATAATTTAAAAGTGGAAAACGATGCTAACTTACTTTCAACGATGTTAGGCGCTGGCTAGGTTGTAATTAACGAACAAGTTGACGGTGACTTCTTAAAATGTTATAGCGCCCTCTAGCGTCATGTTGACAAATGTTACGTCATATTACGATTATATTTGAATTATTACGTTTTTAGACGTTGAAGGCATATCTCAGCAACGAATCGTGTTAACATAACACCTCATTTTGTGTTGTTAGGTGATAGATAGTTGCACAAAAAGTTCACAAACGTGTGACGTCATCGTTTAAAACAGTTTTAATTCATTTTACTCTGTTTAAATTAACTTAAATTAGTTTTCAATGATTTTAAATTGTTTTGATGGTTTAAAAGTTCAATTTTTAAAATATTTAATAAAAATAAATTGTGAATGCGAAAAAGCCCTATGTTCTGTTCCTCGAACAGACGTAGTTCTAGTTTTTTTTTTCTTTTCTTTTAGTAACCTAAACCCCATAGACTTTGTACACGTTTTTTCTGCCCGTCACTTTTAATCGAAAACAAAGTCGTATTTACATAAAACTTAACCCAGGTGAAGACCCTATAGTGAACTCGTGTCTCGCAGAAATACGTCATGGTGACGTCATCAGGGGTCACGTGACGTCATCTTAAAGGTGTAATTGATTTAATCTTTGAAATTCAATAACAAATCAACCGCAAAAGACCGAAACTAAATTTTTGTGGCAATAGATAGAATAATCCAGGATCTTAATTTTATCTCGTGTGCGTGAAATCACGTGACCCTTCCTTCCGGTCTAAACCGGAAGTGCCTCATAATTTAAAAGTGAAAAATGATATGAACTTACTTTCAACGATGTTAGTGTCTGGCTACAATGTATTTTTCAAAAAAAGTATTGGTGACGTCATAACATGTTATAGCGCCCTCTAGCGGCAGTTTGAAAAATTGTTAAAATGAATAATCTGTTGATGTGTGTGGCGAAGTTTGCTGAAATCACTTTATAACCGGTGTATTTAATCAGCTTCATGCTAGGAACAAGTTGACGGGAAGAAAAATTATGACGTCACCAGACCGGAAGTTAGAATGAAAAGACTCCTTTTCCTTTGAAAATTCCTAAAAAAATTTACCTGACAGATACAATCTTGATTTTTGCTCTAAAGGTTAATGTAAAAGTGGTTCTCGAACTTCCCTGTGTTTTGGGGCAAAAAACGAACTTGAACATACCCTGCGGCACCCTTGAAATGTAATCGTTTTGGCCTAGGTGCAAAAAGCATTGACCCCTTACGTGTGCATGGCACACGTATAATATACATGTACATGCTGGTACATGTACGTATACACTGATAGTGTATTATGTATTGAGCGAATGTATCACCACTGACATCGTTCGTGCAAGCACATGTACGCTCATACAAGAGGACACCAGCCGCCAACCTGTGAAACAGGATGACGTCATCAAATTGCCCATGGGGAAGGGCGCCGCGTACGACAGGTAGGTAAACACGCTTTCGGCTACGCAGCGCAGAATCCAACCCCGTAGACTTTGTAAACGTTGCTTGCACAATTCAAAGCACTTTTAACGGAAAAACAAAGTCGTATTCCCATAAACTTGACCCAGGTGAAGACCCAATAGTGAACTCCAGTCTCGCCGACAGAAACCACGAGGAAGACGTCATCAGGGTCACGTGACCTTATCTTAAAGGTGCAATTGATTTAATCTTTGAAAATCAATAAAACATCAACCGCAAAAGACCGAAACTTGAATTTGGTGGCAATTAATAGAATAATCCAGGATCTTCATTTTATCTCGTGTGCGTGAAATCACGTGACCCTTCCTTCCGGTCTAAACCGGAAGTGCCTAATAATTTGAAAGTGAAAAATGATATGAACTTACTTTCAACGATGTTTGTGTCTGGCTAGAATAAACTTTTCAAAAAAATTCCGGGGACGTCATAACATGTTATAGCGCCCTCTAGCGGCAGGTTGAAAATGGTTAAAATGATTAATCTGTTGATGTGTGTTGCAAAGTTTGCTGAAATAACTTTATTATAGAGCATATTGGGAAGGAGAAATATTTATGACGTCACCAAACCGGAAGTTACAATAAAAAAATCCTTTAAACTTTAAAAAGTCGCTTAAAAATCAACCGCTATAGATATAATCCAGATGTTTGCTTCAAATAGCAAAGTTAAGACTGATCTCGAGTTTCTGTTAATTACGTCACAATGACGTCATCAAGTGTCAGATTACAAGCAACCAAATATTTCTAAATTTAATCTTTGAAAATCAATATAAAATCAACTGTAAGAGATCTGATTTAGATTTTTAAGGAAATCGATAGATTAATCCATGGTCTTCATAATTTGTATTACATGCAAAAAGACTTGACACTTCCTTCCGGTCCAAACCGGAAGTGCCTTATAATTTAAAAGTGGAAAACGATGCTAACTTACTTTCAACGATGTTAGGCGCTGGCTAGGTTGTAAGTAACAAACAAGTTAACAGTGACTTCATAAAATGTTAAAGCGCCCTCTAGCGTCATGTTGACAAATGTTACGTCATATTACGATTATATTTGAATTATTACGTTTTTAGACGTTGAAGGCATATCTCAGCAACGAATCGTGTTAACATAACACCTCATTTTGTGTTGTTAGGTGATAGATAGTTGCACAAAAAGTTCACAAACGTGTGACGTCATCGTTTAAAACAGTTTTAATTCATTTTACTCTGTTTAAATTAACTTAAATTAGTTTTCAATGATTTTAAATTGTTTTGATGGTTTAAAAGTTCAATTTTTAAAATATTTAATAAAAATAAATTGTGAATGCGAAAAAGCCCTATGTTCTGTTCCTCGAACAGACGTAGTTCTAGTTGGCTTTTTCGCTGAAAAGCGAAAAAGCCTCTCTTTTCCTTCTGTTTGTTTTATTGGCTTTTTCGCTAAAAAGCGAAAAAGCCTTTCTTTTTCTTCTGTTTGTTTTATTTTTAGCTGTTTCGGTTTTTCACCGAAACAGCTTTTGTTTTCGTTAAAGTTTTTTTTTTTCTTTTTTTTTTTTTTCCTTTTTTTTTTTTTTTCCACTTTCAGTGTTTTTACCCATAGAATTTACACACGTTTGTTCTGCCAATACACTTTGGCACTTTGGTGATTCCAATCGACTTGAGACTTGGTGTACACCTAGACATCCACCCACAGATGGTCCTAGAAGAAATTTGGCTCGATTGCGTCATTCAAGGTCACGTGACGTCACTTTAAAGGTTTAATTTTCCCCATAGGTTTTGTACACGTTTTTCTTCAGACTATTGACTTTGGCACTTCGGTAAATCCGACCGACTTGAAACTTGGCATACACTTAGAACACCACCCCCAGATGTTTCTGAAAGAACTTCGGCACGATTGCGTGATTCAAGGTCACGTGACGTCACATTAAAGGTTCACATTTTTCTCCCATTGGTTTTGTACACGTTTTTCTTTAGACTATTGACTTTAACACTTTGATACATCCAATCGACTTGAGACTTGGCACACACTTAGACCACCATCCACAGACGGCCCTAGAAGAAATTCGGCACGATTACGTCATTCAAGGTCACGGGGCGTCACGTTAAAATTTCTATTGTTTTCCCATAGGTTTTGTACACGTTTTTCTTTAGACTATTGCCTTTGACACTTTAGTAAATCTGATCGACTTGAGACTTGGCACACACAAAAGACCACAAACACATATTGAAAGTAATTTTAGACACTCGAAACAGCTCTGTGTTTGTCCACAAACACATGTCTAGTTTCTTCTTCTTCTTGTTCTTGTGCCATAAATCGCATAGACTTTGTACACGTTTCATTCTGGCGTCCACTTTTGTCATTAAACAGACTTCAATGTCATTGAAACTTTGCATATACTCAGAACTCATACTGAGCTAGTGCCTAAAACTCGGATGTCATCATGACGTCATCACGTGACATGTGACGTCATCTTAAAGTTTTAATAATTTAATCTTTGAAAATCAATACAAAATCAACCGCGAAAGACCGTAACTTGAAGTTTGTGGGAATCGATAGAATAATTAAGGATCTTCATTTTATCTCGTGTGCGTAAAATCACGTGACCCTTCCTTCCGGTCGAAACCGGAAGTGCCTTATAATTTGAAAGTGAAAAATAATATGAACTTACTTTCAACGATGTTAGTCTCTGGCTAGAAAGTGCTTTTCAAAAAAATTGCCGGTGACGTCATAATGTGTTACAGCGCCCTCTAGCGGCAGGTTGAAAACTGTTAAAAATGAATAATCAGTTGATGTGTGTGGCGAAGTTTGCCCAAATCACTTTATATCTGGTGTGTATAATCGGCTTCATGTTAGGAACAAGTTGGCGGAGAGAAAAAAATATGACGTCACTAGACCGGAAGTTACAATGAAAAGACCTTTAAACCTTAAATAATTGCTAAAAAATCAACCGCGATAGATATAATTCTTTTTTTTTGCTTTAAATAGACAAGTTCAGACAGCTCTCGAGCTTTATGTTAATGACGTCACGATGACGTCATCAAGTATCAGATTACAAGCAACTAATGATTTCTAGATTTAATCTTTAAAAATCAATATAAAATCAACTGTAAGAGATCTGATTTAGATTTTAACGGGAATTGATAGAATAATCCAGGGTCTTCATATTTCGTATTACCTTTAAAATGACCTGACCCTTCCTTCCGGTCCAAACCGGAAGTGCCTTATAATTTGAAAGTTTAAAATGATATGAACTTACTTTCAACGATGATAGTCTCTGGCTAGGCTGCTCTCTACACAAAAGTTAACGGTGACGTCATAAATTGTTATAGCGCCCTCTAGCGGCAGATTGAAAATTTGTAAAATAAATAATCAGTTGATGTGTGTGGCGAAGTTTGCTCAAATAACTTTATAACTAGTATATATAATTATCTTCATGTTAGGAACAGGTTGTGGGAAAGAAAAAATTATGACGTCACCAGACCGGAAGTTACGATGAAAAGACCTTTAAACCTTACATAATTGGTAAAAAATCAACTGCGATAGATATAATCCAGATTTTTGCTTCAAATAGCAAAGTTAAGACAGCTCCTGAGCGTTCTATTAATGAGGTCACGATGACGTCATCCAGTATCAGATTACAAGCAACCAATCATTACTGGGTTTAATCTTCAAAAATCAATATAAAATCAACTGTAATAGATCCGATTTTGATTTTTACGGTAATTGATAGAATAATCCAGGGTCTTCATATTTCGTATACCATGCAAAATAATTTGACCCTTCCTTCCGGTCCAAACCGGAAGTGCCTAAAAATCAACCACGAGAGGTATAATCAATTACTTTCTTTTTCAATTTTCATTTTGTATACGATGAAAATTAAATGAAAAAAATCATAAATGTAATGAACAATGAACAAAAAATACGAAAAAGCCATATGCTCTGTTCACAGAACAGACATATTTCTAGTTTCTTCTTCTTCTTCTTCTTGTTCTTGTGCCATAAATCGCATAGACTTTGTACACGTTTCATTCTGGCGGTCACTTTTGTCATTAAACAGACTTCAATTTCATTGAAACTTTGCACATACTCAGAACTCATACTGAGCTAGTGCCTAAAACTCGGATGTCATCATGACGTCATCACGTGACACGTGACGTCATCTTAAAGTTTTAATAATTTAATCTTTGAAAATCTATACAAAATCAACCGCGAAAGACCGTAACTAGATGTTTGTGGGAATCGATAGAATAATTAAGGATCTTCATTTTATCTCGTGTGCGTAAAATCACGTGACCCTTCCTTCCGGTCCAAACCGGAAGTGGCTTATAATTTGAAAGTGGAAAATGATTCGAACTTACTTTCAACGATGTTAGTCTCTAGCTAGGCTGCGCTCTACAAACAAGTTAACGGTGACGTCATAAATAGTTATGGCGCCCTCTAGCGGCAGGTTGAAAACTGTTAAAAATGAATAATCAGTTGATGTGTGTGGCGAAGTTTGCCCAAATCACTTTATATCTGATGTATATAATCAGCTTCATGTTAGGAACAAGTTGGCGGAAAGAAAAAAATATGACGTCACTAGACCGGAAGTTACAATGAAAAGAACTTTAAACCTTAAATAATTGCTGAAAATTCAACCGCGATAGATATAATTCTTTTTTTTGCTTTAAGTAGACAAGTTCAGACAGCTCTCGAGCTTTATGTTAATGACGTCACGATGACGTCATCAAGTATCAGATTACAAGCAACTAATGATTTCTAGATTTAATCTTTAAAAATCAATATAAAATCAACTGTAAGAGATTTGATTTAGATTTTAACGGGAATTGATAGAATAATCCAGGTTCTTAATATTTCGTATTACATGCAAAATGACTTGACCCTTCCTTCCGGTCCAAACCGGAAGTACCTTATAATTTGAAAGTGGAAAATGATTTGAATTTATTTTCAACGATGTTAGTCTCTAGTTAGGCTGCGCTCTCCAAAAAAGTGACCGGTGACGTCATAAATTGTTTTAGCGCCCTCTAGCGGCAGGTTGAAAAATGTTTAAAATGAATAATCAGTTGATGTGTGTGGCGCAGTTTGTTCAAATCACTTTATAACTGATGTATATAATCAGCTTCATGATAGGAACAGGTTGACGGAAAGAAAAAAATATGACGTCACCAGACCGGAAGTTATAATGAAAATACCTCTTTTACTTTAACAATTCCTAAAAAATGAACCCTGACAGATATAATCTTGTTTTTTGCTCTAAAGGTTAATGTAAAAGTACTTCTCAAACTTCCCTGTGTTTTGTAGCAAAAGGCGAACTTGGACATACCCTGAGAGACACCCTTGAAATTTCATGTTTTATGTCCTTGATTGCAAGGCGCAAGTATACGTGTACATTGTATTGAGCGTACATGTACATGTACGTACGATGTCAGTACGCTCCATACATTGTACAATAGAGAAGGGAAGGCGGGACACTGGTATCCATTTGTACGGTGACATGTGAAACACGAGAGTCATCAACACAGGCCATGAGGAAGGGCGCCGCTTACGGCAGGTAGGTAAACGTGCCTTCGGCAACGCAGAACTTAACTACGCGTGAATTATAATAGATGTACGCGAACTTTTGCACAAGTACTTTTAACAGAAAACAAATTGGTATTCTCATCAAACTTAACCTCCGTAAATACTATATATAGTGCACTCGTGCCTTGTGGACAGGCGTCGTGATAACGTCATCATGGGTCACTTGACGTCGTCTTAAACGTGCAATAGATTTAATGTTTGAAAATTAATAAAAAATCCACCACGTATGATCGGAACTTAAAGTTTGTTGGAATTGATATAATATTAAATCCAGGATCTTCATTTTATTTCGTGTGCATAAAATCCCGTGACCCTTCCTTCCGGTCGAAACCGGAAGTGGCTTATAATTTGAAAGTGGACCATAATGTGAACTTAGTTTCAACGATGTTAGTCTCTGGCTAGTAGTGCTTTTCACACAAAAATACCGGTGACGTCATAACATGTTACAGCGCCCTCTAGCGGCAGGTTGAAAACTGTTAAAATGAATAATCAGTTGATGTGTGTGGCAAAATTGGCCCAAATCACTTTATATCTGGTGTATATAATCGTCTTCATGTTAGGAACAAGTTGGCGGAGAGAATAAAATATGACGTCACTATACCGGAAGTTACAATCAAAAGATCTTTAAACCTTAAATAATTGCTGAAAAATCAACCGCGATAGATATAATTCTTTTTTTTTGCTTTAAATAGACAAGTTTAGACAGCTCTCGAGCTTTACGTTAATGACGTCACGATGACGTCCTCAAGTATCAGATTACAAGCAACTAATGATTTGTTGATTTAATCTTTGAAAATCAATATAAAATCAACTGTAACAGATCTGATTTATATTTTAACGGGAATTTATAGAATAATCCAGGGTCTTTATATTTCGTATTACATGCAAAATGACTTGACCCTTTCTTCCGGTCCAAACCGGAAGTGCCTTATAATTTGAAAGTTCAAAATGATATGAACTTACTTTCAACGATGATAGTCTCTGGCTAGGCTGCACTCACACAGAAGTTACCGGTGACGTCATAAATTGTTATAGCGCCCTCTAGTGGCAGGTTGAAAAATGTTTAAAATGAATAATCAGTTGATGTGTGTGGCAAAGTTTGCTCAAATCGCTTTATAACTGGTATTTATAAACCGCATCTTGTTAGGAATAAGTTGGCGCGATAGATATAATCTCGATTTTTGCTTCAAATAACAAAGTTAAGACAGCTCTTGAGCGTTCTGTTAATGACGCCACGATGACGTCATCCAGTATCAAATTACAAGAAACCCATGATTACTGGATTTAATCTTCAAAAATCAATATACAATCAACTGTAAGAGATCCGATTTTGATTTTTACAGTAATTGAAAGAATAATCCATGGTCTTCATATTTCGTATACCATGCAAAATAATTTGACCTTTCCTTCCGGTCTAAACCGGAAGTGCCTGAAAATCAACCGCGAGAGGTATGACCAATTACTTTCTTTTTCAATTTTTATTTTGTATACAATGACAATAAAATGAACAGAATCATAAATGTAATGAACAATGAACAAAAAATGCGAAAAAGCCATATGCTCTGTTCATAGAACAGACATATTTCTAGTTTTATTTCTTCTTCTTCTTCTTCTTGTTCTTGTGCCATAAATTGCATAGACTTTGTACACGTTTCATTCTGGCGTCCACTTTTGTCATTAAACAGACTTCAATGTCATTGAAACTTTGCACATACTCAGAACTCATACTGAGCTCGTGCCTAAAACTCGGATGTCATCATGACGTCATCACGTGACACGTGACGTCATCTTAAAGTTTTAATAATTTAATCTTTAAAAATCAATACAAAATCAACCGCGAAAGACCGTAACTAGATGTTTGTGGGAATCGATAGAATAATTAAGGATCTTCATTTTATCTCGTGTGCGTAAAATCACGTGACCCTTCCTTCCGGTCCAAACCGGAAGTGGCTTATAATTTGAAAGTGGAAAATGATTTGAACTTACTTTCAACGATGTTAGTCTCTAGCTAGGCTGCGCTCTCTAAAAAAGTGACCGGTGACGTCATAAATTGTTTTAGCGCCCTCTAGCGGCAGGTTGAAAAATGTTTAAAATGAATAATCAGTTGATGTGTGTGGCGAAGTTTGTTCAAATCACTTTATAACTGATGTATATAATCAGCTTCATGATAGGAACAGGTTGACGGAAAGAAAAAAATATGACGTCACCAGACCGGAAGTTATAATGAAAATACCTCTTTTTCTTTAAAAATTCATAAAAAATTAACCCTGACAGATATAATCTTGTTTTTTGCTCTAAAGGTTAATGTAAAAGTACTTCTCAAACTTCCCTGTGTTTTGTAGCAAAAGGCGAACTTGGACATACCCTGAGACACCCTTGAAATTTCATGTTTTATGTCCTTGATTGCACGGCGCCAGTAGGCCTATACGTGTACATTGTATTGAGCGTACTTGCACGTACGATGTCAGTACGCTCCATACATTGTACAATAGAGAAAGGAAGGCGAGACACTGGTATCCATTTGTACGGTGATATGTGAAACACGAGAGTCATCAATATAGGCCACGAGGAAGGGCGCCGCTTATGGCAGGTAGGTAAACGTGCCTTCGGCAACGCAGAACTACGCGTGAATTATACACGTACCACAGTCAGTCCGCAGCGCACGCGTTAATAAGGTCATATCCCGAACTTTATTTGCAGGGCCGGCGTCGCAAATCGGCCACGAGATTTACGCGAGTAAATTGCAGGAGTTCGACCGCTTTGTTTTCACGAGCTACACGTTGCAAACGAAGCAGTGATTTTCCAAGATGGCGTGGTAAGTGGAAAGCGAACGATTTTCTGAATCGAATGATATAAAATATGACGAGATTCAGTGTGTTTTTGGCAGAATTTTGTTCACTCGAAGTTAGAGTATAATTTCAAGAAATGTTGTTGTCGTGTGTTTAGTTTCTGCGCCCTGACTGGACTAACAAATATTACCAAAAATGATCACTACACATTGATAAAAGAAGCAATGATCTTTCGTTTGATATACAATTTAGCCTGTGGCGACATTTTGTTCATGTATTTTGCGACAATTTTCGTGCGCGCGATTTCAACTTTTTCGGCCATGTCTTTCGGCTTTACATACGCAGAACGTGTATTTCATTATGCACACAAGCACATGTGTACATGTGCTGGATATGCACTAGATGCGATGGTGATTGCACAGTAGCCTTATTTATATGATAAAGTTAGGTTTCTTTCATGTATAAAAACGACTTAGGCCTATGTTTTTGTTCAAAATTATAACAAATTGTTTAATAATAATAAATTTAGTTACTACTATTATTGTGCTAAACTTCATAGTTCCTATTTCTGTCTTCCAATATGTTTCTTATACTAGGTACGGTAGCACTCGTCCACCACCATGGCCATGCCCACCACCATGCCCACTGCAGCCATCGCAGCCATTGCCAGCATGTCGGGAGCCTCTACAGAAGGCCAAAGGCAACTCTTGTCCTTGGATATTCTCTCACAAAGTATCTCAAAGAGAACATCACTACTAAAGTTGGTTGATTTGCAGGTAGTGACTCATCGCGGTACTACAATTTCTGACCTTAGAAAGTATCTGCTTCATCAGCATGACATCTGCTCTTATTCCTCCATGGCCTGACATTGTATTTGTAATGATTCATGTTGGGACAAATGATCTAGAGTTGGGTTTCCAAAGAAGTGTTGAAAAAAGTTGAAGATTTAAATGTACTGGTGGATATGCAGCACGTGCTTTGTACATGTAGATTTAAAGGTTTTGTATTTTAGTGTTTTAAATAATATACATGACTTTGTGTCAGTGTTGTGCAAACGCAATGCAGCTAAAACAGATCAAAACCGAGTCTGGCCGAGTCGGGTCAGTTTGTCAAAACATCTAGGAATAATGCCCCAAACTATGCCAACAAAGTTTTGAGCTACAATGTAAATTTGACACAAACAGCATATAACTTTATTAATGCAGATTGTATTATTTATATTATCAGTGATATAATTTATGTGCATTAACATTTATATTAGCCAAATTTATGTCTTATTTAAAATATTTTGTTTTTGCAATGTTAGAAGCGGGCATACATTGTAATTTAATATTTACAATAATTTAATGCCAAAGAAACTATGCCAAAAACATCAAGCAAAGATAAAACAAGCTTTATTTACTTTTATAATAAATCTCAATGGTTTGCACATTGAACATTATGCCAAAGATGAATAAGTTTTAACAATTTCAGGGTTTAATTGAACAATTTTATTCAAGCCATATAACATCAACAGGGTATGTTAATGTAAGCGATAAAATTCAAGTTTCAGATAAAAAGTGCAGTTTCTTTTATAAACCAACCTCACACTACAGATATAAATTATTGTAAACATTTGTATTTATCAATGTTATTGTTATCAATACATTTTAAACAACGACTTCATTTGTCGCTTGTTTTTTGTTTATTTGGCTGTATACATTGTATTATGCAGGCAATATTATTATTTTTTAATCAGTCCACTGTTAAAAAGAAAAAAAACCTGAATAGCAGATAAATCCTTTTCGCTCGAGCTTACAAAAAAAAAATACACAAAAAACAACTGCGTATTGAAATGTGCATGAACTACACGTTACCACGAAGCCTTTTTCAATGACGTCATTTTCGACCAATGAGGGCGCAGGAAGACTATGGACTGTCATGGCGGGATGTTCCGTTTGTTAATTTATTGAGAACGTTATAATTTTCTGCGCCCTGACTGGACTAAGTTAAAATCAACCCCAAAACTACAGTTTTGTGATAGAATATGAAATTATCTTTAACATCAGTGTGAAATTGGGTTGTGGCCGCTGCCAGAAGATGGACAAAATTCGTCTTTTTGTAAAGGTCAATTTGTTGGTTCGGGAGCTTTTTTTACGTTATAAATTTCACCCTCTAAATGTCATATAATTTCCAATCTGATTTGATAATATAACAAAATGTTTCCTTATCCAAAAGAAAATATACATAATATTGACAGCCAGTGAATAAAACGGATGTTTCGGACCAAATTCCAGGCGTTGTCGCCAGCTCATTAAGTATTCAAAAACGAGGTCACGCACAAAGTGCCATGCATAAATCGCACATAAAAGAAACGGCTTTTCAGTGCGCTGCGGACTGACTGTACCATATAATAGATGTACGCGAACTTTTGCACAAGTACTTTTAACAGAAAACAAATTGGTATTCCCATCAAACTTAACCTCCGTAAATACTCTATAGTGCACTCGTGCCTTGCGGACAGGCGTCGTGATGACGTCACCATGGGTCACGTGACGTCGTCTTAAACGTGCAATAGATTTATTGTTTGAAAATTAATAAAAAAATCAACCGCGTATGATCGGAACTTGAAGTTTGTGGGAATTGATATAATATTAAATCCATGATCTTCATTTTATCTCATGTGCGTGAAATCCCGTGACCCTTCTTTCCGGTCGAAACCGGAAGTGGCTTATAATTTAAAAGTGGACCATAATGTGAACTTAGTTTCAACGATGTTAGTCTCTGGCTAGTAGTGCTTTTCACACAAAAATACCGGTAACGCCATAACATGTTACAGCGCCCTCTAGCAGCAGTTTGAAAACTGTTAACAATGAATAACCAGTTGATTTGTTTGGCGAAGTTTGCTCAAATCACTGTATAACTAACTGGTTTATATAATCAACATCTTGTTAGGAACAAGTTGGCGAAGACAAAACAATATGACGTCACTAGACCGAAAGTTACAATGAAAAGACCTTTACACCTTAAATAATTGCTGAAAAATCAACCGCGATAGATATAATTCTTTTTTTTGCTTTAAATAGACAAGTTCAGACAGCTCTCGAGCTGTATGTTAATGACGTCACAATGACGTCATCAAGTATCAGATTGCAAGCAACTAATGATTTGTAGATTTAATCTTTGAAAATCAATATCAAATCAAATGTAACAGATCTGATTTAGATTTTAACGGGAATTGATAGAATAATCCAGGGTCTTCATATTCGTATTACATGCAAAATGACCTGACCCTTCCTTCCGGTCCAAACCGGAAGTGCCTTATAATTTGAAAGTTGAAAATGATATGAATTTACTTTCAACGATGATAGTCTCTAGGTAGCCTGCACTCTACAAACAAAGTTACCGGTGACGTCATAAACTGTTATAACGCCCTCTAGTGGCAGGTTGAAAAATGTTTAAAATGAATAATCAGTTCATTTTCGTGGCGAAGTTTGCTCAAATCGCTTTATAATTGGTATTTATAATCAGCATCTTGTTAGGAACAAGTTGGCGGATAAAAACAAAATAATATGACGTCACTAGACCGGAAATTACAATTAAAAGACCTTTAAACATTTCTGAAAATTAACCGCGAGAGATATAATCCAATTAATAATTTAAAATTTGCAGTTTTGAAAAAATTAAATAAAGAAATTTATTAAATGAAATCATAAATGTAATGAACAATACAAAAAAAAAATGCGAAAAAGCCATATGCTCTGTTCCTTGAACAGACATATCTCTAGTTTTTCTTTTTTTTCCTCTGTTTCAGACTTCTCTCCATAGGGTTTGTACACGTTTTTTGTTTGGACAATACACTTTGGTACTTTGTTAAATCCGATCGACTTCAGACTTGGCCTACGTGTAGACCACCACCCACAGATGATCCTAGAAGAAATTCGTCGCGATTACGTCATTCGTGGTCACGTGACGTCACGTTAAAGGTGCAATTTTTCCCCATAGGATTTGTACACGTTTTTCTTTAAAATATTGAATTTGACACTTCTGTAAATTCGATCGACTTGAGACTTAGCACAGACCTCGACCACCATCCTTAAGGCCCAGTCACACCGGATCGTACGATTTCTGGATCGTGCGATTGGTGCGATTTGGCAGAGATACGACCAATCGCCAATGTTTGCGACGATCTCCGCATAGCGGTCGTATGCTGTGATTGCTCTTAGGACTGGTACGTACGATTGGTGGCACGCTTGGTCGTGCGATCACAAGCGATTATAGAAGATTAATCGCAAACTCAGTCGTAGGTAATTGTGCGACTAGTCTTAGGTACCTACAATTGACCGTACGAGCAATTGTGTATACCTGCGACCATTCGCACGACCAGTCGTCTATACCTACAATCAGTTGCACGACTAATCGTCCGACTGTGGGACCCGCGATCATCCATGACTGGTGGTGCGAGCATACACGACTGGTGGTACGACCATGTAAGACCTGTCTGCAACCTCTTACGATTCGGAATCGCAGGTCAGGAGTTTTGAACATGACCATCGACCTTGCTGCGACTGATTTTGCTGTGGCGATGACCCACGACCTCTGCGACCAGTCGCACGCTCTTTGTACGATTTGCCCAGGATTGCAACATTTTTCGGTCGCAGCTAGGTCGTAACCTGGTCGCAAGCCCGGTGTGACTGGGCCTTTAGGAGGGCCAAGAAAAAAATAATCAAGATGACGTCATCGCGGGTCATGTGACGTCACATTAAAGGTGTAGTTTTCGGACCCTCTATCTCTGAAAGTACAAGTCCAATTAGGGTCAAACTTTGTATTCGGGTATTCCGGGATGTGTTATAGACGAAAATTAGGATGACATTGTGATGATATCATCGGGTGTCATGTGACGTCACATTAAAGGTTTAATTTTCCCCATAGGATTTGTACACGTTTTTTTCAACCAATTTATCTTTGGCACTAAATTCGATCGACTTTAGACTTGGCACACACTTAGACCACCACACAAATATTTAAAGGCATTTTAGACATGCGAAACAGCTCTGTGTTTGTCCACAAACACATTTCTAGTTTCTTTTTTTTCCTCTGTTTCAGACTTCTCTCCATAGGGTTTGTACACGTTTTTTGTTCGGACAATACACTTTGGTACTTTGTTAAATCCGATCGACTTCAGACTTGGCCTACGTGTAGACCACCACCCACAGATGATCCTAGAAGAAATTCGTCGCGATTACGTCATTCGTGGTCACGTGACGTCACGTTAAAGGTGCAATTTTTCCCCAAAGGATTTGTACACGTTTTTCTTTAAAATATTGAATTTGACACTTCTGTAAATTCGATCGACTTGAGACTTAGCACAGACCTCGACCACCATCCTTAGGAGGGCCAAGAAAAAAATAATCAAGATGACGTCATCGCGGGTCATGTGACGTCACATTAAAGGTGTAGTTTTTAAGACCCTCTAACTCTGAAAGTACAAGTCCGGTTGGGGTCAAACTTGGTTTGCAAGCATTCGAGGATGTGTTATAGACGAAAATTAAGATGACGTAATTATGACATCATCGGGTGTCATGTGACGTCACATTAAAGGTTCAATTTTCTCCATAGGTTTTGTACACGTTTTTCGTCAGACTATTGAATTTGACACTTTGGTAAATCCAATCGACTCGAGACTTAGTACACACCTCGACCACCATCTCTAGGAGGGCCACAAGGATAATCGTCATGATGACGTCATCGCGAGTCATGTGACGTCACATTAAAGGTGTAGTTTTTAAGACCCTCTAACTCTGAAAGTACATGTCTGATTGGGGCCAAACTTGGTACTCAAGTATTCCAGGGTGTGTTATAGACGAAAATTAAGATGACGTCATGACGACGTCATCGTGGGCCATGTGACGTCACAATAAAGGTGCAGTTTTTCCCATAGGATTTGAACACGTTTTTTTCAACTAATATATCTTTGACACTTCGGTACATCCGATCGACTTCAGACTTAGCACACACCTCGACCACCATACCCATGAGGGCCAAGGGGAAATCGTCATGATGACGTCATCGTGGGTCATGTGACGTCACATTAAAGGGGCAGATTTTAGGACCCTCTATCTCTGAAAGTACATGTCTGATTGGGGTCAAACTTGGTATGCAAGTATTCCAGAATGTGTTATAGACGAAAATTAAGATGACATCATGATGACATTACCGGGTGTCATGTGACGTCACATTAAAGGTTCAATTTTCCCCATAGGATTTGTACACATTTTTTTCAACTAATAATCTTTGACACTTGTGTAAATCCAATCGACTTCAGACTTGGCACACATATAGACCACCACACATACATATTGAAAGTAACGTTAGACAATCGAAACAGCTCTGTGTTTGTCCACAAACACATGTCTAGTTTTTCTTTTTCTCCTTCAGATTTTTTCCCATAGGGTTTGTACACGTTTTTTGTTCGGACAATACACTTTGACACTTTGGTACATCCGATCGACTTGAAACTTGGCATACACTTAGACCACCACCCACAGATGATCCTAGAAGAAATTTGTCACGATTACGCCATTCGTGGTCACGTGACGTCACGTTAAAGGTTTAATTTTTCCCAATAGGGTTTGTACACGTTTTTCTTCAGACTATTGACTTTAATACTTTGGTAAATGCGATTGACTTGAAACTTAGCACACACCTCGACCACCATCCCCAGGAGGTCCAAGAGAAAAATCGTGATGATGACGTCATCGTGGGTCATGTGACGTCAAATTAAAGGTGCAGTTTTTGGGACCCTCTATCTCTGGAAGTACATGTCCGATTGGGGACAAACTTGATATGCAAGTATCCTGAGATGTGTTATAGACGAAAATTAAGATGACATGACGATGACGTCATCGGGTGTCATGTGACGTCACATTAAAGGTGCAATTTTTCCCCATAGGGTTTGTACACGTTTTCCCTCAGACTATTGATTTTGACACTTTGGTAAATCCCATCGACTCGAGACTTAGTACACACCTCGACCACCATCCATAGGAGGGCCACAAGGAAAATCGTCATGATGACGTCATCGTGGGTCATGTGACGTCACTTTAAAGGTGTAGTTTTTAATACCCTCTATCTCTGGAAGTAAATGTCTGATTGGGGTCAATCTTGGTATGCAAGTATTCCAGGATGTGTTATAGACGAAAATTAAGATGACGTCATGATGACGTCATCGTGGGTCATGTGACGTCACATTTAAGGTGTAGTTTTTAAGACCCTCTATCTCTGGAAGTACAAGTCCGATTGGGGTCAAACTTGGCATGCAAGTATTTAAGTGTGTGTTATAGACACAAATTAAAATAACATCATGATGACGTCATCGTTGGTCATGTGACGTCTCCTTAAAGGTTCAATTTTCCCCATTGGTTTTGTACATGTTTTTATTCAGACTATTGAATTTGACACTTTGGTCAATCCGATCAACTCGGGACTTAGTACACACCTCGACCACCATCCCCAGGAGGGCCAAGGGGAACATCGTCAGGATGACGTCATTGTTGTACATGTGACGTCACATTAAAGGTCAGTTTATAAGACCCTCTATCTCTAGAAGTACATGTCCGATTGGGGTCATACTTGGTATGCAAGTAATCGGGGATTACAAATTAGACACCCGAAACAGCTCTGTTTGTCCACAAACACATTTCTAGTTAGCTGTTTCGGTTTTTCACCGAAACAGCTTTTGTTTTCGTTAAATTTTTTTTTTTTTTGGGGGGGGGGTTTTTCGCAAATTTTGCGAAAAAGCCTTTGTTTTTGTTCTGATTTTTGTTTTTCTTTTTTCTTTTCTTTTAGTAACCTAAACCCCATAGACTTTGTACACGTTTTTTCTGCCCGTCACTTTTAATAGAAAACAAAGTCGTATTTCCATAAAACTTAACCCAGGTGATGGCCCTATAGTGAACTCGTGTCTCGCAGACAGACGTCATGATGACGTCATCAGGGGTCACGTGACGTCATCTTAAAGGTGCAATTGATTTAATCTTTGAAAATCAATAACAAATCAACCGCAAGAGACCGAAACTTGATGTTTGTGGCAATAGATAGAATAATTCAGGATCTTCATTTTATCTCGTGTGCGTGAAATCACGTGACCCTTCCTTCCGGTCTAAACCGGAAGTGCCTCATAATTTGAAAGTGAAAAATGATATGAACTTACTTTCAAAGATGTTAGTGTCTGGCTAGAATAAACTTTTCCAAAACAATTCGGCGACGTCATAACATGTTATAGCGCCCTCTAACGGCAGGTTGAAAAATGATTAAAATGAATAATCTGTTGATGTGTGTGGCGAAGTTTGCTGAAACCACTTTATAACCGGTGTATATAATCAGCTTCATGATTAGACCATATTGGGAAGGAGAAATATTTATGACGTCACCAAACCGGAAGTTACAATGAAAAATCCTTTAAACCTTAAACAATCGCTTAAAAATCAACCGCTATAGATATAATCCAGATTTTTGCATCAGATAGCAAAGTAAACCCAGCTCTCGAGCTTTCTGTTAATTACGTCACGATGACGTCATCAAATGTCAGATTACAAGCAACCAAATATTTCTAGATTTAATCTTTGAAAATGAATATAAAATAAACTGTAAGAGATCTGATTTAGATTTTTTAGGGAATTGATAGATTAATCCATGGTCTTCATAATTTGTATTACATGCAAAAAAACCTGACCCTTCCTTCCGGTCCAAACCGGAAGGGCATTATAATTTAAAAGTGGAAAACGATGTGAACTTACTTTCAACGATGTTAGGCGCTGGCTAGGTTGTAAGTAACAAACAAGTTAACGATGACTTCTTAAAATGTTATAGCGCCCTCTAGCGGCATGTTTACAAATGTTACGTCATATTACGATTATATTTGAATTATTACGTTTTTCGACCTTTAAGTCATATCTCAGCAACGGAACGTGCTAACATAACATACGTTTGTATTGTTAGGTGATAGATAGTTGCACAAAAAGTTCACAAACGTGTGACGTCATCGTTTTAATCAGTTTGGATTCATTTTAATCTGTTTAAATTAACTTAAATTCGTTTTCGATGATTTTAAATTATTTTGATGGTATAAAAGTTCAATTTTTGAAAAAAAAATTAATCTAAAAAATTGCGAAAGCGAAAAAGCCCTATGTTCTGTTCCTCGAACAGACGTAGTTCTAGTTAGCTGTTTCGGTTTTTCACCGAAACAGCTTTTGTTTTCGTTAAAGTTTTTTTTTTTTTTAGCTGTTTCGGCAATTCAGCCGAAACAGCTTTTGTTTTCGTTAAAGTTTTTTCTTTTTCTTTTTTTAGCTGTTTCGGTTTTTCACCGAAACAGCTTTTGTTTTCGTTAAAGTTTTTTTTTTTCTTTTTCCTTTTTTTTTTTTTTTCCACTTTCAGTGTTTACACCCATAGGATTTACACACGTTTGTTCTGCCAATACACTTTGGCACTTTGGTAAATCCAATCGACTTGAGACTTGGTATACACTTAGACCTCCACCCACAGATGGTCCTAGAAGAAATTTGGCTCGATTGCATCATTCAAGGTCACGTGACGTCACGTTAAAGGTTTAATTTTCCCCATAGGTTTTGTACACGTTTTTCTTCAGACTATTGACTTTGGCACTTCGGTAAATCCGACCGACTTAAAACTTGGCATACACTTAGAATACCACCCCCAGATGTTTCTGAAAGAAATTCGGCACGATTGCGTCATTCAAGGTCACGTGGCGTCACATTAAAGGTTCACATTTTTCTCCCATTGGTTTTGTACACGTTTTTCTTTAGACTATTGACTTTGACACTTTTGTAAATTTGATCGACTTCAGACTTAGCACATACCTCGACCACCATCCCCAGGAGGGCAAAGGGACAAATCGTAATAATGACGTCATCGTGGGTCATGTGACGACACAATAAAGGAGCAGTTTTAAGGACCCTCTATCTCTAGAAGTACATGTCCGATTGGGGTCAAACTTGGTATGCAAGTATTCCTGGATGTGTTACAGGCGAAAATTAAGATGACATTGTCATGATGACATCATCGGGTATCATGTGACGTCACATTAAAGGTTCAGTTTTCCCCATAGGATTTGTACACGTTTTTTTCAACTAATATATCTTTGGCACTTGTGTAAATCCAATCGACTTCAGACTTGACACACACATAGACCCATTAACACACATATTGAAAGTAACGTTAGACAATCGAAACAGCTCTGTGTTTGTCCACAAACACATGTCTAGTTTTTTTTTTTTTTTTTTTTTTTTTTTGTCACTTTTCCCTATAGGATTTGTACACGTTTTTTCTGCCAATACACTTTGACACTTTGGTAAATCCGATCGACCTGAGACTTGGCATACATTTAGACAACCACCCAAGGACGGTCCTAGAAGAAATTCGTCGCGATTCCGTCATTCATGGTCACGTGACGTCACGTTAAAGGTGCAATTTTGTCCCATAGGGTTTGTACACGTTTTTCTTCAGAATATTGAATTTGACACTTCTGTAAATCCGATCGACTTGAAACTTGGCATACACTTAGAACCCCACTCCCAGATGTCCCTGAAAGAAATTCGGCACGATTGCGTCTTTCAAGGTCACGTGACGTGACGTTAAAGGTGCAATTTTTTTCCCCATAAGGTTTGTACACGTTTTTCTTCAGAATATTGAATTTGACACTTCTGTAAATCCGATCGACTTGAGACTAATTAGCACACACCTCGACCACCATCCCCAGGAGGGCCAAGAGAAAAATCATCACAATGACGTCATTGTGGGCCATGTGACGTCACATTTAAGGTGTAGTTGTTAAGACCCTCTATCTCTGGAAGTACAAGTCCGATTGGGGTCAAACTTGGTTTGCAAGTATTCGAGGATGTGTTATAGACGAAAATTAAGATGACGTAATTATGACATCATCGGGTGTCATGTGACGTCACATTAAATGTTCAATTTTCTCCATAGGTTTTGTACACGTTTTTCTTCAGACTATTGAATTTGACAATTTGGTGAATCCGATCGACTTCAGACTTAGCACACACCTCGACCATCAAACCCAGGAGGGCCAAGGGGAAAATCGTCAGGGTGACGCCATCGTGGGTCATGTGACGTCACATTAAAGGGGCATATTTTAGGACCCTCTATCTCTGGAAGTACATGTCTGATTGGGGCCAAACTTGGTATGCAAGTATTCCAGAATGTGCTATAGACGTAAATTAAGATGACACCATGATGACATCATCGGGTGTCATGTGACGTCAATTTAAAGGTGCAGTTTTTCCCATAGGATTTGTACACGTATTTTTCAACTTGTATATCTTTGGAAAATTGGCAAATCCAATCGATTTCAGACTTGGCACACACATAATGAAAGTCATCTGAGACATCCGAAACAGCTCTGTGTTTGTCCACAAACACATGTCTAGTTAGCTGTTTCGGTTTTTCACCGAAACAGCTTTTGTTTTCGTTAAAGTTTTTTTTTTTCTTTTTTTTTTTTTTTTTCTTTTTTTTGTTTTTCAGATTTTTCTTCATAGGATTTGCACACGTTTGTTCAGACAGGGCACTTTGACACTTTGAGAAATCCGATCGACTTGAAACTTGGCATACATTTAGACAACCACCCAAGGACGGTCCTAAAAGAAAATTGTCACGATTACGTAGTTCAAGGTCACGTGACCTCACGTTAAAGGTTAAAATTTTCCCATAGGTTTTGTACACGTTTTTCTTCAGACTATTGACTTTTGCACTTCGGTAAATCCGACCGACTTGAAACTTGGCATACACTTAGAAGACCACCCCTAGATGTTTCTGAGAGAAATTCGGCACGATTGCGTCATTCAAGGTCACGTGACGTCACATTAAAGGTGCACATTTTTCTCCCATTGGTTTTGTACGCGTTTTTGTTTAGACTGTTGACTTTGACACTTTAGTAAATCCGATCGACTTGAGACTTGGCACACACTTAGACCACCATCCACAGACGGCCCTAAAAGAAATTTGGCACGATTACGTCATACAAGGTCACGGGGCGTCACGTTAAAGTTTTATTTTTCCCCCATAGGTTTTGTACACGTTTTTCTTTAGACTATTGACTTTGACACTAGTAAATCTGATCGACTTGAGACTTGGCACACACAAAAGACCATCACACAAATATTAAAAGACACTCGAAACAGCTCTGTGTTTGTCCACAAACACATGTCTAGTTTTTTGTTTTTTTTGTTTTTCAGATTTTTCTTCATAGGATTTGCACACGTTTGTTCAGACAGGGCACTTTGACACTTTGGGAAATCCGATCGACCTGAAACTTGGCATACATTTAGACAACCACCCAAGGACGGTCCTAAAAGAAATTTGTCACGATTACGTAGTTCAAGGTCACGTTACCTCACGTTAAAGGTGAAAATTTCCCCATAGGTTTTGTACACGTTTTTCTTCAGACTATTTACTTTGGCACTTCGGTAAATCCGACCGACTTGAAACTTAGCATACACTTAGAAGACCACCTCTAGATGTTTCTGAGAGAAATTCGGCACGATTGCGTCATTCAAGATCACGTGACGTCACATTAAAGGTGTCCATTTTTCTCCCATTGGTTTTGTACACGTTTTTGTTTAGACTGTTGACTTTGACACTTTGGTGAATCCGACCGACTTGAGACTTGGCACACACTTAAGCCCCGGTCACATCTTACGATCATGAACGTAGTTGAACGTAGTACGGTGTGACCGTAGTTGACCGTAGTAGACCCTAGTAGTCGTAGTTAAACGTAGTTAAACGTAGTTAAACGTAGTGGACCGTAGTTCTGAACGTACTTAGACCTTGAGGAAAGCCATGATTTGGCCGTAGTTAGCCCAAAGGTTTTCAACATGTTGAAAATATTTATACGGTCACCTTGAATACCTATACCGTACTGTGAGCCTAGTATATACGTAGTTAACCCTAGTTGACCCTAGTTGACCCTAGTTGACCCTACTTGACCGTAGTGTGGACCGTAGTTGACCGTAGTTGACCGTAGTAACCACGACACTACGGTCGAAGTACGGTCAACTACGGTCGAACTGCGTTTGAAGTACGTTCACAGTACGGTCACACTACGGTTAAGTACGACAAGCAGGGTTAACTAGGGTGAAGTAGGGTGAAGTAAGGTTGAATTTAGGAGTTCCTGGACGATATAAAAGGGGGCCAGCATGCCACATGGTCCCTGCAGTCTGTCTAACCTTTTCTGGAGGACATACGTCTTGTTTGCTCATGCTTCAATTCTACTTCTTCAACTCCATACAAACACAATGGGTGACAGAGTCAGGATGGCCAAGTACTTGGGTCAGGTCGACATGGAACTTGCTGGTCTGGCAAGAGACCTTGTGGAGTTGGAGGAGCTAGAGGAACAGGAAAGGAGGGAGGAAATAAGACAAAGAAGATGGTGGACCAGGGACTGGCTGCTGCGTAGACCCCTCCACGGCCAGTATGAGGCTCTGATGACAGAGCTTCAACTGGAGGACCCACATGCCTTCCATCAGTTCATGCGTGTACATGTGGCCACCTTCCATGACATCCTGTCCAGGATAGAGAGGAGGATCACCAAACAGACCACCTATTTCAGGCGACCCGTCTCTCCTGGGCTAAAGCTGGCGCTCACACTCAGGTACCTGGCCACTGGGAACTACTACCGAGACATGAGGTTCGGCTTCAGGGTGGCCCACAACACCATATCAGGCCTCATTGTTGATGTGTGTCAGGCTCTGGTTGAGGTCCTGGAACCAGAGTTTGTCAAACTTCCCACAGAAGCTGAAGAGTGGCAGCAGGTGGCTCGGGCCTTTCAGCAGAAGTGGCAGTTCCCGCACACCCTTGGTGCTCTGGATGGGAAGCACATCCGGATCAAGAAGCCACCCCACTCAGGGTCTACCTACCACAACTACAAGGGGTTTGACTCCATTGTACTGATGGCCTTGGTGGATGCCCAATACCGCTTTATGTGGACACAGATTGGAGACGTGGGTTCCAGCTCGGATGGCCAGATCTGGAACCATTGCGACCTCCACCAAGCTCTGCAGGATGGTGTCCTTGGTGTCCCAGATGCAGACCCGCTACCAGGGGATGATCTGAACACCCCGTACTACATCATAGGGGATGACGCGTTCGCCATGAGGACCTGGCTGATGAAACCCTTCCCTCGGCGCGGTTTGGACCACGGCCAGCAGGTCTTCAACTACCGGCTGTCCAGAGCCCGTCGTGTGGTGGAGAATGTCTTTGGCATCCTTGCCAACCGTTTCCGCTGTCTCCTCTCCACCCTCCAGGTCTATGTGGATACTGCAGCACTCGTAGTGAGATCGTGTGTCGTCCTGCACAACTACCTGAGGGTGAGGAACCCTGCTGCAGACCAGCATCTTGTGGACCAGGAGGATGCTCAGCACAACCTCGTCGATGGTGCCTGGCGGGCCAATGCCAACCTGTTGGACCTCACCCAACCACAGTGTGGGAACCGCGACAGCAGGGAAGCAAAGAGGCAGAGGCTGTACCTCAAGCACTACCTGGCGTCACCAGCTGGCTCGGTTCCATGGCAGGACCAGCGTCTCCAATAATGAGCAGGGTCACCCAAACTCAGGTCTCCCAAAATCAGTTGGTTGAGCCCCCCAACCCCCCCCCCCCCCCCCCCCCCCACCAAACCCACCAAATTACCAGGGGCACACAAACTCATGTCATGATTTTAACCCCCACCCCTGCCCTACTTAAAATCAGGAGACCCCCACCCATTTATGAACCCGTTCATGTCTCTTTCATTTAATGATTATAATTTAACAGTTATAATTTGTTATGATCTTATTTATTATCTATTTCTCATTTGTTTTGATAATTTTACACACTTTTAATCCTTTAAATTGTTCGGTTTTTGTTTTATTAATTTATAATTTTATGTTCACGGCCCCGTGGAAGACCACATTATATGTGAACGAGCTACCCTGATAAAAGATCAGATAATAAATAAATAAATAAATAAACTCATTCTTTGGATTGAGTTTGGGTGCCCTGGGCCAATTTATTAAACATTACAATTTGTTTTATTTCAAAATTAAACATTAAATGTTTAAGACAAATAAAGGACAAACAAACATTTCACATTTATAGCATCATAGAGTTGCTTTATTCTTTTGGGAGGATGTGGTGGGCCTAGGGCCGGGCGTAAAGCCGGGTGAATGTCGTATCCTTAAAAGGACCGTTCCCCACTTCCCCACCACCTTACTCATGTAAAGTGGCGAAGAAGTCAATCCCACCAGCGGGTGCACTGCTGGGACGCTGCTGGTCTGCCTGCTGCTGGTCTGGCTGCTGTTGGTGCTGCTGCTGCGACTGGTACTGGCGCTGCCAGTTAGCGATGAAGCCCCCTGGGCACTGCTGCTGCTGTTGTGTGGCTGCGGCTGATGCAATCCCAAAGTCGCCAATGGTGTGGTGGATGGTGGCACCGGGCGGCATCTGCGGCAGTGGCGGCGGGCGTGGTGCGGCCTGGGCGACTGCTGCGACCTGAGTCCTGGCACGGGACTCTCGCTTGTACTTCACAAGTAGAGCGGTCACCTCCACCTGCAGGCCCTCAAAAGCCTCCTCATCCATCTCGGCTGCCGAGAGGCCTACCATGCGGCCAAAAGCCGCTCGAGGACTGTCCTCCTTAAATGACACATAAAGGAAAAACATATTAAAATATATAACAATTTGAATTTAAATGAAATTGCAACTGGTGTGACAAAAACAATTTGGAACAAGTTTTGGACAAACACCATTTGCATCTGCAACCGCATTGCGGCTGGTGTGACAAAAACTATTGTATAATAAAATATTATATGTTTGTCCACAAAAGTCTTTTGGATACAATTAGTGGAGAAGCATGTTATGTTTCATCAAAATAGTTTGTTTACCTGTTGGGCAATCTGGGCCGTCTGCTGCTGATTGGCCGCCAACCTCTTCTCTATCTTCTCAAGAAGGATGTCAGAAGGCTTCCTCTTCCTATAGGCGGAGCTGGTGGTCCTCTGGCTGGCAGTAGAGGCAGGCTCCTCAATCTGCGTGCCCGTGGGGGAGGTGGTCTGCTCCTGGTCGGAGTCTGACTCCGTCTCCCGTGGCGGTGTGCCCTCAGCTGCAGGTAGGTCGAATCTCTCAGGATGCTTCCTGCGAAGCTGCCCCAAGAGCTGAAAGTAGAAAAGAGCAGAAATATTCATGCATTAATACATTTTCAACATTCAACATTACCATTCAACATTAACAATTTTCTTTGTGATTAAGTTATTTAGTCAATCATTAATTCAGTGTGTCAGTCAGTCAGTCAGTCAGTCGGTCAGAAATAAGTCGGTCGGTCGGTCGGTCGGTCACTCACTCACTCACTCACTCACTCACTCACACTCACTCACTCACTCACTCACTCACTCACTCACTCACTCACTCACACACTCACTCACTCACTCACTCACTCACTCACTCACTCACTCACTCACTCACTCACTCACTCACTCACTCACTCACTCACACACTCACTCACTCACTCACTCACTCACTCACTCACTCACTCACTCACTCACTCACTCACTCACTCACTCACTCACTCACTCACTCACTCACTCACTCACTCACGTCACTCACACACTCACTCACTCACTCACACCACTCACACACTCACTCCACTCACTCACTCACTCACTCACCACTCACTCACTCACTCACTCACTCACTCACTCACTCACTCACTCACTCACTCACATCCACTCACTCACTCACTCACTCACACACACTCACTCACTCACTCACTCACTCACTCACTCACTCACTCACTCACACACTCACTCACTCACTCACTCACTCACTCACATCACTCACTCACTCACTCACTCACTCACTCACTCACTCACACTCACTCACTCACTCACTCACTCACTCACTCACTCACTCACTCACTCACTCACTCACTCACTCACTCACTCACTCACTCACTCACTCACTCACTCACTCACATCACTCACTCACTCACTCACTCACTCACTCACTCACTCACTCACTCACTCACTCACTCACTCACTCACTCACACACTCACTCACTCACTCACTCACTCACTCACTCACTCACTCACATCACTCACTCACTCACTCACTCACTCACTCACTCACTCACTCACTCACTCACTCACTCACTCACTCACTCACTCACTCACTCACTCACTCACTCACTCACTCACTCACTCACTCACTCACATCACTCACTCACTCACTCACTCACTCACTCACTCACTCACTCACTCACTCACTCACTCACTCACTCACTCACTCACTCACACACTCACTCACTCACTCACTCACTCACTCACTCACTCACTCACTCACTCACTCACTCACTCACTCACTCACTCACTCACTCACTCACTCACTCACTCACTCACTCACTCACTCACTCACTCACTCACTCACTCACTCACTCACTCACTCACTCACTCACTCACTCACTCACTCACTCACTCACTCACTCACTCACTCACTCACTCACTCACTCACTCACTCACTCACTCACTCACTCACTCACTCACTCACTCACTCACTCACTCACTCACTCACTCACTCACTCACTCACTCACTCACTCACTCACTCACTCACTCACTCACTCACTCACTCACTCACTCACTCACTCACTCACTCACTCACTCACTCACTCACTCACTCACTCACTCACTCACTCACTCACTCACTCACTCACTCACTCACTCACTCACTCACTCACTCACTCACTCACTCACTCACTCACTCACTCACTCACTCACTCACTCACTCACTCACTCACTCACTCACTCACTCACTCACTCACTCACTCACTCACTCACTCACTCACTCACTCACTCACTCACTCACTCACTCACTCACTCACTCACTCACTCACTCACTCACTCACTCACTCACTCACTCACTCACTCACTCACTCACTCACTCACTCACTCACTCACTCACTCACTCACTCACTCACTCACTCACTCACTCACTCACTCACTCACTCACTCACTCACTCACTCACTCACTCACTCACTCACTCACTCACTCACTCACTCACTCACTCACTCACTCACTCACTCACTCACTCACTCACTCACTCACTCACTCACTCACTCACTCACTCACTCACTCACTCACTCACTCACTCACTCACTCACTCACTCACTCACTCACTCACTCACTCACTCACTCACTCACTCACTCACTCACTCACTCACTCACTCACTCACTCACTCACTCACTCACTCACTCACTCACTCACTCACTCACTCACTCACTCACTCACTCACTCACTCACTCACTCACTCACTCACTCACTCACTCACTCACTCACTCACTCACTCTCACTCACTCACTCACTCACTCACTCACTCACTCACTCACTCACTCACTCACTCACTCACTCACTCACTCACTCACTCACTCACTCACTCACTCACTCACTCACTCACTCACTCACTCACTCACTCACTCACTCACTCACTCACTCACTCACTCACTCACTCACTCACTCACTCACTCACTCACTCACTCACTCACTCACTCACTCACTCACTCACTCACTCACTCACTCACTCACTCACTCACTCACTCACTCACTCACTCACTCACTCACTCACTCACTCACTCACTCACTCACTCACTCACTCACTCACTCACTCACTCACTCACTCACTCACTCACTCACTCACTCACTCACTCACTCACTCACTCACTCATTATACTTACATCAACACCGCCCCTGCTGGGCACCCTGTAGACATGGGCGCCCAGGAACGCCAGGCGTTCCTTCAAACGCTGTTCACGAGCGGTCAACCGCTTGACCCCCTGGCCAGAGACGCTACGGGTCACCTTTCCATAGGCCGACCTTTGGCTCGTCCACCATGTCATCACACGGGCCCCCTTAGCAATGGAACCTAACAAATATGAAACAAGAAATATGTGTTAATACATGTTTTCACAATATATAAACGAGTGCAGCACCTGAAAATACAGTTTGGTATTATGTTTGTGAATTTCAGTAATTTTATCTTGCTAATAGCAATATAAATTAACCACATTTGCTACTCACCATCATACACAGTGGCCTTCAGTGACTCTGCCAAAGACTCCCAAAGAGCCAACTTCTGCCCTGTTTTGAGGAAATCAGGGTGGCCTTTGTTGTAAAGCTCCTGGTGAGCCTCAACATAGTCAAACACAGTGTCTTTTTCTTGGGTAGAACAGGGACAAGACCCCGCTTCTCCCGTTGAGGTGCATCAAGCCTCAGGGGTTCAGAGTCCTGAGCCCTCTCTGGCACCCTCTCTGGCTCCTCAACCGTCTCCTGGACAGTAGTAACAGCAGCAGCAGCAGCACTCTTACGTGGTGCTCTCTTCTTCCTCGTTGCAGGCATGTCAGTAGTATAGAAAAGGAGAAAACAAAAAGAGACAAGTTCAGATAAAAAAACAGCAGTCTTGTCTCTCTGACTTTTCAAAGCGCAATGGCTGTCCCCACGCCGTGGCCGACCCGCACTACGCAGACACGGTCGCGAGCTTTTATCGTAGTACAACGTAGTTGACCCTAGTTGACCATAGTTGCACGCAGTTCACACGTAGCTCGACCGCAGTTCAACGTAGTTGACCGTATTAAGACGTAGTTCAACCCTAGTTAACCGTAGCCGATTTGACCGCAGTTCAACGTAGTTCAACGTAGTTGACAGTAGTTGCACGTACTTCACCCTACTTAACCGTTCTTTATATTTGCTCTTTTGCCAATTTTGAACCTACTTCGACCCTACTTCACCCTACTTCACCCTAGTTGACCGTAGTTGCACTACGGTCTACTACGGTCAAATGAACTACGTTCA